>CM035419.1:46739118-46764118 GCA_020310875.1 Ceratopteris richardii | reverse complement strand
TTGCCCATGTCAAGCATTGGGACGGAGTTAAGCGCATCTTTTGCTACTTTAGTGGTAGCCAACTACTTGGGTCGTTTTATCCCAAGGGGGGATCACTACCACCAGATTTATATGCATTTTTTGACAGAGGCTAGGCTGGTTGCTATGACACTTGTGTGTCCACTAGTGGTTTTTGCTTCATGCTTAGTAACTTATGCATATCTTGGTTGAGCAAGAAGTAGCCTACTGTGGCCACTTATAGTTGTGAGACTGAGTATAGGGAAACTTCACGGTGATTATGGAGTGTGTATGGCACATACGCCTCTTGACTAATTTGGGTGCTGGTTATTCTTCTACCATCCCCATCTTCAATGACAATCAGAGTGCATTTGCAAACCATGTGTTCCATGTTCATACAAAGAACATTGAGGTGCAGTATCAATATGTTAGTGAGAGGTTCCCTGTTAGAGAGATAGGATAATGTTGCAAACCTTTTTACAAAGGCTCTTCCTAGGGGGAAGATCTCTTTCCACATAGCTAAGAACTTCCTTATACATGAGTTCCAGCTCCTTGTTCATTGCATCACTCCCAAGAAAGATTTTTTGATATATTCCAGTAGTGATGTGTGTGAACAGACTACCAATGAGGCACTTTTTCCCTCGTCTTTTATATATGCCTATAAACCTAATGCATTACTTATCTTTGTACATTTCACTTGGTAATT
Source organism: Ceratopteris richardii (assembly GCA_020310875.1). NCBI lineage: Eukaryota > Viridiplantae > Streptophyta > Polypodiopsida > Polypodiales > Pteridaceae > Ceratopteris > Ceratopteris richardii. Next base: position 46,763,415 of record CM035419.1, on the reverse strand, counting down.
CATTTAGTATAATGTTGTGCTCCAAGCTTCTTCTTCTTCCTTGTGCTGTTCATGTGCTTACCCATACATCAAACTCAACAATTTCCCACTTTTCTAAGAAGTGATCAACCTCTAGAACACTCACCTTTAGATAGAGTGGTGCCTATTTTTAGAACCCTTTGGTTAATAACTTTGTGAACCGAGTCAGAGTAGACTAAGAGAATAAAATAGCACCTAGTAAAGCACAAGGTAAATACATCTTGGATTTGAGGTCTTCAAATGCATAACATTCATCAAAGAGCACATGCATTCACTTTGTAATTATGATAATCTAGTAGGCGTATCCACTCTTATGTGTAGATTGGATCTATATGGGTAATAGATGGAATGCAAAATAATTAATCTTGTACGTGGAGCATCAAGTATCTTAATGACAATTTATGTGTAAAAAGAAAGTATTGCTTTTGAGTTACCATGGGTTGTGGGCCTCTTCAAGAGTTTGCATGAAATGTCTATTTAGAAACATAAGTTGGAAGAAGTAATTAATCAAAAGGATAGTATTTGAGAAATATCCGATATAAAAAGGTAGTTTTTTTTCAAAAACTTGGAAACGTATGTAGAAGAGGTGGGTAATACATGCCTTTGACTAGTTTTGAAGTTAGACTAATTGCATTGTCTAGACACATATAATAAAATGGATCCACTTTTTAAGCTCCTTGGAGCTTGATGCAATTGAGGTATTGGTGCGCTTCTTGTTCTAGTGAAATTCATCAGTAGAGAGGGCTGATTGTGTCAAATTGTTTTTGTGTTTAAATGAAATCAATATCATGCTATTTAAAATATTCATTTGGAGGTTTTTATATGATGATTTTCATGTATTGCTTGGTTTGTTCTTTCATCATTGGATACAACGAGGGGTGTGGTCACAAGAAGGGAGATTTTTTTTAATAAATACTTCATGGAGGTAGTGAAATGCATATTGTAACTATAGATTATGTGCTTTTTCTAGTTTAGACTAGGGACTTGGTTTGAAGGTGGATGATGCGTGTGGTGATGAGGCTTGAGGTGGTGATGGGGCTTGTGGTGATGAGGCTTGTGGTGGTTGATCAACATGTAGAATATGTTGATCTTGAGGATTTTATGGAGTTCTTTGTGGGGCTTGAAGTTGTGATATCAAAGAGAGTTTAGTCTCGTGCTTGTAGTTGTGTAGGAGCCTCATCGAGTGTCATGAGATATCCTTTTTATTTCATGCTCTACATTGGAAGCCTAAGTTGCATGAAGTAATTCTCATTCATCTTGAGTAGCTTTACATTATTAAAGATTAATTCATTAATTTTCATCCGAGATCTCTTTTTGAAGTTATTATAATCTCTCGGACCTTTGGAAATTGCCCACATTTGCATTGACACAATTTATAAGGTATCTGTTTTTCATTCATAAGGTTTTATTGAGCTAGAACATTGATAAATTAAGCCGCATGAAATAAATCCTCATTCATCTTGAAATATTTATGTTTTTAGAGCGCAACTTATTAATTTCCATACCTTACACTTGGAGATATTTTTCGGGTGATCTCAATACCTTGTGAAGCTTTAACATATGTTAACCATCACCACCATTGAGGGCATCACTACAACAGATCGATGGTATACCGAGGTTTTTACCGAGGGAAATGAACGAGGCTTTATTTTCCGCGACACCGGTGTAAAGGTCGGTATGCGTGTCGGTACCAAAGCGTCGGTATAACCATCGGTATATGTGTCCGTATAAGCATCAGTATATGCGTCGATATATGCATGAGTAATACCGACGCCCATACCGGTGCCCATACTGAGGCCTCTGCTGGACGTACGGTCGCGTATACCGTTGCCTGCTGGGTGTATCGGTGCTTATTTCGATGACATTACTCGGAGTACCGTCGCGTATACCGATGACCATACCTGCAAAATTGGTTTTGGGCAGAGTGTGTTATCTTTTGCTATAGCAACATTACCATGATGTTGCTTAACAAAAGACAATACACTCTGCCAAAAAAAAACCGAGTACATGTGATGTGTACTCTAATGTCAACCGAAATATGATTTCATGAAACAGAGTATTATTGGACACAAAAGAGATAATCAGAATGAACCATGAACCATGTACAAAAGAAGTTATATATTTCAATAATGAAGCATGTACAAGAGTGTGGCAAACCACTGTCATATATGATACTTTTACAAAATGTGGCAAAGCAATGCATTGCGATATGAAAATCAAATACAAAATTTTGGTGTTCCACTACTATACACATGCAAAGAACGTTCCATATGAACAGTCCTGCAACAAACAACATTAATGGAATGAGATAAATTCACATGAAAATTACAAACAAGTAAAAACCAAGTTTATAAATTAATTACCTCATCACAAATGCTCTCATGAAAGTACCGCACCGCGTCCCTCCAAGTCCTCCAATAGTGCAATCAACCCATGATGGTATCCGTAAGACTCCTCCGTTTGTGTTGGAGGACGACCCATTGCCAGCTCCTAAAACAAATATACAAAAGATTAGAGGAACATACATGAAAAATTTAACACAAATAAATTCAATAAATGAAATGGTACTTACAAATTCATGACGCATCGTGTCATATCTGTTGCTGCCCAAATGTGACGGTCCAACCGTATCTAAACATGTGGCTGCGGCATCTCGCTACTGGCGATATCGGTCAGGAGTCTGCTGCTGCTCGTCACGAATCACGTCCCACTCCTCAACATCTAATCATACAGGCTTTGGTAAGCTTGCTCTGAAAGCATCATGAGCCTCGGATCGTCGATGGGACATAACCTCACGTGCGGTGTGCAGAATCCACTCTGAACTGATAAGAGACTGTCCATCGGCTGGTCGGAACTCCTGATAAATCGTCTATGTGATATAATTTTTTCGATCTTTATCCTGCTCACTCCATTTCAGCATGATAGAGTGTCCAAACTGGATGGAGCAAAACTGTCGTATGCATGCACACATTGCTTTGCCAGCCGCATCCATCATCGGAGCTTTATCTCAGATACTATACACCTTGGAGTCATCATGGTCATGAGCACCCCAAGGTGTATGTGGTATACTGCGTGGCGTACCTACATTTGAGATACTCGTCCTAGGAGTAGAAGCGGACGACACAACGTCCGTTGCACTGCCTCCACAATAGCCGCCTCCTCCACCTCCACACCTATCTGTAGATCCACTCCTAGAACCTCCTGCTCCAGAGCGTGACCTCGATCTACGAGACGGGCCAGAACCTGTATCGCATTGAGGTATTGAACGCACATGTCTACTAGTAGACCTAGTAGGAGATGGCTGAAAAGATGGTCGTGGTGGAGTCACAAAGCTAAGAGACACACCTCCTACGGGAGTAGCACCACCTGCAGGAGTGATACCGACAGGAGTGACACTGGCAGGAGTGACACCGGCAGGAGTGAGGCCAACGGGAGTGATGCCGGCAGGAGTAAGGCCGCCAGGAGTGAGGCCCGGAGGAGTGCTACCATGAGCGATCCAATACTGTGATGCAGCGGCCATATACGCGGGAGGAACCTGAGAGATGAACTCCAAAAACTGCTCCTCTGTCATGGAATGTGGAGTGACTGGAGGACTGTCTCCCATCGTGCTCTGTAATAAAAGAACTCAAATAATTAGCATGCGATAATAAAAGTAATATAGAGAATAAACAAAAAAAATAAAAATTAGTACGTACAAGTGTTTTATTCAAAAGTCCTCTAGTCTAGCATCCTCTTGAAGATCCGATGCACCGAGAATATCTATCTCTATATTAATGGCTTCTAAATCGCTTGCTATGCTGGTTTCTTTCCGATCATCGTCTATTGCTTTGTCTTCTCGAACAATGACCTCTTCTTCAAAATGACCTCTTCTTCTCGAACAATGATCTCTTCCTCCTCGACTATCGAATGAATCTCTGAGTCCACCAGAGATGGACTTTCTTCTACATCTATGTTCTAAAAAATTTATCTACTACGTGGAGCGACTTGTAAAACAAATAGACACTCTGGTTCTTTTGAATCTGGTATAAAAACAACTTGCTCACAGTGTTCGGGAAGTACAAATGTATCCCTTTCATCTGTCCATAATCTTGTGGAGTCGACTTGAAGCAAACCGCTTTTATGCCGTCCCAGTGTTGCGTTTCTTCCAGAGGTGACTACTTTGAACCATTTCACATAAAAAACAAAGTAATCAAACTTTCTGAAAGATAGTTTCAAGATGTCTTGAATCACACCACAATAATCTAGCTCGCCTTCTAGAGCATTATCACCTCTTGCACTCGCTCTACTTTTTTGTAAAAAATTCACCATCACTCCACTATCAAAAGTAGACCTATTTTGATCGATTCGTGCGATTCGAAAGTGTCGTCCATGAGATCATAGTGCACCGTATTTAATATACTCCCAATCACATATTTTTGCGAGTTCTTCTTCTTCTTCAGAGATATCTTCACCCGATGGTTTTGCATGTGAAACCGCTGTATCTAGCCATCTGCTCGTTGGAAAAGGTGGAAGAGGTCGAAGACTTTCTGGAAGAGGCAAAAATCGAGTGGAACGATTTCTTCAAAACTGAGCTCTTTCCTTTGCATTAGTTTCCTTGGCAAGCTCATACCTTTCTAACCACTTCTGCATAGGCTCAGAGTTAACTATGCAAAACTTCATTGCCTTCTCTTTGAAAGCCATCCCTCTTCCATGCTACCCTCTGGACGTGCTCTCTGTCGAACAAACCGTTCTTAAAATCTCTCCCACATTCTTAAAAATATGCATTGGGTCCACCAAATGATTGATAAAAAATTCACTCCAATAAGGGAGTTCATGAAAAATGGACAACCGTTTCATGCCAGCAACTAGATTTTCTGAATCCCACACTTGTTTCCAATCGCTAGCTTTCATTTGGTGTTGCACTTGTCGACCAATTTGTCCTTCACATAAAACATGTCCATCAGGCAAATATCTATGATGTCCTTCATAAACAGTTTTACGTAGTGCTTTGGAATAGCGTGCTTCGAGGGTCCGCATAAAGGACAAGCATGGTAACCCGAAATCGATAAACCTGAACATTCACCATAACCCGGCCAATCATGCATTGTCCACATAAGTATGCCTTGCACTCGCACGTCTTGTCTTCTTATAGGTTGAGACATGTCACGCACAGTAATCCCAGCCCATAAAATGCGCAGTTCTTCCACAAGTGGTCCAAGATATACATCCATGTTTTTTACCTTATACTAAACCTAAATACTTAAATACCTAAAAAAACTCAAAACCGTAATTTTAAAACCCTAATCTATATAACTATCCTATAATATCTATATACTCGGATTTTTTTCTTAATTGATCCTATTATATATATTTATTTATTTATTTATTCAGATTTTTTTTCCTCTTAATTGAGTTATATGTATGCCTAAACCCTAAAACCCTAATTTTAAAGATCTAGACCTAAATTATGTATATTTCTATACACATGTGTATATACATGTATATATGTATTATATGTGTATGTGTATGTGTGTATATATGTTATGTAGGTGTTAAAACCCTAAAACCCTAATCAAAATGACCTAGACCTCAAACATGTATATATATGTATGCATGTGTATATATATGTGTATATGTATATCTATATTTTATCATATTTTATTATCTATATAATTATCCTACTTTATATATATATATTATTTATATATTCAGATTTTTTCTTAAGTAATCCTATTTTTATATATTTTATTATATATATTTAATTAAATTATTTAAAACACTAGTTCTTTTTATATTTATTTATCTATATAATTATCCTATTTTATATATATATTTATTTATATATTCAGATTTTTTCCTTACTTAATCCTAATTTTATATACTTAATTATATATATTTAATTAAATGATTTAAAACACTAGTTCTTTTTATATTTATTTATGTATATAATTATCTTATTTTATATATATATTTATTTATATACTCAAATTTTTCCTTACTTAATCCTATTTTTATATATTTAATTTTATATATTTAATTATATATATTTAATTAAATTATTTAAAACACTAGTTCTTTTTATATTTATTTATGTATATAATTATCTTATTTTATATATATATATATTTATATATTCAGATTTTTTCCTTACGTAATCCTATTTTTATATATTTAATTTTATATATTTAATTATATATATTTAATTAAATTATTTAAAACACTAGTTCTTTTTATATTTATTTATGTATATAATTATCTTATTTTATATATATATATATTTATATATTCAGATTTTTTCCTTACGTAATCCTATTTTTATATATTTAATTTTATATATTTAATTATATATATTTAATTAAAACCCTAACCTTAAAGATCTAGACCTCAAATATGTATATTTTTGTATGCATGTGTATCCACATGTATATATGTATTATATGTGTATGTGTATGTGTGTATATATGTTATGTAGGTGTTAAAACCCTAAAACCGTAATCTTAAAGATTTAGACCTAAAATATGTATATTTCTGTATGCATGTGTATCTACATGTATGTATGTATTATATGTATATGTGTGTTTGTGTATATATGTTATGTAGGTATTAAAACCCTAAAACCCTACTCAGAAAGACTTAGACTTAAATCTGAAATACTAAAACCTAAATACTTAAACACCTATAAAAATCTAAACCCCTAATCCTAAAACCCTAATCATATTTTAGATATATATTTATTTATCTATTCAGATTTTTTTCTTATTTTTCTCTATATTTTTTCTTTATATAAATATAATTGAGATATATGTATGCCTAAACCATAAAACCCTTAATCTTAAAGATCTAGACCTAAAATATGTATATTTTTGTATGCATGTGTATCTACATGTATATATGTATTATATGTGTATGTGTATGTGTGTATATATGTTATGTAGGTGTTAAAACCCTTAAACCCTAATCTTAAAGATTTAAACCTAAAATATGTATATTTTTGTATGCATGTGTATCTACATGTATGTATTATATGTATATGTGTGTTTGTGTATATATGTTATGTAGGTATTAAAACCCTAAAACCCTAATCAGAAAGACTTAGACTTAAATCTGAAATACTAAAACCTAAATACTTAAACACCTATAAAAATCTAAACCCCTAATTCTAAAACCCTAATCATATTTTATATATATATTTATTTATATATTCAGATTTTTTTGTTATTTTTCTTTATATTTTCTCTTAATATAAATATAATTCAGTTATATGTATGCCTAAACCCTAAAAACCTAATCTTAAATATCTAGACCTAAAATATGTATATTTCTGTATATATGTGTATATACATGTATATATATATTATATGTGTATGTGTATATATGTGTAAATACCCTAAAAACCCTAATCCTATTTTTATATATTTGATGTAAAAAAAAAACTTCAAAAAAAAATTTATATATTTAATCATATATATTTAATTAAAACACTAGCATGTGCGTATATGTGTGTATATGTGTGTATGTGTGTGTATATGTGTGTATGTATGCATGTGTGTATATATGTGTGTATATGTATACATGTGTACATGTGTGTGTGTATGTATGCATGTGTGTACATGTGTGTGTGTATGTATACATGCATGTGTGTATGTATGCATGTGTGTATATATGTGTGTGTATGTATGCATGTGTACATGTGTGTGTATGTATGCATGTGTGCACATGTGTGTGTATGTGTATATGTGTTTATTTATGCATGCATTTGTGTGTATGTATATGTGTATGTATGTGTGTATGCATGTGTGTGTATGTATGTGTGTATGTATGCATGTGTGTGTGTATGTATGCATGTGTGTATATGTGTATATGTGTGTATGCGTGCATGTGTGTATATGTGTGTGTATGTATGCATGCATGTGTGTATATGTGTGTATATGTGTGTATATATGTGTGTGTGTGTATGTATGTGTGTATATGTGTGTGTGTATGTGTATGTATGCATACGTGTATATATGTGTGTGTATGTATGTGTGTATGCATGTGTGTAAATTTGTATGTATGTGTATGCATGCATGTGTGTATATGTGTGTGTATGTAAGCATGCATGTGTGTATAGGTGTGTGTATGTAATCATGCATGTGTGTACATGTATGTGTGTATGTATGCATGTGTAAATGTGTAAGTGTGTGTGTGTATGTATGCTCTATTTTCCTATCTCTATCTTCCTTTCTTTCATTATTCTTTATCTCTCACTTTCTCTCTCTCTTTCTCTCTCTCTCTCTCTCTTCTCTCTCTCTTTCTCTCTCTCTCTCTCTCATCTCTCTCTCTCTTTCTCTCTCTCCTTCTCTCTCTATCAATAGAGAATAAAACAATCACTTACAAGTATGTCCCTCTTTTGGATCGTTGTCGTCAAAGCGTAATGTATGTCGCCTATTGTCCAATTCCAAAAAATCGACGCCAAAGAACTTCTTCAAAATCAAAGAAAAGAGAAATTATAAAACCTAAAGCATAGAGAAACACAAATGCTAATAGTACGCTCAACACTTACCAAGCTGTGAGATCTAAGCCGAGAGAGAGTTTGTGTGTGTGTAGAGAGAGAGATCTGTGTGTGTGTGTGTGTGTGCACAATACAATGCAGGACGCAATTCGATTCGCGCGTGCAAGTTCAACAGAAGACCAACAGTACTCAAACACGCGCAAAAATATGAAGTTTTGCTCTCGGGTTCACAGTATGTTTAAAACTCGCCCTCGGTATATCCGTCGGTACATACATCTGTATGTGCATCGATAACTTCCAGTAAATTACCGACGCTTATACCGATGCATATACCAACGCATATACTGACGCATATACCGACGGCGGGGGGCCACACCAACGATCCGTTTAAAACGGTCATACCAACGGTCAATTGACCGTCGGTATCTCTAAGTGACATTTTCCAACACCCATAGCGACGCCGACTGTGACCGTCGGTATATCTAGCGTCCGTATGCCCCTCATATGTTGTAGTGCATGTGCATCAACACACTTGAAGAGTCCTTTTGATGGTTTCATCTCTTTATTCTATTTTCAAGTTTCCCTTCTTTGTTATGTAGCACTCAATTAAGATTTTCCTCTCATTGTCTTTAGTTCAAATTGCATGAGTGAAATATTTTTTTGAATTGCTTCTTTTATTGGATTCTGAGGAGTTGGGAGTCATGAGACCTTGGTGCTTTACACAGGTAGATTAGTTATCACTAGAGAAGACAATGAGTTCTACATTTCTTGACAAGCTTTGTGATAAGTTCTAAAAAGATGATTGAGGGTGTAACAAGACATAGGACTAATCAACAATAAGTAGAATTGGGCTGCAAATGACCAAGATTGGTTGGAGAATTGAAGAGCCATGACTACTATGAGAGTAACTCGCAAGCACAATCCAATGGGATCTTGGATGGTTGCTTGATAATTTGATGATTATTGTCAATCTCGATGAGTTGAGATAGTGAGCCTCTAATGAATGAACAATACTTTAAGATTCCCCACTGATATGCAATGAGATAGAGGGACATGAACATAGGAAGGTGAAGTTGTGAGCCCTCCCAAATGTAAAATTAGCTTGATTGATGCCTCTTGAGGATCCAATGATGAGTTCTTTTCTTCATTTCTCTTAGCCCAATGAGTAGAAAGTTATGATGAGCATTGGCTACAAAAGGTATGGCTAGTTTTTCTATCCTCCACACATAAGATGTGGTACATTCATGAAATTTATGTGGTAGATCAATAGGCTTAATCCGTTGCATGGCACATCAAGCTTTGGACATCTCAAAAGTCTTTGAATAATTTTTGGAGACAATCCTTGTAGGTTTTAATATGGGTCTAGCATAAAAAATGACTTCAATATTTGTTATTGTTGGCCAATTGAAAAAAAATATCTTACTTTATACCCATACATGATATTGTAGAAATTGCACAAATTATTCTTTTATTCAACATGCACTAGTACACTTTTGAGTTCAAATTGTGATTTTATATTGCTCACATGTTTTCATTGCAAATCAACATTACAATTTGAATGTGGTTTTAAGATTTTTGCATATACCTATTTGAAGCTAGTTTGGTGCTCCAATCATGCAACTAAATTCACAAAAATGATTATTTGGTTATATGATTCAAGCTAAGTGAATACAGAAAGGAAATGAGAAAATAGGAATCCAATGACAGGAGAGATATGCGATGAAGCAAGAAGGATGGAGATGACTAAATGAGGGACATGATGGGTCTAAAATGATGAGAAGCACAATGATGAAGGGTCATAGATGAGAAAGGAACCCATGATGATGTGGAAGGATGGAGATGACTAAATGAGGGACATGATGGGTCTAAAATGATGAGAAGCACAATGATGAAGGGTCATAGATGAGAAAGGAACCCATGATGATGTGTGTTTGATGAGAAGGATTATGAAATGAGAAGTGATGAGGGATTTTGGCAATGGATGAAATGTTGATAAGCTATGGGATGAGTATGAAAAGAAGAAAAACGAAGAGTATAAGAAGAATGATGAGCTGTAGAGAGATGAATGTATGATGTGAAGTCATTACAATAGATTGATGGAGTGATAGGTGATGAGGTGTGGCTTTGATGAAGGGTATTAGAAAAATCAGTGATGAGATGTTCAAGGTGGAAAGCATGATGAGGCTTGAATAGTTATGAAATGTGGGGGAAATGATAAAGTAAAGGTGTGTTGAAAAGTGGTTGCAATGAGGTGTGGTTAAAATGATTTGATGAGCTATGGGAAAAAATGAAGATGATGATTAATGGAAAAGAGTGACATGATGGGGATTGGGAGTTTTGTGATGAGAGGTGGAAAAGAGATTAGGTGGAGAAGTGTGAAAATCATGATGAATTGCTCACTCCAACAACCTACAAGAGGTATGGATGAGATGATTCTCTACCGCAATGACTTTGTTCATTACACCCAATTATAAGAAGTTTGATGAGGTGAAAATAAAAAAAAACATGAACTCCTAATCTTACAAACAATCTAACAAACAAAAATGGAAAAACCCAATCCAATCATGCAATCCTACCTTGAGAGAAAAGAGCAATGAAAATGGGCCTCTTTGCCGAGGACGAACTTGTACGATCCAAAATTTCATCACGCAAGTTACCTAGATATGGTCATAGATCTCCTCGACAATGGTACGATCACAAGGATATAGTGAACCTTGAGTCCAAAGATCAATACTCTTTTCTCTAGCTGCATGATGTTCATTTTGAGAATCCATATTATTCTTGCATTGTGTATTTAGAGCAAACTCTCTAGGCACACGGACATTTGATACTTGTTGACGCAGGAGCATGAGGACATTCTAGTGTGAAGTTTGTAATATATGTCAACACCATCTTTGCTAATGACCAAGAATATAAAAAACAAAGTGGAAAACTAGTTGAAAGGGACTCCAAAGCATGTGTTTGCTGAGAAAATGTGTTTTCTCGTATGTGGATGGGTTAAAGTGCGTTTTTCCATTGATTATGGTTGAAAATGATGAAACTTGAAAAACGTCTTTTTTGGGAAGCATAGTTGACACTTACTTTTCGAGGGAGATTGAAAATTGTAGTTTTCCTAAAAGAAAATTTAAAAAATGAGTGAAAAAAGTGACTTCTAATATATATTTATACATAATTAGGCCCTTTTAAGTAAATATACATTGAAAATGAGACTTTAAAAAGAAATCATTTTTTATTCAGATATATGCATGTGTATGATGATGTGGAAAGTAGATTCTCTTGCTCTCTCTCTAGAAGAAGAAAGAGATGAGCTTAGTAAAGCCTAAAAAAGAGCCTAATATAGCCTACAAAAAAGTGTCTTATTAAATGCAATTTTCCCCTTAAGCAAGAACATAATTAATCTTAATACCTTAAAATTAGGGATCCTTACAAGACCCACATAGGGTTCATTTTTTCCCCTAATGGACTATCAAGATTTAGATAAACCTACCACTTGCTTCTTATTGTTTTTCCTTTTCACATGTTTTCTTTCGTTTCTCAAGCCAAAATTTGATGGTTTTTCCTCTTATGGACCATCAATATTCGTGGGGAGTGAGGCATGAGTCCCCCTATAATATTTTTCCTTCATTAAAATTATTTGGCAATACATCTGGAACAAACCAACCAATCATGGAGTTCTCGCTATCTAGATCCTCCTCTTCATCACTTATATTTCCACCAGGCGTAAGTTCTTCCTCCAACTCTTTGGACTTCTCTCCTACCCATTCACTTTTTTAGGGGTTTTTTACCCATGCATTGTCGATGGGATTTCTTCTAGATCTTCTTTACGTTTCCTTTATTTTGAGTAGAATGAATCCCACACCATCATTCATGCCTTTATCTCTCGACTCCTTTAGTTCAATGTTTCTTTCATCCTTTCTCTTTAAAGATTGTGGCCCATCCCCTAACAATATGACCTTTGCTTCCACAATTAAAGGTGACACCAAGAGATTTCTTCTAGACTAAATTGTGCTCAGAGTCTTTATAGATAAGGTGGAAATAATCTTCATAGATAAGACGGAAAGAGTATTTATGAATTTGCCCCTCCCACATCCATTTAACAACAGAATGCTCCACTTGATGGACAATGAGATCTTTGAAATTGAATAGAGAAAAAAGGGCTTGCAAAGCTCAACCCAAAGAGTTTGATTTCTATTTGTTGGAAGCAAAGTTTGAAACTATTGAAGACACACAATATCTCTTTAAGCATATGCCAAGCACCTAGGTAGGAGGCCCAGAAAACCATTTCCTATCTCAAGAGGCCAAAGCTTTACCAAACAACCTACTCCATTTCCTATCTTGAGAACACGGACTCAATGTTCCATTATTATACTTCTATAGAATCTCCATAGTTTCTTTTCTGAATACTTCTTTGGAGTTATAACACTTGGGACTAATAACCACGGCCTAAATTTGAAGGGTAGGTCGAAATGTCTTGTGACACGTACGTTTTTGAATTTCCTTGTGATTTATTAATATGTATATGAAAATTATACGTATGCATATACATGAAAAATGACTTGAAAATTGTAAATCTGAGCCTGTGATTAGACAAAATGTGTAGTTTCAGAGGAAAGATGGCCCTTGACAGGGCCCTCAATTTTAGGCCTTTAAAGCTGTCGGCCTTGATGCGAAAGCTGCCCGGATTGGATACTTAGGAGTAATCAAGCATGGCATATGTGACATGATGCACAGGAATGTATAGTAGTTGCTAAAGAAACAGTTTAATGAGCCATCAACCATAGCTTCAATAGCAAATGTCAGTAGCTGCTAAAAGAACAGGTTTATGAGCCATCAACCATAGCTTCAATGGCAAATGTCTGCAAAAGAAGCTACCTTCATATTGTTCTATGCATCGCAAAATGTCTTTTTGTAACTCGAAGTATAAAGATCGAACTCCTTGCTTGCATAAGGAAAGCATGCCTGCATATCTTTCCCTCCATCTGCTTGTTTTCACAAAGGAGCACTCGGAAAAGTATCTATCATCACTATTTCTTTTTTTTTTTGGAGAGCACAACGAATTGGAAACACACTCACACAGCCAACCTCGTAAGGTAGAGGCACCCATCTTATGTCCAGCCAAGACTTGAACTCAGGACTTCCTCCCAGAGACTCAATGCATATCAAACCACTAAGTTACGTGGGCTAAGTGTTTAACATAACACTCTTTGTCCATCGCGAAAAAGAAGTCTGGAAGCTCGAGAAAATCCAATAGAAGAATCCAACAAGAAGCTTTTGGGATTCCATCAATTGCTGTTTTATTATTTGTTTACTTCCATGAGAGTGACTTGAAAACTAACCTGTGAGTGGATGGAACAGCAGGACAGGGGATACAGAAGAAGAGAAAGAGAGGAAAGACAAATGAGGCCGAAAAGGACAAGAGACTTTTCTGTGGTTTCAGAAAGATAACAAGAGGATTTCAACATCAGAGAATGCGTTCGATACAGAAGCACACAGAAGAGCTTAAGAACTCCCACTCAAAGTAGATGAGATGAGCTCCGGGTTTCTCTTTTCCTGTGTTGTAAAGCTAATGGGAGGCCTTTGCTTTATCCGACAAGGGCAATCATAAACCTCTCATTCCTCGGGTCCTTTGTTTCTTCCAAGGTTGGGCTCACATAATCCATCCAGAGCAGCAAGAAGATTGATGTGTTATCGCCCTGATGACAAGGATGCATGAGGTTAGTAATGGAGAAGTGAAAGCGCAATGTGGTTGGAGGATGATTTAGCTCACAATCTTGAGAATGAATCAGCTCCATCCAAGCCAGCTCCATCTTGAGAGTGAATCAGCTCCATCTAAGCCAGCTCCATCTTGAGAGTGAATCTTCAGAAGAGGAGAACGGTGGTCAAAAAGGAGGTAAACTGTTGTACAGAGAAAGGCAAGCAAGGACATGAGGATAGAGTGAATATATCACGAGCCCATCTGAACCCACCTTGCGTTTGTGCATATGGGTTCCTTCTAGTCCTTGATATAATCATTGCATTGCTTCTGTTTTAGTGGTATCTTCTTTACAGATGTGTGTAGATAAGTTATATACAGTCTCTCTCTCTCTCTCTCTCTATGTGTGTGTGTCTGTGCGGAATGTCTACAATGTTACTATGCTTTCTTGAAGTCCATATTGGTGTGAGATGCGGCGAATGTGGACATATTTGATAAGACTAACCTTGCCATATGATGTCATGGATTCCTGGAGGTTATCATGTTATACTCCTGCTTACATAAAGGAAGCAGGTACTCATTGCTCCACTAGATGCATTGATCAACCACATGATGCCACAAAACAAAGTGCACTACATTTGAATAAGTGACTCACTTCGTTTGCCCATCCAACATCAACAACTCAGTCCAAATAGACTTTCAGTTAACACTTCACTTTGTTCATTCAAAGTCTGTACTCAACCGCCTCTTGCAAATAGAAGAGTACATAAGTTGAGAATTTTCTTTTTAATAAGGAAGTTTGATAATTGAGATCTACCGTTCTGGATCAGCTTGAATTACTTTGAAAAATACTATGAAAGTTGGGTATAGCAACCATGGGACCCCCCGGAATCCCACATAACAAGGGTTGGACACCTACCTAGTAACTACTACTACTATGACACAGGCCATGAAGTTTCGCTAAAATGGACAGCCCTAAGGCCCAATGGGATAATTGATTTAAATTGGGTAACCCAAAAACCCAATAGTCCTCCAAAGAAGCTGGTTTTAACATCTCACCACTCATGTGATGAGGAGTGTCCAGCTGCAACCCGAACAGGTTGAATCTCCACCCCAAACCTGAAGAGGCCAATGGCCCAACCAACTCAGCTACCTTGGTTGGCCTTGGTGTGCCATAATAACAATTACTAATTGATGCTAAAAACTTTAGGATCTCCAACATTAAGACATCATAGAGTGTTTCTCCTCCAAAACAACAAGATTAAATCCAAGAGGGTTATCAACCTCCTTCGTAACACCCTCTAGCTCTGTATGTTCTTTCCTTGTTTTGTGGGATTCGTGGGGTCCCATGCGTGCTAGACCTATTCTCATGTACAATTATTTTTTTTAATTTTAATTAAACTATAAGAGAGTAGGCTATTGCTGAACTTCCTTAAAGAAACAAACTTTAGGATCTCATTTTACTGTGGCAGGGATATCACAACATCAGCTGTACTTGTTCTAGTCTAAGCTTAAAGGTCACATCAGCATAGTAAAGTGAAATCATTTATTATATAAAAATCTCTCTCTCTCTCCTACACACACACACACTATATATATATATATATATATATATATATATATATATATATATATATATATATATATATATATATATATATATAATTTCTTTAATGGTGAATCATCACCTATGATGAAAGTATAGCTTTTTCATAGATAAAAAAGAAGATGATAATGCGTGTGAGAGAGGGAGACTGAAAGCTACTCTGCTCGTCTCATCCACTTTCCTGCTCTATTCCTTCGATGGACAAAATCCATTCATGTCCCTTTCTTCATCGTCACTTTTGTTTGATAAGTCTCGTTGCGAAAATAATTGCCAATTGACAAACGACAGAATCTAAATCCTCCTTTTAATCTCTCTCTCTCTGTTTCTCTCTCTCTCTCTCTCTGCACACACACACACAGACGATTTATCGTTTCATATGACAATGAAAACTTTTCATACATGAAATGAGTCTTCAGCTTACAAGCGATTATTTCTCTTCTTCATTAGAACATTGGTTCTTTTTTGCTCTCGAAATGCATATGCTCAATTTCCTCTCCCAAGAACACTTTTTTCTTTCTCGCGAGTTAGAAAGCCCAAATTACAATGGCTGATGATCACTTAAACTATCAATAGGTCTGCACGTCTATCGTGTTGGTCAATAGTTTTCTGCAACTCCACCTTAGGTCCATGAGTTTTCTTGGCCAACTTGGATTTGTGTATGCAGCATATATACATGCATAAAATTGTTTCTCATAAAGTAAGCCAACATTGCATGTGGTTTTTACATATCTGAGTATGCACCTCATTGCATCCAAACGGATTTTGCAAGATTTATGCATAAATTAACTCACTAAACCAACTACAAGACTAAATTGGTCGTGTAACATTTCATGGATAAAGCTTCCAACCACCTTTACATACATATTTGCGTCGTCTAAATATTTTCGATCCTCTAGGAGTTGAAGATTAGCATCAAGTTTCATGTCAATAGGTTTGTAGACATTCATACTAAATCTTTCCAACATTTCCAACATGTAATTGTGTGTATCATCCAAATTCCATCTTGCATTGAAATAAATTTGATTCCAAGGAAATATTTCAGCTCTTTTGACTCTGACATCAAATGATGAGCTTTCAATTGCTTTTTAAGATCAACAATTCTCTTTTGATCACTCCTAATAATGATCAAATCATCTACATAAATTAGTAGCATATGCATTTCCTTCCCATGTTTCGAAGCAAATACTTAAATATTAGCCGTTGATTGCATAAATTCATTTTTTTAATCTTTCACACCATGCTTCTTATGCTTATTCCATGCCACAAAGTGCTTTCTTCAATTTTCACACATCGTCAGGATATTTTGGGTGGAGATAACCTTCTATTTGCTGCATATAAACTTCCCCATGCAATCTTCTAATTAAGAACGCATTCTTAACATCCATCTCATACAGTTTCCAATTGTTCATAGCAACCTATGCAATCATATTGTTTGCATTTGAAATGAACCTTTTATCATCATCCAATCCATAAGATTTTGCCGTCATACTTCCTGTCCATGGTAACTTCACGTACATCTGCAAGCATGCAAAGAAATACTAATTATTGCCAGAACTAGTCCCCATAAGTTGTAAGAGTATCACCCTCCTTCCATGTAAATATGATTCACAAATGTAGAACATGTAGATGGAACTATAGGGGAAGCAAAGACTCCTAAAACTTTCTTGAAAGGCCTTCCATGTCGTTAGAGGATCTACACTATGACATAAGATATTCCATCAAAGTTGAGCCTTCCCTACTAAATGATCACTAGAAAACTTTACTTTCTATCACTTTCAGAGCAAGATTCATTGGAATAAAAATCATCAATTTTTGAAAACCATGATAGAACAAGTGGGCCATCCTTTCAACCATGAAACCATATAAATTGGAAGGTTTTGATACCAATCTTGGAATGCATGCCATCAGCTTGAGCGGAAAAAATAGCCTTCATCACCCTTGCAAGGTTATCCTCTTTAGAATGCATCTTTAAAATATAGGTAGATAGATAGATAGATAGATAGATAGATAGATAGATAGATAGATAGATAGATAGATAGATAGATAGATAGATATAGATAGATAGATAGATAGATAGATAGATAGATAGATAGATAGATAGATAGATAGATAGATAGGTAGATAGATAGATATACAAACATACATACAGACAGACAGATAGATAGATAGATAGATAGATAGATAGATAGATAGATAGATAGATAGATAGATAGATAGATAGATAGATAGATAGATAGATAGATAGATAGATAGATAGATAGATAGATAGATAGATAGATAGATAGATAGATAGATAGATAAATAAATAGATAGGCAGACAGACAAACATACAGATAGGCAGATAGACAGATAGACATATAGATAGACAGACAAACAAAAAGACAAATAGACAGACTGACACACATATAGATAGATAGATAGATAGAAGGATAGATAGAAAGATAGATATATAAAAGATAGATAGATTGATAGATAGATAAATAGAAAGATAGATAGATAGATAGATAGATAGATAGATAAATAGATAGATAGATAGATAGATAGATAGATAGATAGATAGATAGATAGATAGATAGATAGATAGATAGACAGATAGACAGATAGATGGATAGATAGATAGATAGAATGGTAGATAGGTAGATAGATAGATAGATAGATAGATAGATAGATAGATAGATAGATAGATAGATAGATAGATAGATAGATAGATAGATAGATAGATAGATAGATAGATAGATAGATAGATAGATAGATAGATAGATAGATAGATAGATAGATAGATGGATGGATGGATGGATGGATGGATGGATAGATGGATGGATGGATGGATGGATGGATATATATATATATATGTGTGTTGAAGAATCACTCACGAATTTGATATACAGACAGACATAAAGATAAAGAAAGATAAAGAGAAGCAGAATCAAAATATTCAGAAAATCAAAAGCCTTAATGAAGGGACAAATTCACGACCATTATGTACAGCGCAGAATCTTGCAGAATCAGAGTTTGATAGAGTTCATTACACGGAATCAAACTGTATATAAAGAGAGAACGTGCATAAGAATAATAGAGGGGGAAGTGCGAGCTAGAACGTGCGTGAGAAGAGCGTGCAGTTTAAATAGAGTGCATATAGAGGTCAAGAAAAAGAGGGAGAAAAAGAGAGAGAGAGAGAGAAGTTTTCAGAAGACACCAGAGATGGCGTATGTACATATGAATAACAGAAACCTGAAATGTCAGGTATTCATCTGAGAGAGATGGTAAGAAGAAACTACTCAGTGTAGGAGAGTTTCTATAGCTTGAGCAAGAAGAGGCCAATCTAGTTTTTATACATCTTCTCTAATAGAAAACACATGTTCATGTGGAAGTTTGCGTGCACTGTTCGTATGTGAAGAACTCTGAGTATTTTCGTGTTACGGTAGAAAGTTCGTTAACAGTTACAGTTCGTTCAGTAAACGTGTCCCCCGGTACTCTCTCAGTAAACGAATGTTTTGGTCAATTACAGTTATCTCAGTAAACGCATTTTCCGATAGAACACCGAAGTATATCTCGTAGAATAAATTAAGGTTTTGTATGAGAGATAGCTTACCTTATAGCTAGACATCTATACTATCAGTTCGTCAAGGATTTCGGTGAAATGGATATGTACACACAGTACAAAGTCTAACCGGAAAGAGACATTCTGAACCGGAGAAGTTTTTTCTTAAACTTCAGAAAGTGTTCACTTAGTGAAGGAAGTTCACGCATCACTTCCTTACTTCTTGTATACTCACTTGAAGTAATTACAAACAGAATAGGAGTTGATTCCAGTAAGATTCCGGTATAACTACGGTGTCAGTCTGGTGACAGTCCGGTGAAGTTCCAGTGAATTTTTCAGTAAATTCAAAATGCAGTCTTATATGTTTAAGTGGCAGTAATCTTGCTAAGCTATTGTTGATTATGGAGGTGTTCTAATATCACTCTAGCTTAGCCAACCTTTTCGGTGGCGTGACGATTTTCGCAGGCTTGACAAGGTTCAAGCCTTTGCCGTGATGGCCATCAATAAGTGGTCTCAGAGAGGTGAGATCCCCAACAAATTGGTATCAGAGCCGGTTAACCACAACAAGTGGAACCAAAACGAGAAAGATTCTGAAGAGCAGAAAGATTCTCAAAAGTTCACCGGAAGTAACAGAAACAAGAAGATCATGGTAGATCATGTCCAAATTGATAAATTGGACAGAGATAATTATCCCGCATGGGTAATGCGCATGGAAGCCTTACTTATGAGTAAGGACTTAATGATGTATGTGACCGGAGAAGAAAAGAAGCCGACTTTCGAAGATGATAGTCAACTGGAAAAAGAAGAATAAGAAGCCTTGAAGCTGTGGCAGAAGAAAGATGCAACGGCAAGAGCTTACATTTATAATACCGTTTCAGACCATTTACTACCGCACATTAGAGGTCTAGAGAAAGCGGAGGACATATGGAGTGCGTTGGAAGATCATTTCCAAAATGCTACAAAAGCTAGGAAGGCTAGCTTATGGTCCGAATTCACAACGTTCAAAAAGAAGTCGAGTCAAAGCATTAGTGACTATGTTACTAAGATGAAGGATCTAGCAGATAGTCTTGGATCCATAAATGAAGATGTCGAAGATCACAAATTGATAGCGCAACTGCTAACAGGTTTGAGAGGAGATGAAAGGTGGAAACTTTTCGTACTCTCGACTGAACTATCTCTAAATCATTTTGTACCAGATTTAAATCAGTTGCTTGGTTTGATGCTCACATATGAACAAGAACTAAAAGGAGATGCAGATAAAGGACAAAGTTCTGCAATGTAGATGAAGAACAAGAAGAAAGCAGATAAAGGTAAGTCAAAAGACAAAGAAGAGTCGAGTTCTCAGGCTTATTATGCAAGAGGTAAAGGCACCGGTAGAGGAAGAGCAAGAGGCTTTGGAAAAGGAAGAGGTAGCCAGAATATCAATAAGAAGGCTTGCTGGATTTGTGGACTAAGTAATCATTTGGCTCATGATTGCTGGCATAATTCCCAAGGATCAAATCAAAATTCAAAACAGTAACAGCAGAGGTAGAAGCGGAAGATATCAGAATAACTTTCAAAGAGGAAGACAAAATCAAAGAGGAAGCTATGGTAGAGGTGGAGCAAGAAGCTGGGGACAGAATCAATCCTACAACACCACCTACAACAATTACACAAATGATACTCAGAATGAAAGTCATACATCATTGATGATGAACTCAATCAGCACATCAGATAACAAAGACCTGAAGGTATTTTACATTGATTCTGGATGTTCTGATCACTTGTCAGGAAATATAGAACTAATGTCAGAATTGGAAAAAGGTAGTTCCAGTCATACTATTCAAACAGGTGACAATACGAGGCATAGTGTACATTCAATTGGAAAAGTGAAGTGTAAGAGTGGAGCAGATTTGCTAACCAATGTCTTGTATGTTCCGACAATACCGAAAAATTTAATTAGTGTAGGATAGATAGTTGAAAAAGGTTTGCAGGTCAGATTTACAAATGAAGGAGTATTTGTAGAAGATCCGGAGAATGGATATAATCAGATTGTCTCTGGTAAGAAAGAAGGCAGACTCTTTACTTTAAGAGTACAAGGGAACATTGGCCAAGCGTTGCTCACACATGGTGAAAAGGTGATTACAGAACTTGATCTCTGGCATAAGAGATTAGGTCATTTCAATGAAAAAGGAATTAAAGCTATGATTTCAAATTAGTCAGTACTAGGATTACCGAATGTACAGAACCAACACATGATTCACAAGTGCGAAGCATGTCAGATGGGAAAAGCCCACAGGTTACCTTTCCAGAAGAAAGGATTTAAACATGATGGAGTACTTGAACTCATTCATACAGATGTATGGGGTCCAACAAAAGAAGGATCAATCAGCGGATCGAGGTATTATGTTCTATTCATTGATGACACTACAAGATGGATAACTGTTTATGTTTTGAAAGAGAAATCAGAAGTGTTTGGAGCTTTCAAGCATTTTCATGCATATGCTAAAAGACTCACAGGTCGAAAGCTGAAGAGACTGAGGTTTGATGGAGGGGGAGAATACTTCTCCCGAGAATTCAATGACTATCTTTGGAATGCAGGTATTAAGAGAGAAATAACCTGCAGGTATACACCACAACAAAATGGTGTAGTAGAAAGAAGGAACCGAACTCTAGTTGAGTTTGCACGAGCTATGCTAAAAGAAAAAGATTGTCCAAACTATCTTTGGGCTGAAGCCGTAAATACAGCTACATACTTGGTAAACAGATTACCATGTACAACTTTCGATGGAATGACCCCGTATGAAGTTTGGTGGGGAAAGAAACCAACACTTGATCATTGCAAAGTGTTTGGATCAGTAGCTTATGCTTATGTACCATCACAACTCAGACATAAGTTCGAACCAAAAGCAGAGAAATATGTGTTCGTCGGATACGATGAAAAGCAGATGGGCTACAGGTTATGGAGTCCTCTAACAAAACAGTTTACTGTTTCCAGAGATGTTACATTTGATGAGCAGAAAAGCTGGTATACAGATCAAAGTCATACAACGGAAGAATTTGAAGAAGAAGTAAGAAGGAAAGGGAAAGGGAAATCAATTGTACATGTGAATAGAGATGAAGACTATATGCAGGCAAGTACGTCCAGGATCGGATCAGGTATGAGAAATGGAGATGAATAGGGATTTGATGAAGAAGTGTATTTAGATACACATGAAGAGTTTGAACCAAGAAGGTCAAGCAGGAATAGAAGACAACCACAAAGGTATTCCTATGATACTTCGTATATAACTTAGAAAAATTATGCATATATGGTCAAAGACGATGAAGAACCTCAGAACTATGATGAAGCTAAAGGTGAGAAGCAATGGAAGAAGAGTTCAGCGCACTGGAGGAGAACAAGACGTGGGAACTTGTTCCTAAACCAAAAGGTAAGAAAGTGATTGGAAACAAATGGGTTTTCAAAGTTAAGAAACTTGCAGATGGAAGGATAGCCAGATACAAAGCTAGACTGGTTATCAAGGGCTATGCTCAGACGCATGGCATAGATTACGATAAGATGTTTAGTCCGGTGGCAAAGATGTCAACCATAAGGACAGTGATTGCTATAGCAACATCAAAAGGATGGAAGCTAAGTCAACTAGATATAAAGAACGCATTTCTGAATGGATACATATCAGATGAAGTCTACATGGAACAACCGGAAGGGTTTGTAAGTTCCAAGTACCCAAATTTTGTTTGCAGATTAAGGAAAGCACTTTACGGACTGAAGCAAGCTCCAAGAGCCTGGAATTACAGACTTGTGAAATATCTCAATGAACTTGGATACCACAGTTTGAAAGGAGATGCAAGTTTATTCATCAAGAGAACAGAAGAAGGTATGATCTACATTTGCATTTATGTAGATGACATCATAATCACAGGTACTTCAGATGAAGGAATTAAAGAAGTAAAGAGATTACTCGAAAAGGAGTTTCAGATCAGTGACCTAGGAAAGTTGTCATACTTTCTAGGAATGGAAATCACATACATAGATCATGGTGTATATGTTTCGCAAGAAAGGTATCTCCTAAACTTCCTGAAGAAGTTTGATATGGAGAATTGCAGAGAAGCTTCAACACCGCTTGAAGCAAATCATAAACTCAGTAAATATAGTGGTGCAGAGTTTAAAGATATGAGAAAGTATCAGTCGTTAGTGGGAAGTCTAATTTACGCTACACTAACACGATCGGATCTTAGCTATGCAGTGGGAGTTCTCTCACAGTTCATGCATTGTCCGAAAGATCAACATTGGGTTGTAGGACAGAGAGTTCTTAGATATATCAAAAGAACTATAAAGGAAGGATTATATTATCCTTTTACGTCAGATATAAAGGTGAGAGCATACAGTGACTCAGACTGGGCAGGAAGTCAAGATGACAGAAGGTCAACACATGGGTATATGATATACCTAGGAGATAAGCTAGTGAGCTGGTGTTCGAAGAAACAACACACAGTGGCGTTATCGTCAACAAAATCAGAATATAAAGGACTTGTAGAAGCAGCTAAAGAAGTGATATGGATGCAGACCTTGTTAAAAAGCATGGGTATTGACCAAGGTATACCTATCATACATGGAGATAATATGAGCTCGTTGTATCTTGCAGCAAATCCAGTATTTCATGCAAGAACAAAGCTCATAGAAATTCAGTATCATTTCCTGAGGGAAAAGGTAATGGAGAAGGAAATAGAAATAGTATACACTCCGACAAAAGATCAGATTGCAGATATTTTGACAAAGAGCTTGGATGGAACAAAGACAAGCAGATTCAAAGAAATGGCAGGTATAAAAGAAAGAAAAATATATGAAGACAGGAAGAGTCAAATTAGTGATTGAGGGGGAGCTGTTGAAGAATCACTCACGAATTTGACATATAGACAGACATAAAGATAAAGAAAGATAAAGAGAAGCGGAATCAAAATATTTAGAAAATCAAAAGCCTTAATGAAGG
>CM035419.1:46279118-46734118 GCA_020310875.1 Ceratopteris richardii | reverse complement strand
CTTGTTGTAGAATTGAACTCGTAAGAGCACTTTGAGTAATCTAAGGAACTCCATTGTCTATCTCTCTTTGTTCTTGCCTTGTATGCACGTGTGTGTGCATGTGTGTGCATGTTAGTGTGCTTCTCACTCACACACTTGTGCCATCACTTGTTCGAGGTCTTCATACCATCCTCACGTCTTCCCGGATTGACATTAAGGAGGTGCTACTCATCACTGAGCTACACCAAATTTTGGCGCCGTTGCCAGGGATCGAGCTTTGAGGACAAGCGTGTGATGGCAAGACGTAGAGTTGAGGTGTTGGAGTCATAGGTAATTTCTTCACTTTCATCTATTTTCTTTTGTTTTCTTCACCATCTTCCTCACTATCATCATCATCACCATCTCCCACCTCCATCTCTATCATCGCAACATTTTCCATTTTTTGGTCATATCACCATACCCATACCATTTCCCCTCATTTCACTTGTGAGAGAGAGTGAGAGAGCATTTGTGTGTTTGTGCGATTGTGTGCTTTCTGAGATTTCTTGCAGGAATCAGCATCGCGAGCAGCTATACCAGCTCCAGCAGGTAAAAAATTTGATTGTGCAGGTCCCGAGGCGTTGACCTCTGTCAATCGCGACCGGCAAAAAAAATGATCCTTTTGCTAAACTAAGTACATAATCATGATGTGCATGCTTAGAGCTTCCTAAATCTGTGTTTAAAATTTTAAAACTCCTCCGTTTTCTATCAATCGCGATCGACAAACGACCACGGATACTTGCCGAAGGACTCGTCAATCGCAATCGGCACGTCGATCGCGACCGACTGAGTCAATGATCGAATGACCACGACCAACAAAATTTACGCGTGCCACGTGTCAATCGCGATCGAGCCATCAATCACGATCGACTCATCAATCGCGACCGACAGCCCCGACGGACCTGTCAATCGCGACTGACCTAGTCAATGACTGTTTGACCACGACTGATAGAGCCCTTGCGATGGACCTATCAATCACGATCGACCGATCAATCTCGATCGATAGAGTCAATGATCCTTTGACCACGACTGACCTAAAATTACGGGCCACGTGTCAATCGCGATTGACCCATCAATCGCGACTGACAGCCACGAGGGACCTGTCAATCGCGACTGACATGTCGATCGCGACTGACATATCAATCGCGATTGACAGATCACTCGATCGTGATTGACGGGCAATTTTGGCCAAAATTTTAGGGCAAAGATAGTGGGTCTATTTTGGGGTATTATTTGAGAAACATTAGAAATTTGTTAGAGCATTGTGAGGCCATTACAAAAAGTATTTCGAGAAGTCTTGTTTGCCTGTTCGCCTGTTTGAACCCTCTTTTAACCCTAGAACCCTGAACAGTCATAACTTTCTCATACGAAATCCGTTTGCTGTGATTTTTGTTTTGTTGGAAAGCTCGTGGGGAGTACAGCCAAAACTTCCACTACTTATGGTAAAATTTATATCTGGATTATTAGATATACTATTTTGAAGTGACCATACCTAGTGGGAAGAAAAATTAAGGGATCTTTAGGATTGTTTTCCCTAAAGCCAAAAGAACAGTTTGATCTCTGAAATGCATGAATGAACATGGTTTAATGTGTCAATTGAAATTAAGCCTTGAGATAACTTTGGGATTATTTCAGGTCCTTTGAGAGCATCGAAGGGTACTCGAAGCAAGAGTAAGTGCAAGCTTGGGAATACGCTTCCTGGGCACACAAGGGCAACCAAGGAAAGAAACTCAAGGTTGGAAATTCTCAACACCCTCTGTCAATCCCTAGCTTAGGCTAAGTACGGATAGAGGTTTTGATCAATTAAGGATACGTTAAGCACGATCAATTCCAAGAACTCTAATCACTCAAGTGCGAGTACCAAGAGATTACATTTGCGAAACAACCTAAGGGAAAAGAATTCAACTAAAGAGACCAACCTCAAGTACGAGAAAACTTAAGTGTTCCTTGTGACGAAGATGATTGGACGAGAAGTGACATCCTAAGAAAAATTAAAAAGAACGAGTGACTAATACAAAAGAACTCAGCAATGAAAATTGTACTTGGGAAATTTGGGAGTATTCAATTGGGCATATGAACTTGAGATCAGGAGGACACCTAGGGAGAGATAGACAAAGCCTTAGGTCTTCAGAGGTTAGTGTCAATCATACTGCTAGGTCTTGGGCCCAGCAGTTAAGCCACTATTCGCACTACCCTAGCTCTGAGACTAGTGAATCAGAGATGTCTCAAGGTATGGAGAGGCCCACAGGAAGTTCAGGTGTGCCATACTTACAGAGGGTGGAAGGCCCTTACAAGACTCAGCTCGAATGCCTTAGGACCATCCGATTAGGTGCTTGCATCTATGAAGACGGCCTAGGAAGATCCGTGGTCCAGATTAAAAACCCAGATCAAACCATTGGACTAGAGCATCTAGCAGTCAAGTTTGAAAATGGAGCATACCTGGACAAAGAAGGAACCATATACGTAGTTACCAGTCACCCAGATAGGACACACGAATTCGGGAATGTGATCCCAGAGATGGACATAGGTGACCTAGAGCAAGGGAACATAGGTGGAGAGCCTCAAACCCCTCGGGGCAACTCAGTTCTTACTAGAATCCTCACACCAGAGTGGATTCCCCAGGACAACAAGAGCATAGATCTACTCTTGAACTAAGAAACTGACGAAGCCTTTTGGAGGTATAAGCCTGATCAGCCAAATGAGATAGGAACGATCACAATCTATGAGCTTAAAGATCCTGATAGCCCAGGCAAAGTGACCTATCTAGATCACACTTCTGAAAGGATCTTTGTGGTCACAGAGCATGGTAGGCATGCTTACACTTGGAAGGGTGAATTTATTTTCCCCCAACCAAGATCTAATGTGTCCTATGGCCACCCAGGAGCTGGAACATCCCAAGCTCATGGAGCTCAAAGGGACAGAAGCAGAGATAGGCCAGAGGTAAGTTTTGCCAACCCCTTGGGTCGAGAAAGGATGACAACAAAGATGGATAGAATGGAACCTGAGAGAACTAGAGCCCCAAGAAACCAAAGAAATGCTGATGAATTCCCTTTACCAAGACCTAGGGAACACACGAGGACTTTGAGACCTATACAGCTGGTTAAATCCATGAGGAACTACTTTGATGGCACAGGAGACCCCTACAATCATGTGGCCGAGTTTAGGCAAGTCTTAAGAGCTGAACAAGTTGAGGACCTGTTCACGCAATACAATGCCTTTGGTCTAACCCTTAGGAACACTGCCCTTACATGGTTTCAACCACTAAATGAGAGACACTGTAGGAACATAGACCAACTTCTGGAGGCATTCATTACTGAATTCTCTAAGAGTGGCATAAGGCATAATACATCCTCATTGATCCACAGCTTCAAGCAGACACCTCAAGAGACCGTGAGACTTGCAGGAAGAAGATTTAGGCAGTACTTAGAGAGATGCCCTATTCCTGAGTTACCCACGCCAGACAAACAAGTGGCTTTATTTCTAGATGGATTGCTAAGTACCAAATTGAGATCATACGTGTACTTGAAGGACCCTAGGACCATAAAAGAGTGTGTACGCATGTGCATAGACATTGAGGATAACCTAGCGGAGGATTTGGAGCTTTAAAAAATCTACAAGGATTCAGATAGTTCTACTAGCCTCTCTTCCTCGCAATCCACATCTATTGAGGAACTCGCTAAGAAAGTAGCTCAAAAACTAGGTGTCTCTAGCAAACAAATCCCAAGATTTTCCCCAGTTAAACGGTGTTATACTTGTGGAGGTGACCATATGGCGAACGTCTGTCCCATCATGGCTCAACCCCAAGTGAATCCTAATAGCCAATACTGCACAATAGAGAGAAGATACACCAACCATACTGCACAAGACTGCCCCTATAACAAACAAACCGTGAGACAAAGTTACCCTCAACCATATCCACAACAGGGCAGATACCAGATTCAGTATCCACCCCAGCTGTATGGTAGGCCTCAACAACCCTATCAGCCACAATATCAGGCCAACTAGAGACCTCAACCAGTGCTAGCCCAACAACCTCCTGCTCCAGCCAATGTGATTCCCGTAAAGTATGCAGTTGCAGAAGAGAATTTGAATAGAGCCATAGTCCTAGTAACTCCATTGCTTTCAGAGAGTGACCCTAGTGACCATAGTTTTGACTCCACTCATATTGATAGTCCCCAGGCATACTACATGCAGTCACCTGAGCATAATGAGGCCTATTATTATGAAGAACCGAGTGAACCAAGTGGGGAGCCAGAGTGTGCGAATGTCATGTACGCCAATCCCAACTCGCGGCCCCATCCTAGGCAGGTAAGACCTCCATTCCCTAGAGGGCCATGCTACCGATGTCAGGGAGATCACCTCATTCGTGATTGCCCGATGCCTGCCCCTACACAACCCCAATCCGTAACCATTCAAGGCTTCTGTCAAGATTGCGAAAAGGAGCACCTCTTATGAGACTGCCCAAAGAACCCACAGAATGTAACAAAAAATCACTCCCATCAATGTGATTGGGTTAGTTGTAGACTCTATGGGAAGTGTAACCTCCACTGCGCCAGTGCAAGTGGTCACTAGAGCTCAAGCATTGTAGCAAAACCAAGGTGTAGGACAGGAAAAGAGTGCCGAAATTAGTGAAACAGAGAGCATAACCAAGAAGAGGACTAGAGCCTGGAAAGATAGCCGAGAAAGGATGAAAAGACAATGGGCTAAGAAGATGAGCGAATTGGAAGAAAGCATAAGAGAAACAAAAGCCAAAATTGTTGAGCTCACCTCTCAAACAAACTCTCACATACCACCACCACCTTCATCCCTATCACCATCTAATCCACCACCTTTCAACCCACCTCATACAATCCCATCACCCCCTAGAGTAGGATCAGTCGTAGCTGGCCCCACTCCTGAAGACATAGACATGATGCTTAAGGCATATCTGGCCAGAATCCAAGAAGGGCCAAATGTGACGGATCATGACAAGTGCTACCCTAGAGCTGACCTAGAGATAGAAAGAACCAAGCTTTGCACGAAAATGGTAGCATTGTCTCATACCATGTTTGATGCCAATCGCCTCTTCAACTACTCTTGCTCAGCTAAGGCACAATTGCACTTGGATGGACTATTAGAGAAGTTATAAAGCATAATTGCAAGATCTGCCAAGGAAGAAAACTTTCAAGGAAGAGATGAGGCAAATAAAAGGATAAGCATTACCCCACAGGAAGCTTATGTGCCTAATTCTACTGAACCAGACACCTCTTCTTCTATGAATAGGTATTCACCAGAGTTCCTGCGAGAGATTCAAGAAGAGAAATGGGCTAAAGAAAGTGAAGTTCCTCCTCCCATCGAACTTGTGGATGATGCGCATGATCAATTCCCACAAGACATTCCTTCTATTTATGGAGAGTAGGAGAGTGCACAATCTCAAGAGAGATTAGAATTTGAGTCTAATTCTTTATATGAATTACCCCATTTCACTGGCCCATGGGAAGCAAAGTCTACTTGTATGAGAGCACCCACGGTCATGGTACGAAACGAAGACTCAGTCATACCTAGGAATACAGAGGTAGTGAAGAATACAAAAGTGCAGTGCAATCTCACTTTAGAAGAGCTACTTAAGGTTAGGCCAGAGTTGTGGAAACATGTAGCCAATCAAGTGCCAGAAGTAGCGAAACCTCATTCCCAGGTAGGTTCTCATAGAACAGTGCCAGAAATACCCTTGGACAAGATAGGAGACATGAGTGAAGGAGAAGAAGGAAACACCTATCTCCCCATCACCCATCAAGGATACACAACCAAGGCAATTTTGGACTCAGGCACAGGAGTTGCAATTGCTACCACTTCCCTATGGAAGCGTTGGGGCAAGCCAGCACTCAGGCCAACAAGAATGAAATTGCAGATGGCCGATGGTCACATTGAAACACCCTTAGGGTTGCTAGAAGGAATAACTCTCACTACATATGGTGTAGTGTTCGAGCATACATTTGCTATCTGTGACTTTAGCAAGAACCAGGCCTATGAGATGATTTTGGGAAGACCATTCATGCGACAGTTGCAAGTGGTACAGGATTGGGGAACCAATTCCTTGTATGTGCAACATTTAGGTGTCACGACCAAAGTGAATCTCAAGGATTACTCTCATAGGGATGCCCCTCCTATCCAATGGAATCCCATCCATAGAGCCAAAGATGATACGGAATCAATGCATTCCATAGGATCATGATCCTCATGGATGCATGAAGATACCCACTTGTGGATGTGCAAAGTGGCAGTAGAAGCAGAGAAGAGAGAAAAAGCTAGAGAGGTAGGTGCGAAAGAGACACATAGATCAATTCAAGACCCAGCCTATGCACCTGTAGTATTCCCTGATGAAGAATTTGAACCTCACGGTTGGGCAAAAATTTTAGCAACAATGGATGTAGCCATCAATGAAGAACAAGGGACACCTTTTTGCGATGAGAATGGCTATGACATTTCAATCTTCTCAATAGAGCCAATCATGGGAGATTCGGTTTTGGAAGAATGTGAACCCAGGACTGATGCATTTGAGGATGCAAGTGACTCCGATTTAGAGTCAATCATTATGGACCCGCCTTTTGCATCAGATGAAGAATATTTCTATGAGGTAGAAGTTCACTCTCAGAGACATGAAGAACTCACAAATGATGTAAGGTTAACCATGCAAGTGACCACCAAGAGTGAAGGCAAGAAAAGGAAGAAGAGAGAAGTCACACCAGAAGAGGAAGAATCTTTGTTTGAGGTCCCTGAAAACTTTAAAAAGTACGAGATAGACGATAGAAGAGTCATGGTAAGAATGCCTAAACGTGAGGCACAGTTGTTGATATATTTAGGTAGTGATGTGTGTGAACACTCTAGGACCGCCGGGGCACTTTTTTCCCTCTTTAGGAGGTTTTTTTCCCCCGGCTTGTATATACGCCTATTGCCCTAATGGGCTACTTATCTCTGTACATTCTCTAGTAATACATTCAGTCTTGTGTGTTGTGCTCCAAGCTTCTTCTTCTTCCTTGTGTTGTTTGCGTGCTTCCGCAGACGTCTAACTCCAACAATTGGTATCAGAGCAGGTTGTTGCTTCTTCTAGGGCGCCGTCGACACTCCTCCGTTTGCAGTCTCAGATTCGCACAAAATTTGGTGAGCATACTCAGGGTGTTTCCGAGATCCAAACGGCTTCGCTTTGTGGTGCCGAAATCGCGATCTGAGCTCGTTTCGGCCTCCAAATGCACTATCGCAGTGCTTGTGCAGGCTATTTCGGCCTTTTGTGCCAAAGGTATATACCAGTTTCTGTTCGCCAGTTTAAGCGTCTCGAAGTCTGCTACAGGTCTAGCACAACTCGTCTGGGCAGTTCTGTTCAACTTTTTGAGATACAGTCAATTTTCTGCATCAAGGTATTTTAGTCACCGGCCTTGGCTGAAAGCAATGATGTATTCCGTATGTTGGCTGTTGAAGATAAGTTGGATGGTACCAAGCTTATATGATGCGACATGTACTGGTTGCAAAAGGATTGTGGAACATTGTGCAGGGTGTTGAAAGACGTCCTGTTACACCTGTAACGACAGGTACTGCAAATACAGGTGTTGGAGCTGATGAAGATGGTGTCGAAGATGATATTCCGCAGATTCCTGTTCGTGCTGCTGTTTCTGTTGCACCTACTGTAGAGCAGATTCGTTGGGATGGCAGAGATGCCCAGGCACATGTATTGATAGCTTTGTCTGTCAAACGTGCCATTATTCCTCATATTCGCTCTTGCAGAACAGCAAAGGATGCTTGGGATACACTTACCACTTTGTACCAGGCTAGGAATGAGGCTCGTGTTGCTTACCTCCGAAAACAGTTGGAGAGTGAGCACATGAATGAAGGTGATTCGATGGACAGTTTTCTTACAAAGATCAAAGACCTGAAGGAACAATTGATTTCTGCTGATGAGGTTATACCAGATAGCTCACTTGTGCAGACCGTTCTGAATGGCCTTCCTGATTCATATCAGAGTTTTGCCTCTACTCTTCGATTGATGATGAAAGGCAATCCGAATGCCTTGTCATTTGAGGAATTAGTCTCTGTTCTGTTGCAGGAAGATCAGTCCAGGCAGAACAGGTCCATTATGCGTGTTGCAGATCAAGCTTTCCTTGCTAGTCAGAAGGGCAAAGGAAAATGGAGCTCTTCTACTAGTAAGCAGAAATCTGCAAATGCTGCACAATCGAAGAACCAGGATAAAGATGAGAAGAAATCAGAAAAGCAGAAATTGTTCTGCAAGTACTGTAAAGGAAATGATCATATTATAAAGAACTGTCCAAAACTGGCTGCTAAAGAGGCAAAGAAGAAAGAGGCTGGAATGGTTGTTGCAGAGGCCTCTACACCAAAAACAGAGTCTGCAAATCTTGTGCAGGAAGAAGAATGGGCGTTTACTACTGTCTGCAGTTTTGACCCATCTTCTCATGATCAGTGCATGTCTGTAGTAGACTCAGATGTTTGGTACTTTGACAGTGGGGCGACCAAACATATTACCTCGCAGCGCAGTTTCTTCTCTCCACTCGAGCCTGCCCCTACAGGGAATACTGTCACATGCGCCAATAACTCCTCTTATCCTGTTATGGGAGTTGGTAAGATCATTCTGACTACTGCTGATGGTGGTTCTTTCACTTTGTCAGATGCTTTATTTGTGCCAGGGATCAAAAAGAACCTGTTATCAGTTTCTGCATTAGCCAAGATTGGCTTGGTTGTGAAATTCGTTGATGACAGGTGTACAGTCCATGATCTCATGTGATTATTGCTTCTGGCATTTTATGTCGTGGGCTGTATAAGCTCATAGACTATGAAAGATCTCTGAATGATTCGGCATGTGCAGTTCATGATTCTCAGGCTATGTCAGATGCAAAGCTTTGGCATGCACGCTTTGGTCATCTGAATTTTGCTAGTTTGTTACGCCTGCAGAAATCTAAAATGGTGTCCTCTTTGCCCAAACTTGAGGCACCTGAAAAACATGTTTGTGAAGGCTGTATTTTGGGCAAAATGCAGCGTTCTTCCTTTCCAAAAGATGGTTCAGTTCGGGCTATGCAGAAATTGCAGCTTGTACATAGTGATGTCTGTGGTCCTATGCAGACACCCTCTTTTGGAAATTACCTTTACTTCGTGACTTTCATTGATGATTTTTCCAGGCATGCATGGGTATATCCACTCAAAGCAAAGTCCGAAGTGTTCATGTGCTTCAAACAGTTTTTGGTTTTGGCTGAAAATCTGTCAGCATGTAAAATGGGCACCCTCCGTTCTGATCGAAGTAGAGATAGGCCAGAAGTAAGCTTTGCTAACCCAGTGGGCAGAGAAAGAACGAGGACGGAAACAAATAGAGTAGAACCTGAGATACTTAGAGCTCATAGGAATCAAAGAAATGCGGATGAGTTTCCTCTACCCCGACCTAGAGAGCACACAAGGACTTTGAGACCAACTCAGCTAGTTAAGTCCATGAAAAATTACTTTGATGGCACAGGAGACCCATACGATCATGTGGCAGAGTTTAGGCAAGTATTGAGAGCAGAACAAGTGGAGGACCTATTCACACAATATAATGCCTTTGGTCTAACCCTTAGGAACACAGCCCTTACGTGGTTCCAACCATTGAATGAGAGACAATTTAGGAGCATAGACCAACTCCTGGAGGCTTTCGTTATTGAATTCTCTAAGAGTGGCATAAGACATAATACCTCCTCATTGATTCACAGCTTCAAGCAAACCCCTCAAGAGACCGTGAGACTTGCAGGATGAAGATTTAGGCAATATCTTGAAAGATGCCCTATTACGGAGCTCCCCACACCAGCTAAGCAAGTGGCTTTATTCTTGGATGGATTGCTGAGTACAAAGTTAAGATCCTATGTGTACTTGAAGGACCCTAGGACCATAGAAGAGTGTGTACGCATGTGCATTGACATCGAGGATAACCTAGGGGAGGAGTTAGAGCTTTCCAAGATATACAAAGAGTTAGATAGTGCCTCTAGCCTCTCTTCCACGCAATCCACATCAATTGAGGAACTTGCAGAGAAAGTAGCTCAGAAATTAGGTGTCACTAGTAAACAGATCCCAAGGTTTGCCCCTGTGAAGAGATGCTACACTTGTGGTGGCGACCATATGGCGAATGTATGTCCCATTATGGCTCAACCCCAAGTAAATCCTAGTAGCCAGTACTGCACCATAGAACGAAGATACACAAATCACACAGCACAAGACTGCCCATACAATAAGCAAGCTGTTAGGCAAACCTACCCTCAGCCATACCCTCAACCAGGCAGATACCAGAACCAATACCCACCACAACAGTATGTGAGGCCTCAGCAAAGCTACCAACCACAATACCAAGCCCAGCAAAGGCCTCAGCCTGTGTTAGCCCAACAACCTCCAGCTCCACCCAACGTGATCCCTGTAAAGTATACAGCTGCAGAAGAAAACCTGAATAGAGCTATAGTCCCCGTAACACCATTGCTTTCAGAAAGTGATCCCAGTGACCATAGCTTCGATTCTACACATGTTGATAGTCCCCAGGCATACTACATGCAGTCTCCTGAACATGGTGAGTCTTACTATAGCGAAGAGCCAAATGAACCTAGTTGGGAATCAGATTACACAAACGTCATGTATGCAAACCCCAACCCCAGACCCCAACCTAGGCAAGTAAGACCCCCATTCCCTAGAGGACCATGCTACCGATGTCAGGGAGATCATCTCATTCGTGATTGTCCCTTGCCTCCACCTACACAACCCCAGTCAGTAACGATCCAAGGCTATTGCCAAGAGTGTGGAAAGGAGCATCTCGTACGAGACTGTCCTAAGAATCCCAACAATATGCCAAAAATCACTCCTATAAACGTTATTGGGTTAGTGGTAGACTCCACAGGGAGTGTGACTTCCACTGCACCAGTGCAAGTGGTCACAAGAGCTCAAGCATTGCAGCAAAACCAAGTTGTAGATCAAGATCAGGGAAAGAGCCCAGAAGTCAGTGAAACGGAGAGCATAACCAAGAAGAGAACTAGAGCTTGGAGAGATAGTCGTGAAAGAATGAAAAGGCAATGGGCAAAGAAGATGAGTGAACTAGAGGAAAGTCTACGAGAAACTAAGGCCAAAATCATAGAGATCACATCTCAACCGCACTCTCACACATTCCCACCACTACCATCCCCATCATCCTCCATCCCTCCACCCTCTAATACACCCCACGTAACCCACCCACCACCCCGAGCAGGATCAGTATTAGCTGATCCCACTCTTGAAGACATAGACATGATGCTTAAAGCATATCAGGCCAGAATCCAAGAAGGGCCAAATGTCACGGATCATGACAAGTGCTACCCTAGAGCTGACCTAGAGATAGAAAGAACCAAGCTTTGCGCGAAAATGGTCGCATTGGCTCAGACTATGTTTGAAGCTAGTCGCCTTTTCAATTACTCGGGCTCAGCCAAGACACAATTACACTTGGATGGACTTCTAGAGAAGTTAGAGGGCATAATTGCAAGATCTGCCAAGGAAGAAAAAAATCAAGAAAGAGATAAAGCAAGCAAAAACATGACCCATCCCCCAGCAGAAGTTTATGTGCCCAATTCCACTGAACCAGACAACCCCCCTTCACTGGAAAGAATGGAGAATCTAATGGCACATTCACAAGAGGAACTCGCCCCTCAACACCATGACAAGGTCAGTGTAAGAGCAGGTCTTCCTACCCAGAAAGCCAATGTGCCTGAAGCTTATGTGCCTAACTCTACGGAGCCAGACACATCATCTTTTATGAATCGATTCACACCAGAATTCCTACGAGAGATTCAAGAAGACAAATGGGCTAAAGAAAGTGAAGTGCCTCCTCCCATTGAACTTGTGGATGATGCACATGACCAATTCCCACAAGACATCCCATCCATTTACGAGGAGCAGAAGAGCACCTACTCTCAAGAACGACTAGACTTCGAGTCTAATTCTTTACAGGAATTACCCCACTTCACGGACCCATGGGAAGCCAAGTCTACTTGTATGAGAACCCCCACAGTCATGGTAAGAAACGAAGATTCAGTCATACCTAGGAACACAGAGGTAGTGAAAAATACTAAAGTGCAGTGCAATCTCAAGTTAGAAGAGCTACTCAAGGTTAGACCTGAATTATGGAAACATGTAGCCAAACAAGTACCAGAGATAGCAAAACCTCGTTCCCAGGTAGGATCACATAGGACAGTGCCAAAAATACCCTTGGATAAGATAGGAGATATGTGTGAAGGTGAAGAAGGGAACACCTATCTTCCCATTACCTACCAGGAGTACACGACCAAGGCAATTTTGGATTCAGGTGCAGGAGTTGCAATTGCCACCACTTCCCTATGGAAGCGTTGGGGCAAGCCAGCACTCAGACCGACGAGAATGAAATTACAGATGGCCGATGGTCATATTGAGAGACCCTTAGGATTGCTAGAAGGAATAACTCTCACCACCTGTGGTGTTGAGTTCGAGCACACATTTGCCATATGTGACTTTAGCAAAAATCATGCCTATGAGATGATTTTGGGATGACCATTCATGCGACAGTTGCAAGTGGTACAGGATTGGGGAACTAATTCCTTGTACTTGCAACACTTAGGTGTTACGACCAAAGTCAATCTCAAGGATTACTCTCATAGAGATGTCCCTCCTATCCAATGGAATCCCATCCATAGAGCCAAAGATGACACGGAATCTGTGCATTCCATAGGGTCTGGATCCTCATGGATGCATGAAGACACTCATTTATGGATGTGCAAGGTTGCAGTAGAAGAAGAGAAGAGAGAGAAAGCCAGAGAGGTAGGTGCAAAAGAAACACATAGATCAATTCAAGACCCAGCCTATGCACCTGTGGTTTTTCCTGATGAGGAATTTGAACCCCATGGCTGGGAAGAAATCCTAGCAACTATGGACGTAGCCATCAATGAAGAACAATGGACACCTCACTGTGATGAGGATGGCTATGATATTTCAGTCTTCTCCATAGAGCCAATCATGGGAGAGGCAGTTCTAGAAGAATGCGAACCTAGCCCTGATGCCTTTTAGGATGCAAGTGACTCCGACCTAGAGTCAATCATTATGGACCCACCTTTTGCATCAAATGAAGAATACTTCCATGAAGTTGAATTTCAACCCCAGAGGCATGGAGAGCTTACAAATGATGTAAGATTAGCCACACATGTGACCCTGAAGGAAGAAGGAAAGAAATGGAAGAAGAGAGAAGTCTCACCAGAAGAGGAAGAATCTTTGTTTGAGGTCCTAGAAAATTTTAAGAAATATGAGATAGATGACAGGAGAGTCATGATAAGAATGCCTAAACGAGAGGCACAAGTAGGAGAGGCCTATGATAACAAAGAAACCACCAAGAAAATAGTAGTAGCCCTAGAAGAAGGAGAGGAGAGATGCACGTACATAGGCCATGACCTAACAGACGAAGAAGAGCAAGAATTGATAGCCTTGATAAGAGAATACAGAGATGTGTTCGCTTGGAGTTATAAGGATTTGAAAGGTGTTGACCCTGACATATGCTCACACACCATCCCCATGACCTCAGATGCTAAACCCTCTAAGCAAAAGCCCTACACATATAACAATAATTACGCTGCTAAGATCAAAGAAGAGATAGATAGACTGGTTGAAGCTGGATTTATCTATGAAATTGAGCACACTGAATGGGTATCCCCCATCGTAGTGGTGCCCAAGAAGAATGGCAAGCTTCGTGTGTGCATTAACTTGAAAAAGGTTAATGCAGCCACGATTCGAGATAACTATCCGCTTCCCATCACAGAACATCTCTTAGAAAGAGTGGCAGGCAAGGAAGTGTACAACTTCCTTGACGGATTTTCGGGTTACAATCAAGTAGCCATAGCTCCAGAGGATCAGCATAAGACAGCCTTTGCCACAGAATGGGGCATTTTTGCCTTCAGAGTAATGCCATTTGGGCTTACCAATGCACCAGCTACTTTCCAAAGGCTGATGTGCCATGTATTTAAAGAGTTCCTGAGGAAAAACTTAGAAGTCTACGTTGATGATCTTTGTGCTCATTCCAACATTAGGCAAACCCATATCCCTGAACTCAGGCAAATCTTCGACAAATGTAGAGAATATCAAGTCTGCTTGAACCCAGAAAAATGTGTTTTCATGGTCAGGCAAGGCAAGATTCTAGGACACATAGTGTCAAAGAATGGCATATCCACTGATGAAGAGAAAGTGAGAGCTATAGCAGAGCTACCTAGGCCAAAAAATGTCAAGGAAGTACAAGCTTTCATGGGGCATTGTGGTTATTACCGACGATTTATACACATGTATGTTGTCATTGCAAAGCCCATGTACGGACTTCTGACTAACTTTGAGTGGACGGATGAATGTGAGAATTCCTTCCAGGAGCTTAAACGACGATTATGTTCAGCACCAATCTTGACCACACCAGATTGGAATAAGCCATTCCATGTTCATGTGGATGCATCCAATTACGCATTTGGATGTGTGCTTGCACAACCTACTGGTGAAGGTAATATGGATCTTCCAATTGCCTATGCCAGTAGACAGTTGAATGCAGCTGAACGAAATTACACCACTACGGAGAGAGAAGGCTTAGGCATGGTATACACAGTTAAGAAATTTAGACACTATTTGCTTGCAAATAAGTTTAAATTTTTTACTGATCATCAGGCTTTGCTATACCTCGTAAACAAACCATGCAATACAGGAAGATTAGTAAGATGGTTTCTCCTACTAATGGAATATGATTTCGAGGTTGTGGTAAGGAAAGGGAGGACTCACTTGAGAGCTGATCATCTCTCTAGGCTCACATCCGGAGAAGCCCCACAAGGAGTATCAGATGATCTTCCTGATGCTTACTTGTTTAATTTGGAAGTGGTGCCGCAGTGGGCTAAGCCATTAGTGCCAGTATTAACATACGGGCCTAACCATCCAGTAGTAAACACACAGAATAGAGAGGTTGTGAAAGCCCAAAAGTACCACATCATGGCAGGAAGCATGTACAAGCACACAGATCAAGGGATCTTGGCTTGTTGCGTCGAAGAGGATGAGTACGCTAAATGGTTGCAATTAGCACATGTAGGTGCGTTAGAGCAACACTACTCAAAGCAACGAACTTTACAGACTCTAAAGAGACTCGGAGTGCATTGGCCAACTATGGAAGCTGATGTCCAAAAGTTGTGCAAGGAATGCCCAATCTGTCGCACTAAACCACCTGTGGAACACGCCACTCTTTATCAAGTGTCCATAGTGCCAGATTGGAGTGAACCGCTAGTATCCTTCCTGAGGACGAAAACATTCCCTCCAGATATGACCTTGGCTAGAAAAAGGAGTTTAGAACAAGAAGCCCAGGATTACTCACTCATTGGTGATAATCTATACAAGCGTGGTAAAGATGGTTACCTGAGACTATGTGTCCATGAGAGTGAGTATCTCAAGATCTTGGACACTGCTCACCAAGGTGTAGCAGGAGGACACTTTGGACCAGATCGGGTGATCAAGGCAATACTATTTGCGGGCTTCTGGTGGCCAACCCTTCAAATGGATGCACATGCCTATGTGAAACGGTGTGATGTCTGTCAGAGAACTCAGTATCCTATACGAAAAGATGAGATGCCATTGAAGCCTATGATGGGTGGACGTGCGTTCTCTAAGTGGGGAATAGACTTCATAGGTCCTATTAATCCCCCAGCTAAGGGTTCTCATGCACAATACATCATTGTTGCGACAGATTATCTAACTAAGTGGGTAGAGGTAAAGGCTACGACAAAGAACGATGCTCAAACAACTACTAAATTCTTGTTTGAGAATGTATTCACAAGATATGGGCTACCTATAGAGCTTGTAAGTGATAGAGGCACTCACTTCTTGAACGAAGTGATTGAAAATCTACTCCAAGAATTCTTGGTAATACATAAGAAGTCTGCCCCCTATCACCCTCAAGCTAATGGACAAGCCGAAAGCACCAACAAGATTTTATGCAATGTACTGACAAAATTAGTAAACACTAAACGCTCTGATTGTGACAAACAGCTACACCATGCTGTTTGGGCATACCGAGTCGCCTACAAAACGATACTCCAAGCCACCCCCTTTCAGATGGTATTTGGCCAAAACGCAGTGCTACCCTTGGACTTCTTGATACCTACATTGAAGGTAGCACAAGAGCACGAATGGACGGGTCATGAACTCTCCTCTAGACTTTTTGACCTTGAACGATTAGGAGAAACAAGACTGAGAGCAGCTACAGGGATATATGCAGCAAAGAAACGACAGAAGGCATACTTTGATGCCCATGTGAAGGATAAGGGCTTGAAAGCAGGAGATCTAGTTTTAGTTTACACATTGAAACAACATGCAAGGAAACTAGAAAAGAGAGGCTACGGACCCATGATCATTAACAGAATCTCAACAAGTGGGGCAGTGCAACTAGCCACTTTAGAAGGCGATGTACTCCCAAACTATATTAGCGGATGCAGAGTTAAGTTGTATCAGGAACCTCTTACAGAGGAAATGCTAAGTCGACTCAACACTGCTAAGAAACGCAAAGAGGAAGAAAAGCGAATTCGAGAAGAAGCTCAAGCAGAAGCCCTAGAGCGCATACGGAGAATGAAATTAAGAAGACAAGGTAGAGAGCATCCCAGGCAAGACGCATATGCAGATCAAGGATATGACGTGGCTATGTGTGAAGTTTCAGGTGTTAGCTCACATAGAATAACTGACCGACGTCCTTTCATGACCTTAGATATAGGACAAGGGAAGGGTGCAAGGACTGTAAGAGCCTTGATTGACTCAGGTGCAGCCACTAGTGCTGTTAAATTGTCTTACTGTCAAGAGTTGCAATTAACTGTCAATCCTGTGGAAGCATATCTCATAGGATTGGGAGGCGTGGAAACCCTTTGCATAGGCGAGGTGGAACTTCCCCTCTATATTCATGATGAGGCAATGACAGTTAAAGTACTAGTGTGTCAAGATGAGGATCTCACTGAACCTCTTGTCCTAGGTCAAGACTGGATCTATGACCAAGCAGTCAACTTCAACCTAAGAAGTGGACTTCTTCAGGTATGGGTGAATCAAACTAGAATTACAATTGAGTTAAATAATGGAGCACTCAAGGAACTAGAAAAAACACGGACTCCTGGTCCCTCCAGGGGTGCACATGAAGTTGAACATGCTGTTCTTGTCCAAGGCTATGTGATGCAGAAGAATGAAGATCTCAAAAAAGGAGTCAGAACCACAAGGGAATTCCCTTCTTTTCCAAAGGCCAGAAGGAGGCAGCAACTAAGGGCAGATCAATCACTGAAGACTCTCTGGGCGAGAGACCAAAAGAACGCGCGAAGCAGAACAACTCAGCCGATGAAACAAATGTGGGTGCGGAAAGACGAGTTGTCGGCCGTAACTAAGCTGCAACATCGGTCTCAACTTCCTATTAGTAATCAATGACTTGATGCTAATAAGAGGACTCCTAAAACCTCTGTTGAGAAAGTGAAATCCATTTGGGTACCCAAGAAGTCGATGAAGGCTGACCCACAATCAAGACAAATTTGGGTGCCTAAGGCTTGCTTGCGGGCTCAACTGTCCCCACACAATTCACATCATACACGACAGGGTTCACTCGCTCAAGTAGTCGCCACCCACTCTTGTCTGATACACTCAAACACACTACCACCTAGAAGCACGCACAGACTCACTCATAAATGGGTCCCAATGATACAACAACTCCCAGCAGAATTACTCACGCAACCCTCCCGAATCTCCACAAAACCAAGACCCAAAGCCATCCACTGTATTTGGAAACCTAAAACTTGTAAAAAACCCCCTGGACCCCAGTTGTAAATCCATGCCCACCTACTAACTACGTCACTCTCACACTACATCATTCCACTTAGTTCTTAGGTCCAACCAATTCCTAACTACACACACAAGCACCGAGCACTTATTAACCTACTAATCTCTCCCGAACCTCATGATAATGTTGTAATGGGGACAAAAACGATTCTAACTTGTCCTTTACAATATTAACACATGTTTCTATATTCTCACAGAATCAGAAGGCAAGAAGTAACATGGCAGAAGCGACAGGTCCGAGCTCACAAGTAGGAATACTTACTGCAGGAATCGATGTGGATAGTCTACCTGTGGATGTGCCACCAACTGAACGACCTGTGGAGCTACAACACCTTCAGCAAATTCCGGTATCGGATCCACCCACAGGGATCACAGACAGAGTCCATGCCAATTCTCATTGGTTCAATGGCATGCCAGGTCCATTAGGAGAGGCCAAGTATATATGGGAATCTAAGTGCGAGTATGACAGATCATGGGTTCGATTCCAATTTTTCTCCAAGGAGTTCGAGACTCTACAGAACACCGAGGATCTCCAGACCATATGGCAACATGCAGGGCTAGCAGAATACTGTGAAGCACCACTACCTAAACCAGATCTCCTCCGATGCTACTATTTGGTCTCCACATTACAAGCAAATGAAGAAAAGGACAAACCCGGATCATTTGTTCTTCCTTCCCTGCTGGGCAACAACGAGTTGAAGAGGTTTGAGCTTACTGTGGAGTTGGTGAGCGACGCTTTGAATATGCACGGCACACATGTACCCTCTAAAAAGGATGCCCTCGTTCCTACTAACATGAAGGATAGGAAACTATTGAAGCTTAAAGACATGGCAGCACTCACACCAAACGTGTCCATCCCTCTCCGTATGTGCATGCAACATTTTGCTT
The DNA here is from genome assembly GCA_020310875.1 of Ceratopteris richardii. Lineage (NCBI taxonomy): Eukaryota > Viridiplantae > Streptophyta > Polypodiopsida > Polypodiales > Pteridaceae > Ceratopteris > Ceratopteris richardii. Next base: position 46,715,356 of record CM035419.1, on the reverse strand, counting down.
TCCCCGGCCAAGACCGCTTCACACAACCACACAAGAGAATCTGGTTCGCTCTCTACTTAGCGGAAGCAGGTGCGTTACCAATTAAGCTACCGGTATGGATTATAGATCAATTGTATGAAGCAAATAAAAGGTCTTCTAGGAAATTAGTGGTGAACGGTTGCTGTGCAATCACACGCATTATTTACCGGTGCCTAGCATAGGATGTTCCCATTGAACGTGCCTTAACTTGGGCACAATTACAAATGTTTAAGAAGCTCAAGACGTCCACACATCAATCCAAGCGCATGAGGGGTGCGATCCCTTGTGTCCAGACAAGGGAAGTTATGACTACTCCGGAAGCATCGCCACGAAGGGAGACCACTGTACCTCCCTTTACCATTAGGATACCCAGGTCGGGATCTGAAACTACGACACAAGCTACCCCTTCAGCTCCTCCTGCTCCACCTGAATTTGAATTTGCGGCAACTGGAGATGCTGAAGGAATGGACCCCCAGGACTTCGAAGCATTCTTACAAAGTACACAATTCTCTGATGTGGAGTTTTATTCAGATACAGAGGAACAAGGCACATCTTCACGAAGAAGAAGAAAATCTACAGACGGCCGACATGTACATTGGAGCGATGCTCAGCAAGGTCAACAACAAGGACACCTAGAAGAAGAAGGAGCTTATGAAGAGGAGACCACTGAAGCCCCAGCCTATACAGCAGAACTCCGAAGGCTGTATCAAATTATGTAAAGAGTGCGATCGCAACAACTGCTCACCGAACAGAGCAGTAGAGTACTCATGACTCAGCTGTTGGAAGAAGCAGGAGTTGACTCAAAATATAGGGAAGGTCTCTTATTGATGGCAGAAACCTATGGGGTAGTGGAAGCAGTGCGCACTGCCATTAGGAGGTCTCCAGTTCAATATGATCCACGAAGGTTCCAGACACGACCACGCTCAGGTAAGAATATCCAGATTCCCATTACAACTGCAGAAGAGCCAACTATTACATCTGAACCCATCAGGACAACCGCCCAAGCAACCGAAACGGCTAGCCAAGAGCACCCTGTCACCCATGAGGAATCCACCGAGCCACTACCACCCACACCCCCACCATCGCCTCCTAGAGCAGAAACAGTGGAAGTCACCTCGACCACTCAACCCACCGAACCAACCTTCATCTTCCGTACTCCCATCTCTATTTCAACCCTATTCTCTACCTCCGATAACCCAATCTTTGAAGCAACCCCCATCACTACACAATCCACCGAACCGCTCATAGAGCCTGCCCTAGGACAACCATCCCCCATGCCCTCAGCCATAGCTCATCCTGACCCTAGATCCACATTCATGGGTTTTCCTGCCACCACGCAACCCTGGATGCCCTCCTTAAATCTACGACCTCAACCCCCGACCTCCATCTCTCCATTTCTACAATCCCTCCATAACCTCCTTGCTAGAACTATTCAACCCAGGTCTCAACCATTTCCTTTCTTTTCAGCTCCCCATCCCACTTCTCATCTATTCACAACTTTCACAGACACACCACCTACCATTCCAATGTATATGGCAGACCCCACACTCGCACCCACTCCTGAAAGTATGGACATTTCACCACCCACGGCACCTCCCCCCACGATTCCACCTCCTCCCATTCCCCCTCCACCAATTTCACCCACACACACGACTTCAGTAGACACATCATTCACTCTTCCCCTTCCCCAATTCCCTTCCCATGCATCTTCCACTGTAAACACCACCCACTCATCTATAGGAAATGCATTGGACACCATGCTAGCTTGTATATCAAACTTAAGGACAGATTACAATCAGCTCCAGCAACAGAATGAACGCCTGCACGAGCACTCAGAGACACTACAGCACCGCCTTGCGGCACTAGAGGAGGAAAACGCTCGCCTCCACACACAATTCCAAACTCTCCAAGAGGCTCATGGCATATTGGAGGTACAGTTACATAAAACAGATCAGGAAGCGATACAGGTAGTAGAAGGTCACCTACGGACACAGCTGGAACGGAATTCAAAGCTTCAGCGAAATATGGCCCTACTCAAGCGACATCTTGCGGCCGCTCAGGAAGAGAATCGACGTCTGCAAGTACAAAATCAAGAGAACCTAGAAGCAGCTATTGAAAGCACACTTGGGGCACCCATCAGCCCATCAAAGTTTCAAGCAGTGACCCCCGATAATATCAAGATCATATTGGAAGACTATGCCATGCTGCTTGAAGCACATGACCAGCTATCAGAGGAATTGGGACAACTGAAGCAGAAACACCAAAAAGAAACAACAGCAGCCTCTCCAACCACCCCCTCCGCGGCTTCACTTCTCACAGACTCAGAAGCCTTAAAAGATCTCCAGAAACAGGTCTCCGAACTGCAAGCACGTCTACTACAATATGAGAGACCACCTTCCCCTCCAGAGGCTCCCACTGACGAAGAAGTAGTACAAATTCCAGTGGAACAGACATTTGAAGAAGATTACGATCCACAGCCCTTCCCAGGAGGCCAACAAACGGAAGAAGCTCAGGACACATTCGAGGCACCACGGCCTCCATGGCTACGTCAAGTGGAGGAAATCGGGAGTTCTCACGAAGAGCGCACAGTAGTGCAAAATCAGGCCATGAGGGTCATAGAGGAAACTGTGCTACAATCTGCTTACTTCAAAAACCTCTCATCGAGACGCCTTATCCTCTCATCCGAACTCCAATACAGGCCTTATTATATTATCTTGGCTGATTATAATGCAGAAATACAGAGAGTCACAGGTCAGATTCCTACCTTTGCTACCCAATTTCAACCCGAAGACCTTCCTCCAGAGGCGCAAAAAGGCAAAATTCGTCAACCCACCTGGCGGCAGAAACTTCTAGAGACATATCCAGAAATGCTACGCACATGGAACAATGCGCCTTTACATCTCCTATATAATCCATGCTACGGTCCAGTTCCACACCGGAGGTCTTGGAAGGCATTCAATATCAAAGTGCAGAACAACGCGCAATGCAAGGAATGGCTGAACTACCCATACATTGTGCCACCACAGGGACCACCGTCGGTAGCATACATGATGGGAACAATTCGCCATTGGATGCCGCGATTGAAACCCATGCCAGATGTAGCAGCTCAAATGATGCTTAAAATTTTAGATATGATGCAGGTAGTCCTGAAAACTTTTAGAAATGCAGCCGCACCACAGATACGCCTCCCGGGGTTTAGCAATGGAAATTATGATTTGGTGTATGACATGAGCACCACCCCCAGTATTCGTGTGGCTTACGCCTGGCATGCACGCATCAAATATCTCCCTGCATGTTACAAACAGACCTTCGAAGAAATGTTCAGATCAGGGTTCTGGGAGTATCACTCGGAGATCTTTGCACCGATGCCAACACACCTGCTCCATCTCTTTGCTTGTGAACAAGCAATGTACTCTGAGTACTACACCACCCCGCAACCAGAGGCCCCTGGCGCAATAAATTGGGATGCATTGGAAGCTGATCTAGCAAGAGGCTTAAGGATAGGAGAACACGAACTTGCCACCAATGTCATCCAATACTATATCGACCACCCGATAGAACAGAGGTCTGTGAGGGGCGACAGACGCTAGGAAGGGGGGAGTGTTGGCGTACAAGTCAGATGAAGAGCATACTAGCGCAACGGAGGAGTCATGCACAATACGGCAACAAGGCCCAATCATTTTTTCCCATGGACCATTCACAACTCAAGTGATTTTAATCACTACACAAACATTGTAAATTCCGTTTTTGGTAGAATAGACTCCATTTTGTGCAAGCCGAGGAGTCCTCGAGCTTGAGGAGTATTAGAACTAGCTACATATCAATTTTCATAATTTTTAGACTCTGTTTGAGCCCTCAAATAGGCTCTAGAACCTAATTTTTAACTAGACCGGACACTAGGTCTGGACAAGACCAAAGCTAGTTAGAAAACTATAAAAAGAGCTAGAGAGCTCATTTTTGGGGTTAGATTGTTTGTGAATTGAGCTTATGTAAGAGACTTTTGACTAATGCAAAGGACTCCATTGTTCCTCTCCTTGTTCTTGCCTTGTGTGCGCGTGTGTGTGTATGTGTGTGCATGCTTGTGTGCTTTTCACTCACACACTTGTGCCTTCACTTGCTCATAGTCTTCATACTAGTCCTCACGTCTCCACGGATTGACAATTCTGAGGTGGATCTTCTCACGTTGGTACTCACCATTGTGCTAGAGTGACAAAGATGCTATTCAGCCATTGCTTTCATGTACTAAGGAGACATCTGTTAGCTCCAAAGACATGTATGATACTTTGATGCCTCTTTTTACAGGTGGACAGGCTAGCGCTGGTCCTAATGAGGCAACTTCTCAGCCTTTGCAGGTTTCATATGATGATGCAGATCATTCCATTTCTGATGCAGATTTACATGATGCACTTGTTGATGAGAGAGCTGATATTGAACAGGCAAAAACTATGCCAAAATGGCTGGTGCAGACTTTGCGTGACAGCAAATTAGATACACCTTTTTCATATCGTACTCGTTCAGGCTCTCATAGTACCTCCTTTGCATCAGATTGCTATGCTATGGCTGCATCTAGTCTCTGTGATGAGAATGAGCCTGTTTCTTTTGATGAAGCACAAAATTCAGAAAATTGGATGGCTGCTATGCAATCTGAATATGATGCTATAATGAAGAATGGTACATGGTCTTTATGTGACTTGCCTCCTGGCAAGAAGGCCATTGGCACTAAGTGGGTATACAAGCTGAAGCGTAAACCTGATGGTACAGTTGACAGGTATAAGGCTAGGCTTGTTGCAAAGGGTTATGCGCAGGAAAGAGGCATTGATTTTGATGAGACCTTTGCACCTACATGCCGTATGACTACTGTTCGGAGCATTTGTGCACTTGCAGCCCATCATGGTTGGAATGTACATCAGTTGGACATTAAAACAGCATTTCTAAATGGTGACTTGCATGAAGAAGTGTATGTTTTTCAGCCCCGTGGCTTTGTGCAGAAAGGGCATGAAAACCAGGTGTGCAGGTTAAAGAAGGCGTTATATGGTTTAAAGCAAGCACCACGTGCTTGGTATGAGAAAATACATGCCTATCTGATTGCACATGGTTTTAAGAACAGTCCAACTGAAAGCACCTTATATGTTAAGCGTGCTAATGATGTGCTTCTGATCATTGTTGTCTATGTAGACGACATGTTGCTCACTGGTCCTCTTGAGAAGCATATTGCTGATTTCAAGGCTGATTTGCATGCCTCATTTGAGATGTGTGATTTGGGGCATTTGCATCACTATTTGGGCATTCAGTTTATGCAAGTTGATGGTGGAATGGCTTTTTGTCAAACAAAATATATTGACACATTATTGCAGCGTTTTGGCCTTGAAGACTGTAAGCCTATTGCCACTCCTATGGAGACAGGTTTACGATTGAGTCTTCATGATGCTGGAGATGCATTTGATGCTGTTCTCTATCAGCAGGCCGTTGGATGCTTGATTTACTTATGCATTACTCGGCCAGATATTCAGTTTGCTGTCTCACAGATGAGCAGGTTTATGTATTGCCCAGGAGTCACCCATTGGAAAGCGGTTAAGCGCATCTTTCGCTACTTGAGTGGTACTCGGCTACTTGGGTTGCTTTATCCCAAGGGGGGATCACTACCGCCAGATTTGCATGCTTTTTCTGACTCAGATTGGGTTGGTTGCTATGACACTCGTGTGTCCACCAGTGGTTTTTGCTTCATGCTTGGTAGCTCATGTATATCTTGGTTGAGCAAGAAGCAGCCTACTGTGGCCACTTCCAGTTGTGAGGCTGAGTATAGGGCAGCTTTCACAGCGACTGTTGAGTGTGTGTGGCTCAGACGCCTTATGGCTGATTTGGGTGTTGGCCAGTCTTCTGCCACCACCATCTTCACTGACAGTCAGAGCGCATTGGCAGTTGCGAGGAACCTTGTGTTCCATGCTCGCACTAAGCACATTGAGGTGCATTATCACTATGTCAGGGAGAGGTTCTCTGCTGGGGAGATCAGCTTGGCATATGTGCCCACGCAGGAGAACATTGCAGACCTTTTCATGAAGGCTCTGCCTAGGGAGAAGTTTGAAGCTTTCCGCAAAGCTTTGGGCTTACTTCCTTTTGTGGAGTGATTTCCACATAGCTCGGCACTTCCTTATACATGAGTGCCAGCTCCTTGTTCACCGCATCACTTCCAAGGGGGATTTGTTGATATATTTAGGTAGTGATGTGTGTGAACACTCTAGGACCGCCGGGGCACTTTTTTCCCTCTTTAGGAGGTTTTTTTCCCCCGGCTTGTATATACGCCTATTGCCCTAATGGGCTACTTATCTTTGTACATTCTCTAGTAATACATTCAGTCTTGTGTGTTGTGCTCCAAGCTTCTTCTTCTTCCTTGTGCTGTTCGCATGCTTCCGCAGACGTCTAACTCCAACAACAGTTAGGAGAAGCCTATGATAACAAGGAAACCACCAAGAAAATTATTGTAGCCATAGAAGAAGGAGAGGAAAGATGCAGTTACATTGGACATGACCTGACGGAAGAAGAAGAGCAGGAGTTGATAGCCTTGCTAAAGGAGTACAGAGATGTATTCGCTTGGAGTTACAAGGACTTAAAAGGTGTGGACCCTGACATATGCTCACACACTATCCCCATGACCTCAGATGCCAAGCCCTCTAAGCAAAAGCCATACACATATAATGATAATTATGCTGCCAAGATCAAAGAGGAGATAGATTGCTTGGTTGAAGCCGGATTTATCTATGAAATTGAGCACACTAAATGGGTATCCCCCATTGTAGTGGTGCCCAAGAAGAATGGAAAGCTATGTGTGTGCATTAACTTGAAGAAGGTTAATGCAACCACCATTAGAGATAATTATCCGCTTCCTATCACTGAGCATCTACTAGAAAGAGTAGCAGGCAAGGAAGTGTACAACTTCCTTGATGGATTCTCGGGCTACAATCAAGTGGCCATAGCTCCAGAAGATCAACATAAGATAGCTTTTGCCACAAAGTGGGGCATATTCGCCTTTAGGGTAATGCCATTTGGACTTACCAATGTGCCTGCCACCTTTCAAAGATTGATGTGCATGTGTTCAAAGAGTTCCTGAGGAAGAACTTGGAAGTCTATGTTGACGACCTTTGTGCTCAATCCAACATGAGACAAACACACATACGTGAACTCAGGCAAATCTTTGACAAATGTAGAGAATATCAAGTCTATCTGAACCCAGAAAAGTGTGTTTTCATGGTCAGGCAGGGTAAGATTCTAGGACACATAGTGTCAAAGAATGGCATATCCACTGATGAGGAGAAAGTGAAAGCTATAGCAGAGCTACCTAGGCCAAATAACGTCAAGGAAGTACAAGATTTCATGGGGCATTGTGGATATTATCGACGTTTCATACACATGTATGCCATCATTGCAAAGCCTTTGTACGGACTTTTGACTAATTTTGAGTGGACTGAGGAATGTGAGAACTCCTTCAATGAGCTTAAATGACGATTATGTTTAGCGCCAATTTTGACTACACCAGATTGGAATAAGCCCTTTTATGTTCACGTGGATGCATCCAATTATGCTATTGGATGTGTACTCGCACAACCTACTGGTGAAGGTAATATGGATCTTCCAATTGCCTATGCTAGTAGACAATTGAATCAAGCTGAACGAAATTATACTACCACCGAAGGATTAGGCATGGTGTATGTGGTCAAAAAGTTTAGACATTATTTGCTTGCAAATAAGTTTAAATTTTTTACTGATGATCAAGCACTATTATACTTGGTAAACAAGCCATGCAATACAGGAAGATTGCTGAGATGGTTTCTCTTGCTAATGGAATACGACTTTGAGGTTGTGGTGAGGAAAGGGAACACTCACTTGAGAGCAGACCATCTCTCTAGGCTCACATCAGGAGAGACCCCACAAGGAGTATCAGATGACCTTCCTGATGCTTACTTATTTAATTTGGAAGTTGTACCTCAGTGGGCTAAGACCCTAGTGCCAGTATTGACATACAAGCCTAAACATCCAGTAGTAAACACTCAAGATAGGGAGATAGTAAAAGCCCAAAAATACCAGATCATGGCAGGAAGTATGTACAAGCATACAGATCAAGGGATCCTAGCTTGTTGTGTGGAAGAGGATGAATACGCAAAATGGTTGCAATTAGCACATGTAGGTGCATTAGAGCAACATTACTCTAAGCAAAGAAATTTACAGACACTAAGGAGACTCGAAGTGCATTGGCCGACTATGGAGGCTGTCACTCTAGCACAATGGTGAGTACCAACGTGAGAAGATCCACCTCATAATTGTCAATCCGTGGAGACGTGAGGACTAGTATGAAGACTATGAGCAAGTGAAGGCACAAGTGTGTGAGTGAAAAGCACACAAGCATGCACACACATACACACACACGCGCACACAAGGCAAGAACAAGGAGAGGAACAATGGAGTTCTTTGCATTAGTCAAAAAGTCTCTTACATAAGCTCAATTCACAAACAATCCAAAAAAAAAACCCCCAAAAATGAGCTCTCTAGCTCTTTTTATAGTTTTCTAACTAGCTTTGGTCTTGTCCAGACCTAGTGTCCGGCCTAGTTAAAAATTAGGTTCTAGAGCCTATTTGAGGGCTCAAACAGAGTCTAAAAATTATGAAAATTGATATGTAGCTAGTTCTAATACTCCTCAAGCTCGAGGACTCCTCGGCTTGCACAAAATGGAGTCTATTCTACCAAAAACGGAATTTACAATGTTTTTGTAGTGATTAAAATCACTTGAGTTGTGAATGGTCCATGGGAAAAAATGATTGGGCCTTGTTGCCGTATTGTGCATGACTCCTCCGTTGCGCTAGTATGCTCTTCATCTGACTTGTATGCCAACACTCCCCCCTTCCTAGCGTCTGTCGCCCCTATATCGGGTGGTCGATATAGTATTGGATGACATTGGTGGCAAGTTCGTGTTCTCCTATCCTTAAGCCTCTTGCTAGATCAGCTTCCAATGCATCCCAATTTATTGCGCCAGGGGCCTCTGGTTGCGGGGTGGTGTAGTACTCAAAGTACATTGCTTGTTCACAAGCAAAGAGATGGAGCAGGTGTGTTTGCATCGGTGCAAAGATCTCCGAGTGATACTCCCAGAACCCTGATCTGAACATTTCTTCAAAGGTCTGTTTGTAACATCCAGGGAGATATTTGATGCGTGCATGCCAGGCGTAAGCCACACGAATACTGGGGGTGGTGCTCATGTCATACACCAAATCATAATTTCCATTGCTAAACCCCGGGAGGCGTATCTGTGGTGCGGCTGCATTTCTAAAAGTTTTCAGGACTACCTGCATCATATCTAAAATTTTAAGCATCATTTGAGCTGCTACATCTGGCATGGGTTTCAATCGCGGCATCCAATGGCGAATTGTTCCCATCATGTATGCTACCGACGGTGGTCCCTGTGGTGGCGCAATGTATGGGTAGTTCAGCCATTCCTTGCATTGCGCGTTGTTCTGCACTTTTATATTGAATGCCTTCCAAGACCTACGGCGTGGAACTGGACCGTAGCATGGATTATATAGGAGATGTAAAGGCGCATTGTTCCATGTGCGTAGCATTTCTGGATATGTCTCTAGAAGTTTCTGCCGCCAGGTGTGTTGACGAATTTTGCCTTTTTGCGCCTCTGGAGGAAGGTCTTCGGGTTGAAATTGGGTAGCAAAGGTAGGAATCTGACCCGTGACTCTCTGTATTTCTGCATTATCATCAGCCAAGATAATATAATAAGGCCTGTATTGGAGTTTGGATGAGAGGATAAGGCGTCTCGATGAGAGGTTTTTGAAGTAAGCAGATTGTAGCACAATTTCCTCTATGACCCTCATGGCCTGATTTTGCACTACTGTGCGCTCGTCGTGAGAACTCCCGATTTCCTCCACTTGACGTAGCCATGGAGGCCGTGGTGCCTCGAATGTGTCCTGAGCTTCTTCCATTTGTTGGCCTCCTGGGAAGGGTTGTGGATCGTAATCTTCTTCAAATGTCTGTTCCACTGGAATTTGTACTACTTCTTCGTCAGTGGGAGCCTCTGGAGGGGAAGGTGGTCTCTCATATTGTAGTAGACGTGCTTGCAGTTCGGTGACCTGTTTCTGGAGATCTTTTAAGGCTTCTGAGTCTGTGAGAAGTGAAGCCGCGGAGGGGGTGGTTGGAGAGGCTGCTGTTGTTTCTTTTTGGTGTTTCTGCTTCAGTTGTCCCAGTTCCTCTGATAGTTGGTCATGTGCTTCAAGCAGCATGGCATAGTCTTCCAATATGATCTTGATATTATCGGGGGTCACTGCTTGAAACTTTGATGGGCTGATGGGTGCCCCAGGTGTGCTTTCAATAGCTGCTTCTAGGTTCTCTTGATTTTGTACTTGCAGACGTCGATTCTCTTCCTGAGCGGCCGCAAGATGTCGCTTGAGTAGGGCCATATTTCGCTGAAGCTTTGAATTCCGTTCCAGCTGTGTCCGTAGGTGACCTTCTACTACCTGTATCGCTTCCTGATCTGTGTTCTGTAACTGTACCTCGTATATGCCATGAGCCTCTTGGAGAGTTTGGAATTGTGTGTGGAGGCGAGCATTTTCCTCCTCTAGTGCAGCAAGGCGGTGCTGTAGTGTCTCTGAGTGCTCGTGCAGGCGTTCATTCTGTTGCTGGAGCTGATTGTAATCTGTCCTTAAGTTTGATATACAAGCTAGCATGGTGTCCAATGCATTTCCTATAGATGAGTGGGTGGTGTTTACAGTGGAAGATGCATGGGAAGGGAATTGGGGAAGGGGAAGAGTGAATGATGTGTCTACTGAAGTCGTGTGTGTGGGTGAAATTGGTGGAGGGGGAATGGGAGGAGGTGGAATCGTGGGGGGAGGTGTCGTGGGTGGTGAAATGTCCATACTTTCAGGAGTGGGTGCGAGTGTGGGGTCTGCCATATACATTGGAATGGTAGGTGGTGTGTGTGTGAAAGTTGTGAATAGATGAGAAGTGGGGTGGGGAGCTGAAAAGAAAGGAAATGGTTGAGACCTGGGTTGAAAAGTTCTAGCAAGAAGGTTATGGAGGGATTGTAGAAATGGAGAGATGGAGGTCGGGGGTTGAGGTCGTAGATTTAAGGAGGGCATCCAGGGTTGCGTGGTGGCAGGAAAACCCATGAATGTGGATCTAGGGTCAGGATGAGCTATGGCTGAGGGCATGGGGGATGGTTGTCCTAGGGCAGGCTCTATGAGCGGTTCGGTGGATTGTGTAGTGATGGGGGTTGCTTCAAAGATTGGGTTATCAGAGGTAGAGAATAGGGTTGAAATAGAGATGGGAGTACGGAAGATGAAGGTTGGTTCGGTGGGTTGAGTGGTCGAGGTGACTTCCACTGTTTCTGCTCTAGGAGGCGATGGTGGGGGTGTGGGTGGTAGTGGCTCGGTGGATTCCTCATGGGTGACTGGGTGCTCTTGGCTAGCCGTTTCGGTTGCTTGGGCGGTTGTCCTGATGGGTTCAGATGTAATAGTTGGCTCTTCTGCAGTTGTAATGGGAATCTGGATATTCTTACCTGAGCGTGGTCGTGTCTGGAACCTTCGTGGATCATATTGAACTGGAGACCTCCTAATGGCAGTGCGCACTGCTTCCACTACCCCATAGGTTTCTGCCATCAATAAGAGACCTTCCCTATATTTTGAGTCAACTCCTGCTTCTTCCAAGAGCTGAGTCATGAGTACTCTACTGCTCTGTTCGGTGAGCAGTTGTTGCGATCGCACTCTTTCCATAATTTGATACAGCCTTCGGAGTTCTGCTGTATAGGCTGGGGCTTCAGTGGTCTCCTCTTCATAAGCTCCTTCTTCTTCTAGGTGTCCTTGTTGTTGACCTTGCTGAGCATCGCTCCAATGTACATGTCGGCCGTCTGTAGATTTTCTTCTTCTTCGTGAAGATGTGCCTTGTTCCTCTGTATCTGAATAAAACTCCACATCAGAGAATTGTGTACTTTGTAAGAATGCTTCGAAGTCCTGGGGGTCCATTCCTTCAGCATCTCCAGTTGCCGCAAATTCAAATTCAGGTGGAGCAGGAGGAGCTGAAGGGGTAGCTTGTGTCGTAGTTTCAGATCCCGACCTGGGTATCCTAATGGTAAAGGGAGGTACAGTGGTCTCCCTTCGTGGCGATGCTTCCGGAGTAGTCAGAACTTCCCTTGTCTGGACACAAGGGATCGCACCCCTCATGCGCTTGGATTGATGTGTGGACGTCTTGAGCTTCTTAAACATTTGTAATTGTGCCCAAGTTAAGGCACGTTCAATGGGAACATCGTATGCTAGGCACCGGTAAATAATGCGTGTGATTGCACAACAACCGTTCACCACTAATTTCCTAGAAGACCTTTTATTTGCTTCATACAATTGATCTATAATCCATACCGGTAGCTTAATTGGTAACGCACCTGCTTCCGCTAAGTAGAGAGCGAACCAGATTCTCTTGTGTGGTTGTGTGAAGCGGTCTTGGCCGGGGAAAGCAAAATGTTGCATGCACATACGGAGAGGGATGGACACGTTTGGTGTGAGTGCTGCCATGTCTTTAAGCTTCAATAGTTTCCTATCCTTCATGTTAGTAGGGACGAGGGCATCCTTTTCAGAGGGTACATGTGTGCCGTGCATATTCAAAGCGTCGCTCACCAACTCCACAGTAAGCTCAAACCTCTTCAACTCGTTGTTGCCCAGCAAGGAAGGAAGAACAAATGGGTTTGTCCTTTTCTTCATTTGCTTGTAATGTGGAGACCAAATAGTAGCATCGGAGGAGATCTGGTTTAGGTAGTGGTGCTTCAAAGTATTCTGCTAGCCCTGCACGTTGCCATATGGTCTGGAGATCCTCGGTGTTCTGTAGAGTCTCGAACTCCTTGGAGAAAAATTGGAATCGAACCCATGATCTGTCATACTCGCACTTAGATTCCCATATATACTTGGCCTCTCCTAATGGACCTGGCATGCCATTGAACCAATGAGAATTGGCATGGACTCTGTCTGTGATCCCTGTGGGTGGATCCGGTACCGGAATTTGCTGAAGGTGTTGTAGCTCCACAGGTCGTTCAGTTGGTGGCACATCCACAGGTAGACTATCCACATCGATTCCTGCAGTAAGTATTCCTACTTGTGAGCTCGGACCTGTCGCTTCTGCCATGTTACTTCTGGCCTTCTGATTCTGTGAGAATATAGAAACATGTGTTAATATTGTAAAGGACAAGTTAGAATCGTTTTTGTCCCCATTACAACATTATCATGAGGTTCGGGAGAGATTAGTAGGTTAATAAGTGCTCGGTGCTTGTGTGTGTAGTTAGGAATTGGTTGGACCTAAGAACTAAGTGGAATGATGTAGTGTGAGAGTGACGTAGTTAGTAGGTGGGCATGGATTGACAACTGGGGTCCAAGGGGTTTTTTACAAGTTTTAGGTTTCCAAATACAGTGGATGGCTTTGGGTCTTGGTTTTGTGGAGATTCGGGAGGGTTGCGTGAGTAATTCTGCTGGGAGTTGTTGTATCATTGGGACCCATTTACGAGTGAGTTTGTGTGTGCTTCTAGGTGGTAGTGTGTTCGAGTGTATCAGACAAGAGTGAGTGGCGGCTGCTTGAGCGAGTGAACCCTGTCGTGTATGATGTGAATTGTGTGGGGACAACTGAGCCCGCAAGCAAGCCTTAGGCACCCAAATTTGTCTTGATTGTGGGTCAGCCTTCATCGACTTCTTGGGTACCCAAATGGATTTCACTTTCTCAACAGAGGTTTTAGGAGTCCTCTTATTAGCATCAAGTCGTTGATTACTAATAGGAAGTTGAGACTGGTGTTGCCGCTTAGTTACGGCCGGCAACTGGTCTTTCCGCACCCACATTTGTTTCATCGGCTGAGTTGTTCTGCTTCGCGCGTTCTTTTGGTCTCTCGCCCGGATAGTCTTCAGTGATTGATCTTCCCTTAGTTGCTGCCTCCTTCTGGCCTTTGGAAAAAAAGGGAGTTCCCTTGTGGTTCTGACTCCTTTTTTGAGATCTTCATTCTTCTGCATCACATAGCCTTGGACAAGAACAGCATGATCAACTTCATGTGCACCCCTGGAGGGACCAGGAGTCCGTGTTTTTTCTAGTTCCTTGAGTGCTCCATTATTTAACTCAATTGTAATTCTAGTTTGATTCACCCATACCTGAAGAAGTCCACTTCTTAGGTTTAAGTTGACTGCTTGGTCATAGATCCAGTCTTGACCTAGGACAAGAGGTTCAGTGAGATCCTTATCTTGACACACTAGTACTTTAACTGTCATTGCCTCATCATGAATATAGAGGGGAAGTTCCACCTCGCCTATGCAAAGGGTTTCCACGCCTCCCAATCGTATGAGATATGCTTCCACAGGATTGACAGTTAATTGCAACTCTTGACAGTAAGACAATTTAACAGTACTAGTGGCTGCACCTGAGTCAATCAAGGCTCTTACAGTCCTTGCACCCTTCCCTTGTCCTATATCTAAGGTCATGAAAGGACGTCGGTCAGTTATTCTATGTGAGCTAACACCTGAAACTTCACACATAGCCACGTCATATCCTTGATCTGCATATGCGTCTTGCCTGGGATGCTCTCTACCTTGTCTTCTTAATTTCATTCTTCGTATGCGCTCTAGGGCTTCTGCTTGAGCTTCTTCTCGAATTCGCTTTTCTTCCTCTTTGCGTTTCTTAGCAGTGTTGAGTCGACTTAGCATTTCCTCTGTAAGAGGTTCCTGATACAACTTAACTCTGCATCCGCTAATATAGTTTGGGAGAACATCGCCTTCTAAAGTGGCTAGTTGCACTGCCCCACTTGTTGAGATTCTGTTAATGATCATGGGTCCGTAGCCTCTCTTTTCTAGCTTCCTTGCATGTTGTTTCAATGTGTAAACTAAAACTAGATCTCCTGCTTTCAAGCCCTTATCCTTCACATGGGCATCAAAGCATGCCTTCTGTCGTTTCTTTGCTGCATATATCCCTGCAGCTGCTCTCAGTCTTGTTTCTCCTAATCGTTCAAGGTCAAAAAGTCTAGAGGAGAGTTCATGACCCGTCCATTCGTGCTCTTGTGCTACCTTCAATGTAGGTATCAAGAAGTCCAAGGGTAGCACCGCGTTTTGGCCAAATACCATCTGAAAGGGGGTGGCTTGGAGTACCGTTTTGTAGGCGACTCGATATGCCCAAACAGCATGGTGTAGCTGTTTGTCCCAATCAGAGCGTTTAGTGTTTACTAATTTTGTCAGTACATTGCATAAAATCTTGTTGGTGCTTTCGGCTTGTCCATTAGCTTGAGGGTGATAGGGGGTAGACTTCTTATGTATTACCAAGAATTCTTGGAGTAGATTTTCAATCACTTCGTTCAAGAAGTGAGTGCCTCTATCACTTACAAGCTCTATAGGTAGCCCATATCTTGTGAATACATTCTCAAACAAGAATTTAGCAGTTGTTTGAGCATCGTTCTTTGTCGTAGCCTTTACCTCTACCCACTTAGTTAGATAATCTGTCGCAACAATGATGTATTCTGCATGAGAACCCTTAGCTGGGGGATTAATAGGACCTATGAATTCTATTCCCCACTTAGAGAATGCACGTCCACCCATCATAGGTTTCAATGGCATCTCATCTTTTCGTATAGGATACTGAGTTCTCTGACAGACATCACACCGTTTCACATAGGCATGTGCATCCATTTGAAGGGTTGGCCACCAGAAGCCCGCAAATAGTATTGCCTGGATCACCCGATCTGGTCCAAAGTGTCCTCCTGCTACACCTTGGTGAGCAGTGTCCAAGATCTTGAGATACTCACTCTCATGGACACATAGTCTCAGGTAACTATCTTTACCACGCTTGTATAGATTATCACCAATGATTGAGTAATCCTGGGCTTCTTGTTCTAAGCTCCTTTTCCTAGCCAGAGTCATGTCTGGAGGGAATGTTTTCGTCCTCAGGAAGGATACTAGCGGTTCACTCCAATCTGGCACTATGGACACTTGATAAAGAGTGGCGTGTTCCACAGGTGGTTTAGTGCAACAGATTGGGCATTCCTTGCACAACTTTTGGACATCCGCTTCCATAGTTGGCCAATGCACTCTGAGTCTCCTTAGGGTCTGTAAAGTTCGTTGTTTTGAATAGTGTTGCTCTAATGCACCTACGTGTGCTAATTGCAGCCATTTAGCATACTCATCCTCTTCCACACAACAAGCCAAGATCCCTTGATCCGTGTGCTTGTACATGCTTCCTGCCATGATGTGGTACTTTTGGGCTTTCACAACCTCTCTATTCCGTGTGTTTACTACTGGATGGTTAGGCCCGTATGTCAATACTGGTACCAATGGCTTAGCCCACTGCGGTACTACTTCCAAGTTAAACAAGTAAGCATCAGGAAGGTCGTCTGATACTCCTTGTGGGGCTTCTCCAGATGTGAGCCTAGAAAGATGGTCAGCTCTCAAATGAGTCCTCCCTTTCCTTACCACAACCTCGAAATCATATTCCATTAGTAAGAGAAACCATCTTACTAATCTTCCTGTATTGCAAGGCTTGTTCACGAGATATAGCAATGCTTGGTGATCAGTAAAAAATTTAAACTTATTTGCAAGCAAATAGTGTCTAAATTTCTTGACTGCATATACCATGCCTAAGCCTTCTCTCTCTGTAGTGGTATAATTTCGTTCAGCTGCATTCAATTGTCTACTGGCATAGGCAATTGGAAGATCCATATTACCTTCACCAGTAGGTTGTGCGAGCACACACCCACTAGCATAATTGGATGCATCCACATGAACATGGAAAGGCTTATTCCAATCTGGAGTGGTCAAGATTGGTGCTGAACATAATCTTCGTTTAAGCTCCTGGAAGGAATTCTCACATTCATCCGTCCACTCAAAGTTAGTCAGAAGTCCGTACATGGGCTTTGCAATGACAGCATACATGTGAATGAACCGGCGGTAGTAACCACAATGCCCCATGAAAGCTTGTACTTCCTTGACATTCCTTGGCCTAGGTAGCTCCGCTATGGCTCTCACTTTCTCTTCGTCAGTAGATATGCCATTCTTTGACACTATGTGCCCTAGGATCTTTCCTTGCCTGACCATAAAAACACATTTTTCTGGGTTCAGGCAGACCTGATATTCTCTACATTTGTCAAAGATTTGTCTGAGTTCAGGAATATGGGTTTGTCTAGTATTGGAATGAGCACAAAGATCATCAACATAGACTTCTAAATTCTTCCTCAGGAACTCTTTAAATACATGGCACATTAATCTCTGGAAGGTAGCTGGTGCATTGGTAAGCCCAAATGGCATTACACGAAAGGCAAATATACCCCACTCTGTGGCAAAAGCTGTTTTATGTTGATCTTCTGGAGCTATGGCTACTTGATTGTAGCCCGAAAATCCATCAAGGAAGCTGTACACTTCCTTGCCTGCCACTCTTTCTAAGAGATGTTCTGTGATGGGAAGCGGATAGTTATCTCGAATTGTGGCTGCATTGACCTTTTTCAAGTTAATGCATACGCGCAGCTTTCCATTTTTCTTGGGCACCACTACAATGGGGGATACCCACTCGGTGTGCTCAATTTCATAGATAAATCCAGTTTCGACCAGTCTGTCTATCTCCTCTTTGATCTTGGCAGCGTAATTATCGTTATATGTGTAGGGCTTTTGCTTAGAGGGTTTAGCATCTGAGGTCATGGGGATAGTGTGTGAGCATATGTCAGGGTCAACACCTTTCAAATCCTTGTAACTCCAAGCGAATACATCCCTGTATTCTCTTAGCAAGGCAATTAACACATGCTCTTCTTCCTCTGTTAGGTCATGGCCTATGTACGTGCATCTCTCCTCTCCTTCTTCTAGAGCCACTACTATTTTCTTGGTGGTTTCTTTGTTATCATAGGCCTCTCCGGGTTGTGCCTCTCGTTTAGGCATCCTTATCATGACTCTCCTATCGTCTATCTCATACTTCTTAAAGTTTTTTGGGACCTCAAACAAAGATTCTTCCTCTTCTGGTGAGACTTCTCTCTTCTTTCGTTTCTTTCCTTCTTCCTTCGGGGTCACATGTGTTGCTAATCTTACATCATTTGTAAGCTCTCCATGCCTCTGGGGTTGAAATTCTACTTCATGGAAGTATTCTTCATCTGATGCAAATGGTGAGTCCATAATGATTGACTCTAAATCGGAGTCACTTGCATCCTCAAATACATCAGGGCTAGGTTCGCATTCTTCTAGAACCGCCTCTCCCATGATTGGATCTATGGAGAAGACTGAAATGTCATAGCCATCCTCATCACAGTGAGGTGTCCATTGTTCCTCGTTGATGGCTACATCCATGGTGGCTAAAATTTCTGCCCAGCCATGAGGTTCAAATTCTTCGTCTGGAAAAACTACAGGTGCATAGGCTGGGTCTTGAATAGATCTATGGTTTTCTTTTGCACCTACCTCTCTGGCTTTCTCTCTCTTCTCTTCGTCTACTGCTACTTTGCACATCCATAAGTGGGTGTCTTCATGCATCCAAGAGGATCCTGATCCTATGGAATGCACAGATTCCGTATCCTCTTTGGCTCTATGGATGGGATTCCATTGAATAGGGGGAACATCTCTATGGGAGTAATCCTTGAGATTTACTTTGGTTGTAACACCTAAGTGCTGTAAGTACAAAGAATTGGTCCCCCAATCATGTACCACTTGCAACTGTCGCATAAAAGGTCGTCCCAAGATCATCTCATAGGCGTGATTTTTGCTGAAGTCACATATGGCAAATGTGTGCTCGAACTCAACACCACAGGTGGTGAGAGTTATTCCTTCTAGCAATCCTAAGGGTCTCTCAATATGACCATCGGCCATCTGTAATTTCATTCTCGTCGGTCTGAGTGCTGGCTTGCCCCAACGCTTCCATAGGGAAGTGGTGGCAATTGCAACTCCTGCACCTGAATCCAAAATTGCCTTGGTGGTGTGCCCCTGGTAGGTAATGGGAAGATAGGTGTTCCCTTCTTCACCTTCACACATGTCTCCTATCTTATCCAAGGGTATCTCTGGCACTGAACTATGTGATCCTACCTGGGAACGAGGTTTTACTATCTCGGGCACTTGATTGCCTACATGTTTCCATAATTCAGGTCTAACCTTGAGTAGCTCTTCTAACTTGAGATTGCACTGCACTTTAGTATTTTTCACTACCTCTGTGTTCCTAGGTATGACTGAATCTTCGTTTCTTACCATGACTGTGGGTGCTCTCATACAGGTGGACTTTGCTTCCCATGGGCCTGTGAAATGGGGTAGTTCTTGTAAAGAATTAGACTCGAAGTCTAATCTTTCTTGAGATTGGGTGCTCTCCTGCTCCCCATAAATGGATGGGATGTCTTGTGGGAATTGGTCATGTGCATCATCCACAAGTTCAATGGGAGGAGGGACTTCACTTTCCTTAGCCCATTTGTCTTCTTGAATCTCGCATAGGAATTCTGGTGTGAACCGATTCATAGAAGATGATGTGTCTGGCTCCGTAGAGTTAGGCACATAAGCTTCAGGCACATAGGCTTTCTGGGTAGGAAGACCTGCTCTTACACTGACCTTGTCATGGTGTTGAGGGGCGAGTTCCTCTTGTGAATGTGCCATTAGATTCTCCATTCTTTCCAGTGAAGGGGGGTTGTCTGGTTCAGTGGAATTGGGCACATAAACTTCCGCTGGGGGATGGGTCATGTTTTTGCTTGCTTTATCTCTTTCTTGATTTTTTTCTTCCTTGGCAGATCTTGCAATTATGCCCTCTAACTTCTCTAGAAGTCCATCCAAGTGTAATTGCGTCTTGGCTGAGCCCGAGTAATTGAAAATGCGACTGGCTTCAAACATAGTCTGAGCCAATGCGACCATTTTCGCACAAAGCTTGGTTCTTTCTATTTCTAGGTCAGCTCTAGGGTAGCACTTGTCATGATCCGTGACATTTGGCCCTTCTTGGATTCTGGCCTGATATGCTTTAAGCATCATGTCTATGTCTTCAGGAGTGGGATCAGCTAATACTGATCCTGCTCGGGGTGGTGGGTGGGTTACGTGGGGTGTATTAGAGGGTGGAGGGATGGAGGATGATGGGGATGGTAGCGGTGGGAATGTGTGAGAGTGCGGTTGAGATGTGATCTCTATGATTTTGGCCTTGGTTTCTCGTAGACTTTCCTCTAGTTCACTCATCTTCTTTGCCCATTGCCTTTTCATTCTTTCACGACTATCTCTCCAAGCTCTAGTTCTCTTCTTGGTTATGCTCTCCGTTTCACTGAGTTCTGGGCTCTTTCCCTGATCTTGATCTACAGCTTGGTTTTGCTGCAATGCTTGAGCTCTTGTGACCACTTGCACTGGTGCAGTGGAAGTCACACTCCCTGTGGAGTCTACAACTAACCCAATAACGTTTATAGGAGTGATTTTTGGCATATTGTTGGGATTCTTAGGACAGTCTCGTACGAGATGCTCCTTTCCACACTCTTGGCAATAGCCTTGGATCGTTACTGACTGGGGTTGTGTAGGTGGAGGCAAGGGACAACCACGAATGAGATGATCTCCCTGACATCGGTAGCATGGTCCTCTAGGGAATGGGGGTCTTACTTGCCTAGGTTGGGGTCTGGGGTTGGGGTTTGCATACATGACATTTGTGTAATCTGATTCCCAACTAGGTTCATTTGGCTCTTCGCTATAGTAAGACTCACCATGTTCAGGAGACTGCATGTAGTATGCCTGGGGACTATCAACATGTGTAGAATCGAAGCTATGGTCACTGGGATCACTTTCTGAAAGCAATGGTGTTACGGGGACTATAGCTCTATTCAGGTTTTCTTCTGCAGCTGTATACTTTACAGGGATCACGTTGGGTGGAGCTGGAGGTTGTTGGGCTAACACAGGCTGAGGCCTTTGCTGGGCTTTGTATTGTGGTTGGTAGGTTTGCTGAGGCCTCACATACTGTTGTGGTGGGTATTGGTTCTGGTATCTGCCTGGTTGAGGGTATGGCTGAGGGTAGGTTTGCCTAACAGCTTGCTTATTGTATGAGCAGTCTTGTGCTGTGTGATTTGTGTATCTTCGTTTTATGGTGCAGTACTGGCTACTAGGATTTACTTGGGGTTGAGCCATAATGGGACATACATTCGCCATGTGGTCGCCACCACAAGTGTAGCATCTCTTCACAGGGGCAAACCTTGGGATCTGTTTACCAGTGACACCTAATTTCTGAGCTACTTTCTCTGCAAGTTCCTCAATTGATGTGGATTGCATGGAAGAGAGGCTAGAGGCACTATCTGACTCTTTGTATATCTTAGAAAGCTCTAACTCCTCCCCTAGGTTATCCTCCATGTCAATGCACATGCGTACACACTCTTCTATGGTCCTAGGGTCCTTCAAGTACACATAGGATCTTAACTTTGTACTCAACAATCCATCCAAGAATAAAGCCACTTGCTTAGCTGGCGTGGGGAGCTCGGTAATAGGGCATCTTTCAAGATATTGCCTAAATCTTGGTCCTGCAAGTCTCACGGACTCTTGAGGGGTTTGCTTGAAGTTGTGAATCAATGAGGAGGTATTATGTCTTATGCCACTCTTAGAGAATTCAATAACGAAAGCCTCCAGGAGTTGGTCTATGCTCCTAAATTGTCTCTCATTCAATGGTTGGAACCACGTAAGGGCTGTGTTCCTAAGGGTTAGACCAAAGGCATTATATTGTGTGAATAGGTCCTCCACTTGTTCTGCTCTCAATACTTGCCTAAACTCTGCCACATGATCGTATGGGTCTCCTGTGCCATCAAAGTAATTTTTCATGGACTTAACTAGCTGAGTTGGTCTCAAAGTCCTTGTGTGCTCTCTAGGTCGGGGTAGAGGAAACTCATCCGCATTTCTTTGATTCCTGTGAGCTCTAAGTATCTCAGGTTCTACTCTATTTGTTTCCGTCCTCGTTCTTTCTCTGCCCACTGGGTTAGCAAAGCTTACTTCTGGCCTATCTCTACTTTTGTCTCTTTGAGTTCCATGAGCTTGGGATGTTCCAGCTCCAGGGTGACCATAGGATACATTCGATCTTGGTTGGGAAAAAATGAATTCACCCTTCCAAGTGTAAGCATGCCTATCATTTTCTGTCACCACAAAGATCCTTTCCGAAGTGTGATCTAAGTAGGTCACTCTGCCTGGGCTATCAGGATCCTTAAGCTCATAGATCATAATTGTTCCTATATCAAATGGCCGATCAGATTTATATCTCCAAAAGGCTTCTTCAGTTTCTCGGTTCAGAAGAAGATCTATGCTCTTATTATCTTGGGGAATCCACACTGGTGTGATAATCCTCATAAGAACAGATTTCCCTCGAGGGGTCCTCGGTTCTACTCCCATGTTCTCTTGCTCTAGGTCATCTAAGTCCGATTCTGGGACTACATTCCCAAATTCATCAGTCCTATCGGGATGACTGGTGACCACATATATTGTCCCTTCCTTGTCTACGTACGCTCCGTTTTCGAACTTGACAGCTGGGTGCTCTAGTCCAATGGATTGATCAGGATTCTTAATCTGTACCACAGATCTTCCTAGGCCGTCCTCATAGATGCTGGCACCTAATCGGTTGGTCCTAAGGTATTCCAACTGCGTTTTGTAAGGGCCTTCCACCCTATGTAAATATGGCACCCCAGAACTTCCTGTAGGTCTCTCCATACCGTGGGACGTCTCAGACTCGCTAGTCTCCGAACTAGGGTAATACGAATGATGGCTCAACTGCTGGGCCCAAGACCTCGCAGTATGATTGACACTAGCCTCCGAAGATCTAAGACTTTGTCTGTCTCTCCCTAGGTGTCTACCTGACCTAAGGTTCATATGCCCTTTGTACGTTGCTGATTCTTTGGTACCAATCACTTGTTTCTTTTAAGTTCCTTTGGATGTGTTTTCTTGTTTTTAATTAAGCGTCATTAGGAGCACTTTCGTGGGTCGTACTTGATGTTCTGCGTCCACTTAGTTTAAGTTCTTCTCCTTTGAGTTATCCCTTGACTACAACTTAGCCTACCCTTGCACTTGAGAAATTAAGGGCTCTTCAAACTTGAGTGTTCCTATCGTACCCCTAGTCGATCAGAACAACTACTCGCACTTAGCCTATGCTAAGAATAGACTGAGGGGGTTAAGTGATGTTCCAACCTCAAGTTGCTCCTCCTGGCAATGCTGGTCTACCCAGGAAGCACGTTCCCAAGCTTGTTCGCCTTGGCACTTACTTTGCTTTCTTCAAGAGCTCTCGATGATCCTGTAAGAATCCCACGTTTAGCTTCAATTTGATCCTTCAGTTGACAGACAATTTATTTCAGACACTTTTTTAATGACCCTTGTTCCCCCTTTTGCATTGCTAAAAATTTCTCTAGAGCTCCCTTGGTGTTCCTACCCCTCAGTGTGTCAACTTCCCAATATCCTATCTCAAAAGCAACGCCTTATTCTTATAAAAAATAGTTGAGGGCGCGTAGTATATGCCACGAGCTTTCCGACAAGCCCTAGAGCTCAAAAAATGGATTTCGTATGAAAAAGTTATGGCCGTTCAGGGTTTAGGGGGTTAAACAGACAAACAGATCCTTTCAGGAGTTTTAATGCATTTTTCTAAGGCCTTTGCGAGTGTGTGAGTATTTGAGAGTGCAAATAAGCCCATCATTAGCCTAAATTTCCAAAAAATTTACCCCTAAATTTTTGCCGAAAATATTTGTCTATCGCGATAGAGGGTGTCTGTCGCGATAGACGGTGTCTGTCGCGATAGACGGTGTCTGTCGCGATAGAGTGGTCTGTCGCGATAGACGGTGTCTGTCGCGATAGACGGTGTCTATCGTCTGTCGTGATTTGGTCTGTCGCGATAGACGGTGTCTGTCGCGATAGAGTGGTCTGTCGCGATAGACGGTGTCTATCGCGATAGATGGTGTCTGTCGTCTGTCGTGATTTGGTCTGTCGCGATAGACGGTGTCTGTCGCGATAGAGTGGTTTGTCGCGATAGACAGTGTCTGTCGTGGGGCTCTGTCTGTCGCGATAGATGGTGTCTGTCGCGATAGACGGTGTCTGTCGCGATAGACGCTGTCTGTCGTCTGTCGTGGTTTGGTCTGTCGCGATAGACGGTGTCTGTTGCGATAGACGCTGTCTGTCGTCTGTCGTGGTTTGGTCTGTCGCGATAGACGGTGTCTGTCGCGATAGACTGAAAAAACGCAAATTTTTGAGAAACTTCTAGTGATTTAGAGTGCCCTAATGGTGTAGGTTACCGTGCCAAACACGCATTCACAAAATATTAAGTTTTTCTATCTGTCGCGACAGACAGAGGTCGTCGTCTCGGGACCTGTGCAGAGTCTGTCGTACCTGCGCACGCTGCTGGAGAAGGTGGTACAGCTAATTCTTGCAACAAAAGCTCAAAAACACGCCAAAAATAGATAGCATGCAAGCTCTCTCTCGCTCTCTCTCACAATGAAATGAGGGAAATGAGGTGGGGAGTGTAATAAGACCAAAAAACTGAAATTTTTGTGGAGATGGAGATGGAGGTGGGAGATGGTGGGGATGATGATGATGATGATGATGATGCGAAAGTAAGGAAAAAATGAAGAAAAATAAAGAGAAGGAAGGATATTACCTATAACTCCAATGTCTCAACTCGACGTCTTACCATCACACGCTCGTCCTCGAAGCTCTCTCCCCGGCAACGGCGCCAAATTTGGTGTCACTCTAGCACAATGGTGAGTACCAACGTGAGAAGATCCACCTCATAATTGTCAATCCGTGGAGACGTGAGGACTAGTATGAAGACTATGAGCAAGTGAAGGCACAAGTGTGTGAGTGAAAAGCACACAAGCATGCACACACATACACACACACGTGCACACAAGGCAAGAACAAGGAGAGGAACAATGGAGTTCTTTGCATTAGTCAAAAATTCTCTTACATAAGCTCAATTCACAAACAATCCAAAAAAAAAAACCCCAAAAATGAGCTCTCTAGCTCTTTTTATAGTTTTCTAACTAGCTTTGGTCTTGTCCAGACCTAGTGTCCGGCCTAGTTAAAAATTAGGTTCTAGAGCCTATTTGAGGGCTCAAACAGAGTCTAAAAATTATGAAAATTGATATGTAGCTAGTTCTAATACTCCTCAAGCTCGAGGACTCCTCGGCTTGCACAAAATGGAGTCTATTCTACCAAAAACGGAATTTACAATGTTTGTGTAGTGATTAAAATCACTTGAGTTGTGAATGGTCCATGGGAAAAAATGATTGGGCCTTGTTGCCGTATTGTGCATGACTCCTCCGTTGCGCTAGTATGCTCTTCATCTGACTTGTATGCCAACAGAGGCTGATGTCCATAAGTTGTGCAAAGAATGCCCAACCTGCTGCACTAAACCACCCGTGGAGCATGCCACTCTTTATCAAGTGACCATAGTGCCAGATTGGAGTGAACAATTAGTAGCCTTTCTGAGGACGAAAACATTGCATCAAGATATGACCCTGGCCAGGCAAAGAAGCTTAGAACAAGAAGCCCTAGACTACTCACTCATTGGTGATAATCTATACAAGCGTGGTAAAGATGGTTACCTCAGATTATGTGTCCATGAGAGTGAATATCTCAAGATCTTGGAAACTACTCACCAAGGTGTATCAGGAGGACATTTTGGACCAGATCGGGTAATCAAGGTTATACTATTTGCAAGTCTTTGGTGGCCAACCCTTCACATGGATGCACAGATCTATGTGAAAAGGTGTGATGTTTGTCAGCGAACTCAGTATCCTATACGCAAGGATGAGATGCCATTGAAACCTATGATGGGTGGGCGTGCATTCTCTAAGTGGGGAATAGACTTTGTAGGTCCTATTAATCCCCCAGCTAACGGTTCTCATGCTGAATATATCATTGTGGCCACAGACTATTTATCACTAGATACGGGCTACCTATCGAGCTCGTAAGTGATAGGGGCACTCACTTCTTGAATGAAGTTATTGAAAATCTTCTCCAAGAGTTTTTGGTTATACACAAGAAGTCTGCCCCCTATCATCCACAAGCTAACGGGCAAGCCGAGAGCACAAACAAGATTCTATGCAATGTGCTCACCAAATTAGTAAATAATAAACGCTCTGATTGGGACAAACAACTACACCATGCTGTTTGGGCATACAGAGTTGCCTATAAAACGGTACTCCAAGCCACACCCTTTCAGATGGTCTTTGGCCAGAATGCAGTGCTTCCATTAGACTTCTTGATACCTACACTAAGGGTAGCACATGAGCATGAGTGGATAGGCCATGAGCTCTCCTCTAGAATCTTTGACCTTGAGGGATTAGGAGAAACAAGACTGAGGGCTACCGCAGGGATATATGCAGCTAAGAAACGACAGAAGGCATACTTTGATGCCCATGTGAAAGATAAGGGTTTGAAGGCAGGAGACCTAGTCCTAATCTACACTTTGAAGCAACATGCACGGAAATTAGAGAAGAGAGGCTATGGACCTATGATTATAAATAGGATCTCAACTAGTGGAGTAGTTCAATTAGTCACTCTAGAAGGAGATGTTCTCCCTACCTACATTAGCGGATGTAGAGTCAAACTTTATCAAGAACCCCTCACTGAGGAAATGCTCAACCGACTCAACAATACCAAGAAACGCAAAGAAGAGGAAAAGCGAATTCGAGAAGAGGCGCAGGCAGAAGCATTGGAATGCATCCGAAGGATGAAGTTGAGAAGACATGGTAGAGATCAGCCTAGGACAGATGCATATGCAGCTCAAGGATATCATATGGCTATGTGTGAAGTTTCAGGTATTAGCTCTCATAGAATAATTGATCGACATCCTTTTGTAACCTTAGAGATAGGACAACGAAAAAGTGCAAGAATTGTAAGAGCCTTGATTGACTCAGGTGCAGCCACTAGTACTGTTAAAATTTCTTGCTATCGAGAATTGAACTTAAATGTCAATCCTGTGGAAGCATATCTCATAGGATTAGGAGGAGTGGAAACCTCTTGCATGGGTGAGGTGGAACTTCCCCTCTACATTCAAGATGTTTTAATGACAGTTAAAGTGCTAGTGTGTCAAGATGAGGATCTCACTGAACCTCTTGTCTTGGGTCAAAACTGGATCTATGATCACGCAGTCAACCTAAACCTAAGAAGTGGAATTCTTCAGGTATGGGTAAATCAGAGTCGAATTACAGTTGAGTTAGACAATGGAGCACTCAAGGAACTAGGAAAGGCACACACTCCTAGTCCTTCCAGGAGTACACATGAAGATGACCATGCTATTCTTGTCCAAAACTATGTGATGCAGAGGGATGATTATCTCAACAAAGAAGTTGAGGATACGATGGAACTCCCTTCTTTTCCAAAGACCATCGGGATGTAGCAACCAGAGGCAAAAAAAATGCAGAAGAGGAGACTACCTATACTCGAAGCCAAAAGAAAGTACGAAGCAAGGTGTCCCAGCCACCAAAACAAATGTGGGTGCGGAAAGGCGAGCATCCTATTGCGGTCAAGCCACAACAACTGGATCCATCTTATTAGTGACCGACGACGCGACAATAATAAGAAGTCTTCCAAAAATTCTTCTGTGAAAGTAAAGTCTATCTGGGTACCCAGGAAGTCGATGAAGCCTGACCCACAATCAAGACAAATTTGGGTGCCTAAGACTTGCTTGCGGGCTCAAATAGCTACACAAAAATCACACCATGTACAACATGGTTCACTCACTCGAATAGCCGATGGCCACTCTTATTCGATACACACAAACACATGTTTGTCCATGAGCAGGAGCAGAATCACTTGTAAATGGGTCCCTAAAAAGCCTCATTTCCAAGCAGACACCCTCATAAAGCCCTCCAAAGTCTCCACAAAACCAAAACCGAAAGCCACCCACTATGCTTGGCAGCCTAAAGCTTGTAATAAACCCCCCGACCCCATTTGTAAATTCATCCCCACCTACTAACTGCATCATTCTCACACTGCATCTTTTCACTTAGCTCATAGGACTACTTGTTCACTAACAACACACACAATCATCGAGCACTCATTGACCTACTAACCCATCACTCACCTCATGTTAATGTTGTAACGGGGACAAAAATTGTTCTATCTTGTCCATTAAAATGTTAACGCATGATTCTATATTCTCACAGAACCAGCAAGCAAGCAGTAACATGGCAGAAGCAGGAGGCACCAGTTCCCAGGTAGGGTCCAGCGCCCAGATTGTGGACATTGAAACCCTCCTCCTCCAACCATATTCAGTGAGAGGCCTCAAGAACTTAGATCTGTGCATGTGCTTCCTATTTAGGACCCTCCACAGGGACATACTTCTCAAGTGGGTAAACATGCACATTGGTTCAGTGATGTCGCAGGACCATTGGGAGACGACACCTACTTTCGGGAGGTAGAAATTGAGTTTAATGGCAAATGGGGACGCTACCATTTCTTCACCCTTGAATTTGAGCAATACTAGAATGCAGAAGTAATGCGATCGGTATGGACCAAAGCGGGCTTGGATAGCTATTTCCGGGCACATTTGCCTAAGCTAGACTTCCTGCGTTGCTCCTACTTTATCAGTACCATCACCCCTAGCAGAGCTAAGGGTGGCGATAGTACTTTCGTGCTACCCTCACTGACGCCAGACCACGAGCTCAAAAGATTCAAACTTACCCTCAACCTAGTTCGGGAAGCATTGAACATGCAAGGTATGCATATTCCCACTGAGAAAGAAACAATGATTCCCGGCAGGATGAAGCACAAGGATCTCAACAAGTTGAAGGACATGGTAGCAATGACCCCAACCATCGCCCTCAACCTACGAACGGTAATGCAACACTTTTCCTTCCCTGCACAAGAACGCTTCACGATGCCACCAAAAAGAATCTGGTTCAGCTTGTACTTAGCGGAGATAGAGGATCTCACAATCAATTTACCACACTGGATTATAGATCAGATCCACCTAGCCCATCAACGATGGAATAAGAAAGAGAAGAACGTGCTTCATGGGTGTTGTGCACTGACAAAAATAATTTACAGGTGCTTAGCTTATGACGTGCCCATCCAAAGAGCACTAGTGTGGTCCCGGGCTCAGGAGTTCCAGAGACGGCTATCCACAACGGGTCCTCCCTTGAAGAAAATGAGAGGTACAGTCCAATTACCGTGTGCCCAAGCAAGGGGAGCCACCACCACACCAGAGGTGATCCCTCCACAAACGCGACGTATCCGTCTGTTTACAATCCGCTTGCCCAGACAGAGTGCAGAAGGACCTAATCTAGTTTTCCCTCCAATCCCTTCTGACCTGGAGTTTCCACAAGGCTACACCCTGAATGATCTCACTGATGAAGAAATCGCTAGGCTGATCAATGAATCTAACTTCGAGACAGAAGCAGAGTAGACCCAAGGACCACAACCCACTATAACAACTTCAGCCCTGACCCAACTAGAAGTAGTAGAAGTAGAAGAGGATGAAGAAGAGACTGAAGAAGAAGAAGCAGACGAGGAGCATGATCAAGAATATGAAGAAACTTCAGAACTAGCGAGTGCCCCAGCATATTCGACACAAATAAAAAGATTATATGAAACCATGAAGCGAGTCGAGGAACATCACAAACTGTCGCTCGAAACAGGGAAGGTGCTTATGAGCCAAATGTTAGGAGAGGAAGGCGTGGATGAAATGTTTATTGAATCCATAGTACCTACCTATCAATTTTCATAATTTTTTGAGCTCGTTTGAGCCCTCAAATAGGCCCTAGAACCTAATTTTTAACTAGGCCAGACACTAGGTCTGGAAAGGGCCAAAAACTAGTAAAAAACTATAAATACATCTAGAGAGCTCATTTTTGAGGTTAGCTTGTTGTAGAATTGAACTCATAAGAGCACTTTGAGTAATCTAAGGAACTCCATTGTCTATCTCTCTTTGTTCTTGCCTTGTGTGCGTGTGTGTGTATGTGTGTGCATGTTAGTGTGCTTCTCACTCACACACTTGTGCCATCACTTGTTTGAGGTCTTCATACCATCCTCACGTCTTCCCGGATTGACATTAAAGGAGGTGCTACTCATCACTGAGCTACACCAGGTTAGCAACATTGCTTGATGGCTTCTAGCTACATGAACACATGTCCAAATTCCCGATTATAAACTATCCATTTCTCTAATATTTTCTAAGAACTTTTAGAGCAATGAGATGGCTCAATATATAACTACCCAATGAGATCGCTCAATATATCACTACTCTCGTCAAGTATCCATGTATTGTCAATCAATAACTAAAGCAGGTTCATGTTCAACATCTATGTTCAACATCTGTAGCATTGTTATCTTAACACAAGGATGCCTCTCAGTTGTCTGAGTCTTCGTGTTATATACATGTTAATAGTCACCTAGCGCTTGCCACAAAGCAAGGAGGGAAACCATACACCATTGTATATAGCTCGGCCACAATTCCCTTAATTATGAAACTAAAAGAAATTATTGTACAGCATGTTGGCCTATAAGGAAATAAGACCGGTAGACCATAATAAAATCCACTTACGTTATAAATAAAAAGTAATATGAAAACCATAAAACCATATGTATTAATTTTTTCTTATTTAAAAAAGCAATTCAACTCTAGAAAAGATGTTCTACTTGCAAAAATAAACATTTTTTTACAAAATCATTTTATTATCTATATATATATATATATATATATATATATATATATATATATATATATATGTGTGTGTGTGTGTGTATGTATGTATGTGTGTGTATGTATATGTATATGCGTATGCAAATGTATCTGTATATATATGTGTATATATGTATGTGAGTGTATGTATGTGTATACGTGTATATGTGTGTGTATACATATATATGTATATGTGTGTATGTATATGTCTATATATGTGTATATGTATATGTATATGTGTGTATGTATATGTCTATATATGTGTATATGTATGTGTATGTATGTGAATATATATGTATATGTATGTGTTTGTATACATATGTGTATATATATATATATATATATATATATATATATATATATATATATATATATATATATATATATATATATATATATATATATATATATATGCGTATGTATGTGGATGAATGTGTGTGTTTGTATGCATGTGTGTCTATATGAGCGTATGTGTGCATGGGTGTTCATCGAATCTCCATACATATGTGGACGCAAACAATGGAAGCAGTGACAATCGAGTGATCAATGCACAGTCGGTCGAGCGACGGTGTCTTTTTTTTTTTTTTTTTTAATAAAAGAAGTTCGGTCTTAGCTTAATTTCCTGGACTTTAATTATAATAAAGAGAAAAAGTTACAAGTGAATGGTACTAGTGCCCATGGGACCCCCCAAATCCTCCCCTGCATAGAGCGACGGTGTCTTGACTCTACAATCCTCTTCACGTCTTGATTGTTTTCCCTCTTCGTCGAACCTCCACGAATATGCAAACGGCACATAAGGCATGTGCACCTATCGACGTACTTAACGGCGCGCATGTGTAGCTAACAACTAGCAAGGCAACTCATCAGCCATGATCGATGTCGAATCATCGTCGATACGGGCGATGGAAGCAAGGACAATGGACTTATCGATGCGCAGCCAGTAGAGGGTCGGTGTGTCAGTGCGTACATCGTCGATGATGTTCGCAAAGTACACCATTAAAGTGCAGGACATTGCTGCTGCTCGGCAGTGGTTTGCTTGCAGCGTCGCTTTCCTTGTCTGCATCGCTGACAAGCTCTGCATCGAAGACTGAAGCTCATAATTCATTACCCTTGTTTCGCTTGCCGAGGCCCTGCATCGATATTGCTGTGCGCATCGATGAGGTTCTTGTGCGGACGACGTACAATGCTGACTATCTGTGCGACGCATCGCTTGTTCGTAGCCCGTACATCGTTGTCTCTTTTCTCCCCGGAGACATCGCCTGACATGAAGGACGGTGATATTCTGTATCACGGTCCGCTATCTGCTTCGGGGGATGCATCACGGACATCAATTCATCTCGCACTGTTTATGCCTCGTTGTCTTCTCCATCGCTGCAGCTTGTGGTAGCTGCGTAGCAGAGAATCCAATGCTGTGTTTTGCTTTCTTTTAGCCACGTATCTTCTTTTTGTCATGTCAACATCCACTTCTCCACATGTGATATTTTTTAATTAATCAAGAGACGTCTGTCTTGAATTTACTGTTCTAAACCTTGGAGCTTTGAAAGACTAACATATGTGCCTTCTTTGCTGGTAGAGCCTCCAATGGAATTGTCAGCCGGATCATCTTCGTAAAGGTTATCCCCAGCGAGGTCGACCTTAAAGGGAAACAACCGTCGGGCATGCCTTGGAAGAGCCCCCTCAAGAGTAGGATCCTAAATCAAGAAGCTGGGAGGAAAAAAGAGGATCAAAAGAAGAAAAAAGTTTGGGTCCCTCCCCTCAAAGAGGCCAACCATCAATAATGAAAATCACTTCGCTAAACATCAGGGGTTTGTCGGACCCTTCAAGAGCGGTGATTCTTGGTCAATGGTTCAAAGACAAGTGCCTCAACCCTGACTTTATCTGCTTACAAGAGATTAAAATCAATGCAGAGGATCTCCAGAAACGGCTTAAACGCATTTCTCCGAACCACCTTTGGCTCTCCACTTCGCACACTAGGGGGGCGGGGGGTGCTGCAATCGGTATCAGTCACTTCTGGTCCAGTAGATTGACATCGACTTCTGAAGATCGGAATGATCGGTGGATTGCTGCCTCTATCGGACCACCTAATCAGTTCACTGTGGTCTCAATTTATGCCCCTAATGGTGAGACAGACATAATCGACACTTGGACTTCCCTTGACTCCCTCTCTCACAATGTTTTGCTTTGCGGGGACTTCAACATGGTTGAATTTCCAGAGAACCGTTGGAATAACAAGGGGAAAATTATTGACAGTCAGGAGAAAGAGATATGGGATAAAATCAAGTTCCATCTCGACATAGTCGAGGTGAAAGACATGAAGGGGTTCTCATGGTCTAACCTCCACTTGGGGGACTCTTTGAGGAAAGCTACAATTGATAGATGTTACATCGACCAAAACACCATCCTCCAGTGGGGTATTCCTTCAATTTCCCAACACACGGACCTGACTATCTCGGACCACTACCCAATTACTCTTTCCTTCAAACCGATTCCCATGCTCCAAAAAGCTCCTTGGTTTCAAGCTTGCCAGACGTCATTTTCCCTCCCGTCTGTCCACCAAGAAATTTCCACAGTTTGGGTGGAGGCTTTTGTCCACTGTAATGAACCGGCTAAGTGCTGGCAAAGCGCGGTGTAAAGGACTAGACAAATTCTGATAAGGACGCATAAGGCCATAAGAGATATCCAGAATAAAAGGAGAGAAATGGTGTATCGGAGGCTCTCACGTCTTGAAGAAGAAGTGAACAAAGGTAACTTGCAATGCCAACAAGGGCTTCTGAAAATTAGGGGAAGACTAAGACTCGAGGAAGAGGTTCAAAGGAAAAATCTACAAATATTTTTCAAAGACTGGTGGGCGGGGAAGGCTGACAAACCTTCGAAAGAGATGTGTAACATCCTTAAAAGAAAACAAGCGAGGGAAGCTATCCCCTTCTTGGTCAACAACAATGGGATCGAATGTAGCAAGGAAGTTGAGAATAGATCTATCATCGTCGAGCTCTTCATCCATCTTCTCGGGGTCTCAACTCCTCTTTCCCCGCACAGGCGTGATTGCATGGCAGCCATCTCAAGGGTTGCTCAACCTAGAATCCCTCCGAACATGATTTCTCTACTGGATGCTAACATTTCAGAGAACGAAATTATCGAGGTTATTGATACTCTCCCCAATGGGAAGAGCCCGGGCCCTGATGGACTCACCAATGAGTTTTTCAAGTCCTTTAAGCACGTGGTGGCCACCCCGCTGCGTCTTGTGTGGCAAGAGGCTCTCTCCTTCGGTGCCCTCCCTAAGTGTCTTAATAATGGTGTCATCAAATTAATTCATAAAAGGGGAGATAAGGACAAAATTGAGTAGCTTTTGATCGTCTTTGCCCCAATGTCAACCCTTCTTCCCTCGTTGGTCCTAAACAATGTGGCTTCCCCCGAATCACAGTGCCCCCTCGAAGTGGGCTCCGGCCCTTCGGACGTCGCCCCTCCGGTGGTTTCTTTATGCATGGAGTCAGTGGCGGCAAAGCAAGAAGAATTGATGAAAACTTGTCTGATCGGTCAAGTCTTTGGCCCTAGACCCCCTCTAGAAAATGTGAGATCTTGGCTGCATAAGGAGTGGTTCCCGCGTGGTATAATTGTGTGAAAATGTCAATTCCTGCTGGCGAATCACTTGCTTCTAGTGTTTGAGAATGAAGAGATGGCCTTCCAAGCCCTGCAAGCCGGTTCTTGGCAAGTGGGCCAGTCCACCTTATGCCTATTCAAGTGGATCCCAGACTTTGTTCCGAACAAATCAAAGCCTCTTCATTACCCGCTTTGGGTGGAGCTTCCCAACCTGCCGTATTTCTTGTACGGATTTCTTTGAGAAATCGTGTCACCGATCGGTCGTCCTATGGCCTCAAGAGAGAATGTTGGGGGGTTAATCTATGAAGGTGTGCAATACTCCTTCAATACATGATGGCACCCGCAAATTTGCGTTGAAGCAGACTTGAACCAGGTCCTCCCCTCGAAGATCTCCGTAAATTATGGCGATGGAAAGAATTGGGTGAAAGAGATTACTTACAAGAATTTGCCCAATGCGTGCTTCCATTGTGGGCACCAAGGTCATAGGATCAAGGATTGCCCCCTGAAGCAAAATTCCAATAAAAACAAGCTTAAACCAGATGGGGCCTTGGATCTCTTACCTCAAACTGGCACTCGGGGGCTTCCCACTCTGATGGAGGAAGAAACGGGCACTCGTGTTACAGAGACAGACTCAGAAGGATTCACCGAAGTAAGACGTAGGAGGAAAGTCAGTCTTCGAAGATCTTTAGTAAGAAACGTTACCACCATTGCTCCTTCGAATAACATGTACTGCAGCTTAGAAAAGGAGATTAATGAGGTCGACCTCCCAGGGGATAACCTTGACGAAGAAGATCCGACAAACATTTCCATCGGATGCTCTACAAGCAAAGAAGACAACCAAGAAGGCTACACCACCAGTAAAGAGGATGGCTTCACTACTAACAATAAAGACAACCCAGACAGTGAAAGCTCCTCTATTGGCCCTACTCTTCCGGTTTGCTTGCCAAGCTTACCTCAACTGAAGTCAAAGCTTAAAGGTAAACAACCGTCAGGCATGCCTTGGAAGAGGCCCCTCAAGAGTAGGATCCTAAATCAAGAAGCGGGGAGGAAAAAAGAAGATCAAAAGAAGAAAAACGTTCGGGCCCCTCCCCTCAAAGAGGGCAACCAGCAATAATGAAAATCACTTCGCTAAACATCAGGGGTTTGTCGGACCCTTCAAGAGTGGCGATTCTTGGTCAATGTTTCAAAGATAAGTCCCTCAACCCTGACTTTATCTGCTTACAAGAGATTAAAATCAACGCAGAGGATCTCCAGAAACGGCTTAAACGCATTTCTCCGAACCACCTTTGGCTCTCCACTTCGCACCCTAGGGGGTCGGGGGGTGCTGCCATCGGTATTAGTCACTCTTGGTCCGGTAGATTGACATCGACTTGTGAAGATCGGAATCATCGGTGGATTGTTGCCTCTATCGGGCCACCTAATCAGTTCACTATGGTCTCAATATATGCCCCTAATGGTGAGACGGACAGAATCGACACTTGGACTTCCCTTGACTCCCTCTCTCACAATGTTTTGCTCTGCGGGGACTTCAACATGGTTGAATTTCCTGAGGACTGTTGGAATAACAAGGGGACAATTATTGACGGTTAGGAGAAAGAGATATGGGATAAAATCAAGTTCCATCTCGGCCTGGTTGAGGTGAAAGACATGAAGGGGTTCTCCTGGTCTAACCTCCAATTGGGGGACTCTCTGAGGAAAGCTAGACTTGATAGATGTTACATCGACCAAAACACCATCCTCTAGTGGGGTATTCCTTCGATTTGCCAACACATGGACCTGACTATCTCAGACCATTACCCGATTACTCTTTCCTTCAAACCGATTCCCATGCTCCGAAAAGCTCCTTGGTTTCAAGCTTGCCAGACATCATTTTCCCTTCCCTCTGTCCACCAAGAAATTTCCACAGTTTGGGCGGAGGCTTTTGCCCACTGTAATGATCTGGCAAAGTGCTGGAGAAGTGCGGTGGAAAGAACTAGACAAATTTTGATCAGGACGCATAAGGCCATAAGAGATATCCGAAATAAAAGGAGAGAAAAGGTGTATCGGAGGCTCTCACATCTTGAAGAAGAAGTGAACAAAGGTAACTTGCAATGCCAGCAAGGGCTTCTGAAAATTAGGGGAAGACTAAGACTCGAGGAAGAAGTTCAAAGGAAAAATCTACAAATTTTTTTCAAAGATTGATGGCAGGGAAGGCTGACAAACCTTCGAAAGAGATGTGTAACATCCTTAAAAGAAAACAAGCTAGGGAAGCCATCCCCTTCTTGGTCGACAACAATGGGATCGAATGCAGCACGGAAGTAGAGAATAGATCTCTCATCGTTGAGCACTTCACCCATCTTCTCGGGGTCTCGACTCCTCTTTCCCCGCACAGACGTGATTGCATGGCAACCATCTCAAGGGTTGCTCAACCTAGAATCCCTCCGAACATGATTCCTCTGCTGGATGCTAACATTTCAGAGAACGAAATTATCGAGGTTATTGATTCTCTCCCCAATGGGAAGAGCCCGGGCCATGATGGACTCACCAATGAGTTTTTCAAGTCCTTTAAGCATGTGGTGACCACCCCGCTGTGTCTTGTGTGGCAAGAGGCTCTCTCCTTTGGTGCCCTCCCTGAGTGTCTTAATAATGGTGTCATCAAATTAATTCACAAAAGGGGTGATAAGAACAAAATTGAAAACTGGCGGCGGATTACCATGCTTCAAACTGGGTACAAGATAATCGCCAAAGTAATTGCCAACAGAATCTCGTGTCATTTAAAGTCTTGGCTTTGTGAGGACCAGAAGGGTTTTATCAAAGGTAGATCTATACTTGAAGCAATTTTCGATATTTGGGAAGGCCTTGCGTTTGCTGAGGAGTCTGCTCAAGAACTGATATTCATTAAGATCGACTTCGACAAAGCATATGACAGATTGGAATTGGACTTTATTCTTCAATCTCTGAAAGATCTTGGATGCAGCCAAAAGTTCACGAAGATGGTTTCCACTCTACTTGGAAATGCCTCAACGAGAATAAACATCAACGGTAAGCTCTCTGAACCCATACGTTTAAAAAGATCTATCAGGCAAGGTTGCCCTCTAGCTCCATTACTCTTCGCTATCGCCTCGGATGGCCTCAGTCGCCTATTTAAGCATCACTTGGGTGCTGGAAATCTCAAAGGTCTCTCCCTACCCCTTGGTCAGGACCAGATGATTGCTAGACTCTTTGCTGATGACATGAATGCCTTTGTTCTTAACGAAAGAAACTGCATTGAGGTGTTTTGGAACTGCCTCGACACTTTTTGTAAGGCGTCAGGTTCAAAACTCAACCATGCTAAAACTGCTTTCAGAGCGATCCATGGGCCTCCGCCCCAACTGTTGATTGATCAGGGGTGTCAAGTTATCCCTAGCAGCCAAGTCTTCCGTCTCCTCGGCATTCCGATGGGCTTCAACATCTCGATGGACCAACCGTGGAACTGGATTCTATCCAAACTGGATAGCAAACTAAATCATTGGAAAGGTATGCAAGCTAACTTGGCAGGGCGTGCTATGGTTGTCAACACATTTATGCTTTCTACGATTATCTACTATAACTCGTGCTGGAGACCTAAGGAGAAAGAATTGGCCAAAGTGGAAAGGATCTACAGAAACTTCCTATGGACTGGGGACCCCAATAGGAGGGGGATTCCCAAAATCAAATGGGAAACTTGTATTAGCTCAAAAGACTCAGGGGGCTTGGGTATTTTGGATATCACAGGGTTAGCTGACAAGCTGGCGGCAAAGTGGTTTATCAAGGCTTGGTGCAATAGGGAGTCCTCCTGGGCTAAATTGATCTTCAGAAATTCGAAAGACCTTACTCTGGTTGGCCTTCCCGGCTGGAAGGACATTGGGATCCTCACGCTTTTGTTCTCCCCCTACCCGGTGTCCCCTAAAGGCTCTAGCCTCGTGTGTTCCTTATGGAAGAGTTGGAACAAGGCCAAAAAATTCATCAGAGTCAGTGAAGAGTGGAAGTGGGCTGCGGGGATAAGACAAAATGACTCTATCTGGTTCCCGATCAGCGGCTTAAGGGAGGTGGAGTATTGGAACCTCCAAATGGCTAAGCGTCTTTGGAATAAGGGATACAAACAGTGGAACTAGCTCTGGAAACAAGAGACCGGCGAGTGGATTAGATTTGAAGACTTAGACCCAAGACAAAGAATTTCTCTCGAAGAATGGACTCTTCTTCAAAACAGGTGTTCAACATGGGACCAAACAACTACCCGCCTTCTCTGCGGACAGGATCTTCCTTGCCTAGAGGGCCTCAAATGGAGCAATGGTAAGAAACTATCGAGAATTCCCAACTTCAAAGAGAACTTAGATGTTCATCAGACTCTTAACAAGGTGTGGTCTCTTTCTTGGACCAAACTTCGATGGGAACTTAAGTTCATGTCAATTTGGCACCCCCTTATTGAGATCAAGAAATCCGTTCTCATGTGGCAAATCTTGCATAAAGGTATCTGGTACAACGCAAGGGCCAACAAAATCTGTGGTGTGCCTCCTTGGTGCAAGCGGTGTCATCGATGCATCGAAGGCCTTGTTCACCTCTTCTTCGATTGCCCCAAGTCCCGTGTTATCTGGCATCAAGTGACACGGATTCTGCATCTCTCGAACCAAATCAATTGGCAACAGGCGTTGTTGGGTGAGGCGGTTGGCTGCTCCGCTAGGCTGTGGAATGCCATCAGAGGCGAGACTCTTTGGAAAATATGGAGGGAGCATTGTGTTGTCAACTTTGGCCAAACCCCAAAGGAATGGTCGATTGAGAAATCATTGTTTCTTCTAGGTAAAAGAATCTCCCGACACAAGAAATCTCCTCCATTTAGACATCACTGTATTTATCTCCTCGTGGATAACAAGTTGAAACCCAAATGGGTCCCCCATGAAGGAGATGATAGTTTTGTACACCTCATTTGTAATGCCCTCTAGCTTACCGAATTCGTCCCCTGCTTTGTGGGATTTGGAGGGTCCCAAGGGCACTAGTCCCATTCACCTGTAACTTTTCTTCATTATGTTAATTAAAGTCCAGGAGATTAGGCCATGGTCGAACTTACTTTTATAAAAAAAATTGAAAATTGGCGGCTGATTACCATGCTCCAGACTGGGTACAAGATAATCGCCAAAGTAATCGCCAAAGTAATCGCCAACAGAATCTCGTGTCATTTAAAGTCATGGCTTTGTGAGGACCAGAAAGGTTTTATCAAAGGTAGATCTATACTTGAAGCAATTGTCGATATTTGGGAAGGCCTGGCCTTTGGTGGGGAGTCTGCTCAAGAGTTGATATTCATTAAGATTGACTTCGACAAAGCATATGAAAGATTGGAATGGGACTTTATTCTTCAATTTGTGAAAGATCTTGGGTGCAACCAAAAGTTCACGAAGATGGTTTCCACTCTACTCGGAAATGCCTCAACGAGAATAAACATCAACGAGCAATCCATGGGCCTCCACCCCAACTGTTGATTGATCAGGGGTGTCAAGTTATCCCTAGGGGCCAAGTCTTCTGTCTCCTCGGCATTCCGATGGGCTTCAACATCTCGATGGACCAACGGTGGAACTGGATTCTATCCAAACTGGATAGCAAACTAAATCATTGAAAAGGTATGCAAGCTAACTTGGTTGGGCGTGCAATGGTTGTCAACACATTTATGCTTTCTACGATTATTTACTATATCTCGTGTTGGAGACCTAAGGAGAAAGAATTGGCCAAAGTGGAAAGGATCTCCAGAAACTTCCTATGGACTGGGGACCCCAATAAGAGGGGGTTTCCCAAAATCAAATGGGAAACTTGTATTAGCTCAAAAGACTCGGGGGGCTTGGGTATTTTGGA
Organism: Ceratopteris richardii; assembly: GCA_020310875.1. Taxonomy (NCBI): domain Eukaryota; kingdom Viridiplantae; phylum Streptophyta; class Polypodiopsida; order Polypodiales; family Pteridaceae; genus Ceratopteris; species Ceratopteris richardii. The sequence goes on along the minus strand of CM035419.1, from coordinate 46,675,303 downwards.
TATCATTGGGTTAGCTAACAAGCTAGCGGCAAAGTGGTTTATCAAGGCTTGGTGCAATAGAGAGTCCTCTTGGGCTAAATTGATCTTCAAAAATTCGAAAGACCTTACTTTAGTTGGTCTTCCGAGTTGGAAGGACATTGGGATCCTCACGCTTTTGTTTTCCCCCCACTCGGTGTCCCCTAAAGGCTCTAGCCTCGGGTGCTCCTTATGGAAGAGTTGGAGCAAAGCCAAACAATTCATCAGAGTGAGTGATGAGTGGAAGTGGGCTGCTGGGATAAGACAAAATGACTCTATCTGGTTCCCGATCAGCGGCTTAAGGGAGATGGAGTCTTGGAACCTCCAAATGGCTAAGCGACTTTGGAACAAGGGGTACAAACAATGGAAACATCTCTGGAAACAAGAGACTGGCTAGTGGATTAGGTTTGAAGACTTATACACAAGACATAGAATTTCTCTCGAAGAATGGACTCTTCTTCAAAACAGGTGTTCAGCGTGGGACCTCTCAACTACCCGCCTTCTCTGTGGACAGGATCTTCCTTGCCTAGAGGGCCTCAAATGGAGCAATGGTAAGAAACTATCCAGAATTCCCAACTTCAAAGAAAACTTAGATGTTCATCACACTCTTACAAGGTGTGGTGCCTTTCTTGGACCAAACTTCGATGGGAACTTAAGTTCATGTCGATTTGGCACCCCCTTATTGAGATCAAGAAATCCGTTCTCATGTGGCAAATCTTGCATAAAGGTATCTGCTACAATGCAAGGGCCAACAAAATTTGTGGTGTGCCTCCATGGTGCAAGCGGTGCCATCGATGCATCGAAGACCTTGTTCACCTCTTCTTTGATTGCCCCAAGTCGCGTGTTATATGGCATCATGTGACACGGATTTTGCATCTCTCCTTCCAAATCAACTGGCAACAGGCGATGTTGGGTGAGGCGGTTGGCTGCTCTTCTAGGCTGTGGAATGCCATCAGAGGCGAGACTCTTTGGAAAATTTGGAGGGAGCGATGTGCTGTCAACTTTGGCCAAACCCCAAAGGAATGGTCGATTGAGAAATCCTTGTTTCTTCTAGGTAAAAGAATCTCCCGAGACAAGAGATCTCCTCCATTTAGGCACCAGTGTATTTATCTCCTTGTAGATAACAAGCTGAAACCCAAATGGGTCCCCCATGAAGGACATGATAGTTTTGTACGCCTCATTTGTAACACCCTCTAGCTTTCCGAACTCGTCCCCTGCTTTGTGGGATTTGGGGGGTCCCTTGGGCACTAGTCCCATTCACCTGTAACTTCTCTTCATTATTTTAATTAAAGTCCAGGAGATTAGGCCATGGCCAAACTTCCTTTTTTCAAAAAGAAAAAAAAGACTAACATATGTGCCTAAATTGTGGAGATCTTTTATCTCCTCGAAGGTAACAAGCTGAAACTCAAATGGGTTCCGCATGAGGGAGATGATAGTTTTATCCATCTCATTTGTAACGCCCTTTAGCTTGCCGAACCTGTCCCCTGCATTGTGAGATTTGGGGGTCCCATGAGCACTATTCTCATTCTCTTGTAACTTTTCTCCTTTATTTTAATTAAATTCCGGGAGAATAGGCCAAGGCCGAACTTCCTTTTATTAAAAAATAAAAAGACTAACATATGTTAACATATGTGTCCCTGCAAGTTATGCTAGTTGGTTGGGCATTTCCTCTCTTGAGGCGGGGGTGAGGGTATGAAAGCTTGTGGACCTAAGGCCAATGTAACTAGTTGAAATTAGTTGTCTTTGGGTAATTTTCTTTAGTGTCACCTTCGGATAGTCTAGCCCCTGCTTTATGGGATACAGGGGGTCCCATGGGTACTATGCCCATTCAGTTGTATAATTTTTCTTTCAATCAATTCAAACATATGGAGATTAAATTTCAGCCAAACTTCCTCTTTGAAAAAAAAAGACGAACACATGCACTCGGGGGTCCTCTTTATCCTCAAATTAAGAGGTTTACGTCTAGCAGATTTGCATATTGGATCTTGGATTTTCAATCGAAAGCCTCAAGGTGCTACTGTTACAAATTTTACTTTTTTTGGAGTTCTTTATTAAAGGGAGAGGACATAGATAAGAGAGTAGACAGAGAAATTGTTGTGAGAGGGTGGACGAAACAAATAACAAGAGAATGCATGAGAGAATCAACAACAATAACAGTGCAAAAAAAGGAGAACAAAGAGACTACCAATATGCCTTTTCTTTCCTTTATGGATATATGTGTACTAGATGATCAAATGCTCTTGAACCAAGGATTGATGAAAGGGAAAACTTCCAGCCTTTGTGTTCAATACTTAGTGACTATCACTTTGGATAAAACTAATGATGATGATTGCCTTTGGAACAGTTGCTTGGATATCAAGCTTGAAAAGCCCAAGGTAATTCTCTTATGGAAGAAGGATTATAGCTTAAGCTTATTCAAGGATTAGAGATTAAGCCAACTCAATGATTAAGTAGCAAGGGTAATCTCATTCACAATGATATTTCTCCATTCTCTATCTAATTTTGGAAAATTTAGTCAAAGGTTGCATCTTCTCTTTCATATTAAAAAAGAACATAAGTTCTTATCTAGAAAGACTGGAAAAAAGGAAAGAGAAAAAAATTCAAAACATTCTAAGGCGTTGGTTGCTTCATATTGGCCTCATATAAAAGGAGAGGAAAGGAAGGTGATAAATCTAGCCAAAGTCCAAGTTCCATGGATAATTCTTTAGCTTCTTAGGATATAGCCGTAAAAGGTCTTGAGAATGTAGAATTTTTGAAGGAAATTGCTGAATTATAGGACAAGATTGTATAGAGGACTCATACTTTTAGAGAAATAAGTGCTAAAGTTAGAGGTTCTAGAAAATAAAATCTCAATAATATCTAAATAACATATGCTTCTTGATATCCATGAAAACAATCAAGCTTAAGTACACTAGGAATAGTAAATTTACGAGTATGAAAATATCATATAAAAAGAAAAACTCTTCGAAAATCGTAAAACAAAGTTAAAGGCTTCATTCATTTATTACAAGAAGAATTCAAATGATCATGGAATGTGATAGGTGTTTATAACATAGATTGGGTGAGAGTACTTCCGAAATTGTTGATAGAGTGTTATAAGTACAAGTACTACCTAATTCCAAGACGTCAAATTGAACATCTATTCCTTCAAAAGATGTAGAAGAAATTCTTTGAGAATCCTGAAAGGTTACTCTACCAATATGAAAGGGGTAGAGATAATAGTCCTATTATAACAGATTTTCCATGCAATAGCTATATTTGTGAGTTATTTGAAAATATGTACACAACCCATTTTACCTATAGATTGATGGAAGAAATCCCTTGACAATATAGTCATAGTTCATGCTTCGAACATAGTGTGTGAATTGGGAACTACATTAGAAAATTTCAAATCATAATTGTCATAATGGAAAGCTTTAGCATGGTAAAGATCCAAGTGATCCTTGTGGTGAAGGTCAAAGTGACCCTTAAGAATCAGTTGCATATCTTTGATAAAATATCCTTAATGCGTTTAATTTTGGAAAATTTCATTTTGATGTCACATACTAGATTTTATGCTTTAATGACAGTGGAAAAGATATGGGACAAAATGTATGAACCGAAGTAATGTACACAATCAACATCTTTCCCTTCGTACTTCATCAAAATATGATTTAGGGAAATGAAATTTAGTTAAGAGCGACATAGAAATTTATGCTTATTTAGTATCCATATAAGTAAATCAATATATATGCTTCCTCACACTCAATTTCTAGCTTTCACTCTTGCCAATAAGATAGAGTAGAAATAAGTCTAATTGACCATTATTTTGTCTATGTGAAACAATGGCTAGGAATTATAATAATTTAGATTTATAATTAGTATAGTGAGTATGAATAATGGTCACATGTGTTGGTGTCTGTAGGCCTTCAAAATGCAGCTTGAAATGCGATGACTCTCACAACTAGACATTCAGTAGTTGTAGGCTGTATTCGTAGAGAGACCAATCAAGGGTGTGAGAATTGCACATGGTAAGATGAAAGTACATGCACCTGCAAAAAGAGAGAGAAAATCACACACATAGGCACATAGTACACACACACACTCACAAGTAGGCAAGTGGTGAATGCTCCAAGAATATATCTATTTTTGAAGAGCTCTACCCACACAAACACTCACAAGTGGACAATTGGTGAATGTGTTGATGACATGATTGCTCCTACATCATTTACATTTGTATTCACATGAGTGCTCACCATTTTGTATCTAAGAGGCACTTCATTCATAGTTTATTTCCTTTTTATATTGTATCTCTTGTGCATTTGGGTACCTTGCCATATTCTTCTACGAGTTTATTCATTCTTCCTCAAGGGGAATTATCCCACATTTGATGTACTTTGAAGAGCCCCTCCAAAATCTATATAAGGAGGCTCCTTGCCCCCATTTGTACTTGGTTAGAAGCTTGAGGAGCCTACTCCATGCTCTTGGCAAGCTCATTTCTAATCCATGTGAGTTTACCCATTTCTTGGTCTACTCACTTTGAGTCTCTCACACTCTTTCTTTTATGAGAACACGATTCTTTTCATTTTGATTATGTGCTTGTAATCTCTACATGGTATTAGAGCACTAGGTGGAGGTCTTGATGGATCATTTGGTGGTCATTTTGGTAGTATTGGTGCTTGAGTTTCATGGTGTTGCTCTTCACCCATTGGATGAGCTTTTTTCCATCATTTTACACTATTTTGGGCCTCATTTTGCCCATTTGCCCACCCTCCCACCCTTCTTCCTCATTTTTCTTCCACCCTTTATCCCCATTTTTCCACCCTCCCATTCTCTTTGTGGTGGCATCTAGTGTAGTGTTGGTGCATCTCATCATATTTAAAGTTTCTATAAACACTTTTGACTATTCAGTCTCTTATAGATGATACAATACTAGTGCACCTCATCCTTTTACAGTGTGTTCCATATCTATAGTGTCTATCACCACTACTTGCTTTCAGTATGCTAGCATTCATGTGTTCACCTTGGTGGTACGAGTTGTGCGGTTTCAAGTTATGAGGTACCTCTGAAGTGACCCTTTTGGTAAAGATCAAAGTGACCATTAAGAATCTCTTGCGTATCTTTGATAAAATATCCTTAATGTGTTCAATTTTGGAAAAATTCCTTTTGATGTCACATACTAGATGTTATGCTCTAATGAGAGTGGGGAAGATATAGGACAAAATGTATGAACCTAAGTACTTTACACAATCAACATCTTTCCATTCTTACTTAATGAAAATATGCTTTAGGCAAATGAACATTAGTTGACAGTGACATGGAGACGTGGCCTTATTTAGTATCCATATAAGTAAATCAATATATATGCTTCCTCATAGTCAATTTCTAGATTGCACCCTTCCGCGTAAGATAGAGTAGAAATAGGTATAATTGGCCATTATTTTGTGTGTGTGAAACAATGACAAGGTGTCCTCCTTTAGGAATTATAATAATTTTGATTTATAAGTAGTATAGTGAGTATGAATGATGGTCACATGCGTTGGTGTCTATATGCCTTCAAAATGCAGAGTGTGAAATGTGGTGGTTCTCACAAGTAGATTTGAAGTAGTTGTAGGCTAATATCCAGAAAACTATTAAAGATTTCTAGATCTACAAAATGAGCTATAGAAAAATTTATTTTGACATGTATACATAGAGATATTAACTTAAAAAAATTGTAGGTTTGATGGTAAACTTCAACTAGAGTTGAACCAAAGAACACATATAGGTTCTAGAGATTATTGGTTGTACCACTTTTTTCCTAGTCTACATGTGAAACACTAAAAGTGTGTTGTATCCATAGAGTGACCAATCGATGGTATGAGGACTGCACATGGTAAGATGGAAGTACATGCAGTTACAACAAGAGAGAGACAATTCCACACATAGGCACATACTACACACACACACACACACACACAAGTAGGCAGGTGGTGAGTGCTTCAAGAAGATATCTATTTTTGAAGAGCTCTGCCCACACTATAATTTTAGCCTAGCTTTAAAATTAACATCCAAAAGCTATTTGGAGACTATAATGATGTCAATAAGTTATGAAATTGGGTGTGGAGACATTACTCATTCCCATAAAGCTCAAATACAACTCAAATTTACATTGTGGGTACGCTATATGAAAAATTAGGGTTTTATGCTAAAAGTAAGCATTTTTTATAAATATTTTGGTTAAAAAATGGGAGAAAACCTAGATTGGCAGATGTCTAACTCCAACAATTGGTATCAGAGCAGGTCGTCGCTTCATCTAGGGTGCCGTGGACACTCCTCTGTTTGCAGTCTCTGATTCGCACAAAATTTGGTGAGCATACAGAATCTGTTTCAGAGATCAAAACAGCTTTGCTATGTGATGCCGAAATCTCGATCTAAGCTCATTTCGGCCTCCGAATGCACTACTGCAGTGCTTGTGCAGGCTATTCTATCTTTTTGTGCCAAAGGTATATACCAGTTTTTGTTCGCCAATATAAGCGACCCAAAGTTTACTACAGGTCTAGTGGAAGTCGTCTAGGTAGTTCTGTTCAACTTTTTGAGATACAGTTAATTTTCTGCATCAAGGTATTTTAGTCACCGGCCATGGCTGAAAGTAGTGATGTATTCCGTATGTTGGCTGTTGAGGATAAGTTGGATGGTACCAACTACCCGTTATGGACTTATATGATGCAACATGTGTTGGTTGCAAAAGGACTGTGGAACATTGTGCAGGGTGTCGAAAAACATCCTATCACACCTGCAACTGTTACAATTGCAAGTACTGAAGCTGATGTAGAAGGTGTCGAAGATGATGATATTCTGCATATTCCTGTTCGTGCTACGGTTTCTGCTGCACCTACTATAGGGCAGATTCGTTGGGATGGCAGAGATGCCCTGCCACATGCATTTATAGCTTTGTCTGTCAAACATGCCATTATTCCTCACATTCGCTCTTGCAAAACAACTAAGGATGCTTGGGATACACTTACCACATTGTACCAAGCTAGGAATGAGGCTCGTGTTGCTTACCTCCAAAAACAGTTGGAAAGTGAGCACATGAATGAAGGTGATTCTATGGAAAGTTTTGTTAACGAAGATCAAAGACTTGAAGGAATAGTTGATTTCTACTGATGAGGTTATACCAGATAGCTCACTTGTGCAGACCGTTCTCAATTGTCTTCTTGATTCATATCAGAGTTTTGCTTCTACTCTTCGGTTGATGATGAAAGGCAATCCAAATGCCTTATCATTTGAGGAGTTAGTCTCTGTTCTGTTGCAGGAAGATCAGTCCATGCCGAACAGGTCCATTATGCGAGTTGCAGATCAAGCTTTCCTGGCTAGTCAGAAGGGCAAAGGAAAATGGAGCTCTTCAAATAGTAAGCAGAAATCTGCTAATTCTGCATATTCAAAGAAGGAAGATAAAGATGAGAAGAAATCAGAAGAAAAATTGTTTTGTAAGTACTGTAAAGGGAGTGATCATGTCATAAAGAACTGTCCAAAACTGCAGGCTAAAGAGGCAAAGAAGAAAGAGGCTAGAATGGTTGTTGCAGAGGCCTCTACACCAAAAATTGAGTCTGCTAATCTTGTGCAGGAAGAAGAATGGGTGTTTACTACTATCTGCAGTTTTGACCCATCTTCTCATGAGCAGTGCATGTCTGTAGTAGACTCAGATGTTTGGTATTTTGATAGTGGAGCAACCAAACATATTACCTCGCAGCGTAGTTTCTTCTCTTCACTCAAGCCTGCCCCTACAAGGAATACTGTTACATGCGCCAACAACTCCTCTTATCCTATTATGGGAGTTGGTAAGATCATTTTGACTACTGATGATGGTAGTTCTTTCACTTTGTCAGATGCTTTATTTGTGCGAGGGATCAAGAAGAACATGTTATCAGTTTCTGCATTAGCCAAGATTGGCTTGGTTGTGAAATTTGTTGATGACAGGTGTACAGTTCATCATCTGTCAAATGGCGATGTGATTATTGCTTCTGGCATTTTATGTCGTGGGCTATACAAGCTCATAGACTATGAAAGGTCTGTAAATGATTTGGCATGTGTAGTAAATGATTCTCAGGCTATATCAGATGCAAAGCTTTGGCATGCATGCTTTGGTCATCTGAATTTTGCTAGTTTGCTATGTCTGTAGAAATTTGAAATGGTGTCCTCTTTGCCCAAACTTGAGGCACCTGGAAAACATGTTTGTGAAGCCCGTATTTTGGGCAAATTGCAGCATTCTTCCTTTCCAAAAGATGGTTCAGTTTGGGCAACTCAGAAATTGCAGCATGTACATAGTGATGTCTGTGGTCCTATGCAGACATCTTCTTTTGGGAATTATCTTTACTTCGTGACGTTCATCAATGATTTTTCCAGGCATGCATGGGTATATCCATTGAAGGAAAAGTCTGAAGTGTTCATGTGCTTCAAACAGTTTTTGGTTTTGGCTGAAAATATGTCAGCATGTAAAATGGGCAGCCTCCGTTCTGATTGAGCGGGGGGAATATATGTCTTCTGATTTTAATGCATTTTTGTCTGAACGTGGGATAAAACACCAGTGTACAGTGTCGTATACACCTCAACAAAATGGAGTTGTTGAACGAAAGAACAGGTCACTCATGGAGATGGCGAGGTGTATGGTCAAGAGTCAAGCTTTACCACATAGTTTCTGGCTTGAGGCTGTCATGTGTGCAACATATGTACTGAACAGGTGTCCCACTAAAGCACTACAGTCTATCACTCCATGTGAGTCTTGGCATGACCACAAGCCATCTGTTGCTCATCTGCGTGTTTTTGATTGTTTGGCATATGCATTAGTGCCTAAACAACATCGCAAAAAATTGGATGATAAAGTAGTAAAATGTATTTTTGTTGGGTACAGTTCTGAAAGTAAAGGCTATCATCTGTATCATCCACAGACTAAACACATTATGGTTAGCCGTGATGTTGTTTTTGTGGAAGATGCGATTCAGCCATTGCTTTCATGTACTTAGGAGACATTTGTTAGCTCCAAAGACATGTATGATACTTTGCTACCTCTTTTTACAGGTGGACACTCTAGTGCTAGTCCTAATGAGGCAACTTCTCAACTTTTGCAGGTTTCATGTGATGATGCAGATAATTCCATTTCTGATGCAGATGTACATGATGCACTTATTGATGAGAGAGCTGATATTGAGCACGCAAGAACTATGCCAAAATGGCTGGTGCAGACCTTGCGTGACATCAAATTAGATGCACCTCTATAATACCGTACTCGTTCAAGCTCTCATAGTGCCTCTTTTGCATCAAATTGCTATGCTATGGCTGCATCTAGTCTCTGTGATGAGAATGAGCCTGTTTCGTTTGATGAAGAACAAAATTCAGAAAATTGGATGGTTGCTATGCAATCTGAATATGATGCTATAATGAAGAATGGTACTTGGTCTTTATGTGACTTGCCTCCTGGCAAGAAGGCCATTGGCACTAATTGGGTTTACAAGTTGAAGCTTAAATCGGATGGTACAGTTGATAGGTATAAGGCTAGGCTTGTTGCAAAGGGTTATGCACAGGAAAGAGGCATTGATTTTGATGAGACCTTTGCACCTACATGCCGTATGACTACTGTTTGGAGCATCTGTGCACTTGCAGCTCATCATGGTTGGAATATACATCAGTTGGACATTAAAACAACATTTTTGAATGGTGACTTGCATGAAGAAGTGTATGTTTTTCTGCCTCGTGGCTTTGTGCAGAAAGGGCATGAAAACCAGGTGTGCAGGTTAAAGAAGGCATTATATGGCTCAAAGCAAGCACCATGTGCCTTGTATGAGAAGATACATGCCGATCTGGTTGCACATGGTTTTGAGAACAGTCCAACTGAAAGCACCTTATATGTTAAGCATGCTATTGATGTGCTTCTGATCAGTGTTGTCTATGTTGACGACATGCTCCCCACTGGTCCTATTGAGAAGCATATTGATGATTTTAAGGCTGATTTGCATGCCTCATTTGAGATGTCTGATTTGGGGTGTTTGCATCACTATTTGGGCATTCAGTTTATGTAAGTTGATGGTGGAATGGCTTTGGGTCAAATGAAATATATTGACACATTATTGCAGCGTTTTGGCCTTGAAGACTGTAAGCATATTGCCACTCCTATGGAGACAAGTTTATGATTGAGTCTTCATGATGCTGGAGATGCATTTGATGCTGTTCTCTATCAACATGCTGTTGGATGCTTGATTTACTTATGCATTACTCAGCCAGATATTCAGTTTGCTGTCTCACAGATGAGCAGGTTTATACATTGCCCAAGAGTCAAGCATTGGCAGCCGGTTAAGCGCATCTTTCCCTACTTGAGTGGTACTCGGCTACTTGGGTTGTTTTATTCCAAGGGGGGATCACTACCGCCAGATTTGCATGCTTTTTCTGACTTTGATTGGGCTGGTTTCTATGACACGCGTGTGTCCACTAGTGGCTTTTGCTTCATGCTTGGTAGCTCATGTATATCTTGGTTGAGCAAGAAGCAGCCTACTGTGGCCACTTCCAGTTGTGAGGCTGAGTATAGGGAAGCTTTCACAACTACTGTTGAGTGTGTGTGGCTCAGACACCTTATGGCTGATTTGGGTGTTGGTCAGACTCCTGCCACCACCATCTTCACTGACAGTCAGAGCGCATTGGCAGTTGCGAGGAACCCTATGTTCCATGCTCGGACTAAGCACATTGAGGTGCATTATCACTATGTTAGGGAGAGGTTCTCTGCTAGGGAGATCAGCTTGGCATATGTGCCCACGTAGGAGAACATTGTAGACCTTTTCACGAAGGCTCTGTCTAGGGAGACGTTTGAAGTTTTCCGCAAAGCTTTGGGCTTACTTCCTTTTGTGGAGTGATTTCCACACAGCTTGGCACTTCCTTATACATGAGTGCCAGCTCCTTATTCACCGAATCACTCCCAAGGGGGATTTGTTGATATATTTAGGTAGTGATGTGTGTGAACACACTAGGATTGCTGGGGCACTTTTTTCCTTCTTTAGGAGTTTTTTTCCCTCGGCTTGTATATACGCCTATTGCCCTAATGGATACTTATCTTTGGCACAGACGTCTAACTCCAACACATCACACATGCATGCAAACTCATAAGGAAGAAGATACAGAGAGGAGAAGACACAAATTTGAAATTATGTGCTCTTGATTCTCACAATGGCAAAAAGTCCTTACAAAGAGTCACAAAATGACTTATATACTTGTGCCCTAGAGTTGGTTCTTTCACACAAGAGGCCAACACTTTATTGACTAAAAGACTAATTCTCTACTAATTTACAAAGGTTATGATATGAATCTCTATGGGTATGCATCTAGAGGACTCCTCTAGTGCATTTACATCAGAGAATATATAACATGATGACTATGGTACACAAATAAAGTGTCTAAATCGGAAAAATTTTGGGCCCTTCTTTTTCTCTGCATCTTTGCTCTTCTTTGCTCTGCAACACTCTCCCCCTCTTTGTCTCTGTCGTCCCTTGACAGGCTTCACGTCTTGACTCTAGTTCTGTGCTTGTAGTCGATCTAGTGCTTTATTAACTGATATCCTCTTTATAGTTGTCTAGTGCCATCTTCTGTGGAAGTCATAATGATATAATTTTACTAGTGGTCAAGGAACTGATCATAACTCGGGACCTGTTGCATTGGTTTTGGCCTCTTTTTTTCTTTCCACTGCACACAACCCGTGGAGATGCACTACATTAGATTTGTAGTCTAGCTCACCAATAAGCTCTTTAAATCTGGGTTGTTGTGTTAAGTTGGGCTACCACGCATGCAACTAGTGGAAGGTTTGAAGGTGTGGATCTTCAACCTTCGATCTGGGCCTCCCAAAGATCAAGAGGTTGAATCAACTTCCTGGCGCTCTGGATCTGCCGGATATCTTCTTGCACTTCTTCATGGGTAATTGTTGGCCTTGATCTGTCCTTGCCTGTTGCATACTTCCCACTGCTAGATGCCCCTACAATGCTCTATGCAGAGATGCGTGTTGTGTGCCCCTGTGGGGCTTCTTGCAGAGATATGTCTTCATATATATTCTCTTTGGTGAAGCTTCTTCCTTGGTTTCCTTCTTTTTTCCTTTTGCTTGATTCTCCTTCAACACTACCCCCCTCCTGAACTCTGTCATCCCGGATAGACTTTTGAATGTGGTGATAGTACGTCCTATAGACCTTTTGCTCTGTTTCATTAAGCAGATTGGCTTCACATATCATAAGTTGCTTCCATTGTTCGGTTGTCACGCCATCATGTGGTGCCTGTCGATGGTCTGCAAAGAAGCTAAATGCATACGCATCTAGTCTGGCATTCAGATTAGTTGACATCTTCAAGAAAGCTTTTGAGTCAATCTCAAAAAATCTTGTAAAGAATGCTTCCTCAAAAGTTTGCATGTATGGGCTCGGAAAAAACATAAGTCTGGAGTAGTATGCCATAATTGTAGGTCGGCTAGGCATAACTGATAGATCAAAAACAAGAATATCGGCACCTTGGTTAATATCGATGAGATTCAAAAATGTGTATGCCACATGCTTAAAAACTTTGAGTACTGTTAGTATCTTGCTGAGGATTTTATTGGTCATTTTTATTATGAGATCGGGTACTATCACATAATGCGTTAACCAAAATTTTATGGATCTCACCATGTATTCTTCAGTCGGTAAATAGTTGTGGGGTGGAGTAGTGCGTAATTCAACCATTGTTTATTGAGCTTACCACTTTTTGCATTTCCAAAAATTCTTGTACATCACGTTGATGAGACGTTGGGCAAAATGAGGGATTTACCTGTAATAAATATGGTTCTGCTTGCCAGCGCGCCCCCAAAGTAGGATTCTTTTCCAAAAATTTCCTTCTCGAAAGTGGTTGTGCTACCTCAAATTCCTCTTGAGTGTAAATGAAGGTGTTTGCTTTGAAGTTCAATTGATCATCAGGATCTTTTTGCGTGGTCTGCTTTATATAAGATGTGTTTTCTCTTTCAATAGCCCATAAGGTATGTTGAATGGCTTTATGATCTGATCCAAGTCTTTGCCTTTAATCTTTGCCTCCTTCATTACTTTGATTACTTCATTTTCAAAATTTTTTGTCAACGGGGACACTAATAGTGCCCGTTCCTTCTGACCTATTTTTGGAGTATACGGCATGGGATGATCATCACAAGGTTCCACCGTATGCTCTTTTACTAGTGAATGATAGATCAAGGGAGATAGAGGATGTACCTCTACCTCTTCAGTAGGATCTCCTTGTTGCGGCTCTACTGGTGTCCCCTTTGTGGCTTGTTTTTTTATTTGAGCTTCTAATTGTGCAATGAGTTCTTCCTTCTCGCTTTGATTTCATTGAGGGCCGCTGTTAGTGTGTCTTTGGCCATCAAAAGTTCTTGGTCGATGGCTGCTAATTAGTCGGCGTCTTCCTTATAAACTACTAAAAGTTTGTCTTCAGCAGATTTCCATTGCGTTCTAAGTTCATTAGTATCATGAATATACCTTTTTTCCCATTCTTCTCTGGTGGTTTGCTCTTGTTTCATTAGATTTTCATACTTTGCAATTTGGTCTTCCAATGCCTTCCTATCTGTTGCGGCTCTCTCTCGTGCTTATATAGGTTGGTTGTACAATATGGCATGCATAAGTTCCTTATTCCGATTTCGTAAATTGTGGGTTTCTTCTATGTATACCTTGATATGAGTTTCTATCAGGTTACTCCTAGCATTTATTCTTTCCTTTTCTGGTTCACTAGCTTCGTACTTTCTTTGTAGCTCTATAAGTTGATCCTACATTTTGTGGTTTTGCTTAGTTAGTGTGGTGCACTGTTCCCTGGCTTCTTTAACTTCTGATTCCTTTGCTGAGAGTGCCTGTTGAACTTGAATTAATTTCACCGACAAGTTTTTACTCATCACTTGGAAGTGGATTCTCTCTCTCATAGCCTGGTCATAATCTGCATCCGTTTTGAGCATTTGTTGTTGCGTATCCATCACCGTTTGTATCATTTGCTTCACTACTAGTTTCGATTGAGCTACATCTATGTTTAACCATGTTTTAGGTATGCTAGGCTCTTCACCTGTGGTAGCATCTTTGCCTTATGCCACATGTAGTGTTGTGTCGTGGGGCTGTCGAATATGGAGTTGTATCATTGGCTCAGCCTCTTTGGTTACTTCCTTACATTGTAGCGTATCATCGGGAATTTCAATCATATTTTGGTCCATATTTTGTTGTGATAGCCTTTCTTCTTCATTTGTAATTCTTCCTTTATTGGTGGTACTTCATCTGTTTTTGGTGTAGATACTTCCTTTATACTGATCTTGGATTGTGTATTCAATTGGATGCGGTGTCTCCCTTCAGATTGTACTTCCTAATCTTGTACTTGTGAGTTTTGATTGTTGGGGGTGGTTTTGATTTGGTGAATCTCCATCCATTCTTCATCATGCATCTCCGTCCTTATATGTGTGTCCAATGTGTCATGTTCATGGCTAGATTCTTCATTGGAACTCGAGTCATCAAGTCCCAATTCCTTGTATCTGGTGGCTTGTGATGGGCTGTGTTCTTTGTGTCCCTTCTTCTGCAACCTTTTGGACTATCTGTATTGATGTCCTTGGACATTGAGGTTTATTTGACCCCGCATGTAAGTATGTGTTTCTTCTAAAGCTATTGAGAGATCTCTTTGTGTATTGAAGGTTGGGTCAACAAAACCCTTGGCAGTAGATGTGCTCGCTTTGATTGTGGGGTTTCCTGTGCTTCTTCTTCTCTGGCTTGCTTAGCCCCCGCATTGGCATCTTTGAACTTGTTCCCACTTCCTCTTTGGATATGGATGCTTTCTTTTTCTTTGGAATTGTTGCAGACCACATATTTTGCCATTTCAATGGAGGTGGGCATTAATTGCAAACATTCCTTCATTTCTAGTGCTTCATAGATCAATAGGGTCAATGTAGAGCTTCCATTTAAAAACTTCTTCTGATTACATTTCTTCTTAGCTTCAAATAAACAAACGTTCTTGTATGTATGGCATAAAGTTGACTTGGTTCCCAATTTTCCTCATAGCATGAGATAGAAATTGAACTACAATCTTTTGAGGCACTCTATATATGTTCATCCTTGGGAAATAGAAATGTTGGTGCACCATACGGACTGATTCTTCAATATCCGTCATGTTAATTTCCATAAAGGTCTTCTTTTTAGCATCATGACATTCCTCTTTGAGATTCATGAGACCGTCTTGACTCCATCCAAAAGCTTTGTTGATGAGTTCATGCATAAATCGAATATTTTTCCATGCCCCCATTTTGTTAAGAGCTTTAGCTTCTAGGATTGAGGGCTTATCTGCTGCTCTCTGTAGTGTGTTCATAACTTGAGTGCATCTTTGAAAATCCGGTAAATAAATTGGGAGTCGTAGAAATGCGTCAATTCCGGCCCTTGTCCAAACTTTCGTGATGCTTGGCAATCCTTGTAGTATGGTTTGGAAATCTTGCAACATCAATGGAAAATAATGGTCTCTGTCCATAATCTTGATGGTGGCCAAAAAGATGAGTTCTGCCACCGGTTGGTCTTCGTGGAACCAATGACCCCTTGCTTTCATAATTGATTCCAAAGGAAGAAGTAGGCCCTCTTCCTCTTGTGTAGCTTCTGAATCAGGTGATGCCATCTGCATTTAAAGTACACCACAATCAGTGTAAAAGTGGTTGCATGACTTATTTACCATTAATCTCCATGAATTGAATAGTTTTCTTAGTGACTTGTGTTGTCCTTTCCCCGTGGGTGTGAGAAAGGTAGAACCTGGGATTTTTTTATTTTAATATTTTTTCTTATTATTTTTTTCTTCTGAAAGAAAACAAAAACGTTAGTGAGTAGCCGAAGCTTAATTATTTTTCCCCAAGGTTATTGTACAGGTGCTTTCCTATTCCCTTGGAGAGAAATGTGCATCACTAATAAATAGAGGAAGAATTATGTGCCAAATGCATGGCCTCATAATGTGGCCCTATTATGCACGTTCGAGGTGCATGGAACTCAAGATGTGTGAAAGAAGAAGTTGCTGGCAAGTTTGTCGATGATGATCGCGATTTGGGTATCCAACTCAATTTTGTTTTGCTGTCCTTGACTGCATCCTTGTCTTTTGTTGTGCTATGTGTGGTTGTCGTTTTCTGATTCTTATTTGCTAGCCATCGCGTCTTTCTTGCTCCTTTGACTCTATTTTGCATGTATCCTTCTTTGGTACTAGTGTTTTCAGTTTAGCTTTCTTCATTGGGACAGGTAATTTGGGAATCCATATTTGCGTTCTAAAGGGTTGAGCAGCAATCAACGTCTTTGGGATCCATAATTGGACAATCTTCTCTAAACCTTGGGATCTAGCTTGTCTTGAAATCTTGACCTGTTGTAGGTGATGGCTTTGTTTTTGGTGGTATGTTGCTACTTGATCCTTCTGAATCCATGCATGTCTGGTGCTTTGAATTGGATATATTCTAATGCAGAAAGGTTCAGGATGACAATGCTGACTAGTCACTCTTGTGCTCAATTCCTCACTAGGGCTCTCCATGGAAACAATGTTAGTAGAGGGGTCCAATGGATGAGGAGGGTGTGTAAGATTAAGAATTGGTGTAAACTCAGGTGAAGTGCTTGGAGGTGGGGTTTCCACAATAGAGGTAGGTGTACAATCATCATCATGCATGAGTGATTGATCTCTCAAAGCTAGACAGGTGGGTTTGACAGGCCGTTCTTCTAGCAAATTGAATACTTCGCGATGTCCTATCTTGGCTGATATATAGCCCAAGGCTAATTGGATTGTTACCTCATATTCATATATCCAATCCTAGCCTAACAGCAGCTCTTCTAATAAATCTTGATCATGGCATACTAATAGTTTTTGTTGCATTGTGTTATTTCCTAGGTACAATGATAAGGTAATCTCACTTATGCATTCAGTAACCTTTCCTCCTATTCCAATAAGATGTGCATTGGTTGGAGGTAATTCTGCTTTGAGCTGATGAGTCAAAGAGGATTTGATGCAGATGATAGATACTCTTGTGTCAATGAGAGCATCCACCAAGTGGTATTCCTCTGTTCCCACTCCTAAGTTCAAATAGGGTCGCCTCACTTGATGTCCTAGGTCTTCTGAGGCTCTAAAATTAGCCATTGGGATGGTCTCTTCTCCTAGCCGATATCTTTCATCCCTCTCTCTCATCGATTCCTTCCGTTTCCTTATTCGTTCTAGGGCCTCCAGTCGTGCCTCCTCGCGTATTTTCTCTTCTTCTTCTCGTCTATTTCTTGCTGCTAGAAGTCTTAATAGCATCTCTTCTATTAATGGCTCTAAATACTTCTTCACTCCACACCCACTTATATAATTAGGTAGTACTTCTCCATCTAGGGTTGCTAAATTGATGGCTCTACTAGTTGATATGCGATTGATCACCAAGAGTCCATATCCTCTCTTTTGTAGCTTCTTTGCATCTTTCTTTAAAGTATATACCAGAACTAAATCTCCTTCCTTCAAGTTTTTATCCTTAATGTGAGCATCAAAGTATTCCTTTTGTCGCCTTTTTGTAGCATAAATGCCTGCAGCAGCTTGTAACCTAGTTTCATGTAGCTTCTCTATTTGGTCCAATGGACTAAATAACTCATGTTCAGTCCATTCTTAGTTCCAGGCTACTCTAAGAGTAGGCACTAGGAAATCAATTGGTGAGATGGCATTCTGGCTGTACACTAGATTAAATGGAGTAGTTCATATGGCTGTTTTGTATGCTACTCGGAATGCCCATAAAGCATGATGTAACTGCTTGTCCCAATCAGATCTTCCATTGTTAACAATCTTTGTGAGAACTAAACACAAGATCTTGTTTGAACTTTCATCCTGTCCATTAGCTTGCGGGTGGTAGGGAGCTGATTTTTTGTGAATCACTAAGAATTCATCCATTAAGGCCTCTATCACTTCATTGACAAAGTATGTGCCTCTATCACTTACGATTTCTATTGGCAATCCAAATCTAGTGAATATGTTCTCAAAGAGAAATTTAGCCATGGTCCTTGCATCGTTCTTCTTAGTTGCCTTGGCTTCTACCCATTTGGTCAAGTAGTCCGTTGCTACAATTATGTACTCGGCATGAGAGCCTTTCATTGGTGGGCTAATAGGTCCTACAAAATCCATCCCCCATTTGGTAAATGCTCTGGCACTTATCATAGGTCTTAATGGCATTTCATCTGCTCTGATAGGATACCTCGTTCGTTGACATGTGTCACATCTTTGGACATATGTGGCTGCATCTTGATATAGAGTTGGCCACCACATTGCAGCAAAAAGAATCATTTTTGGAGTTTTATTTGCAGAAAAATGTCCTCCGGCAGCTTCTGTATGAGCCATTTCTAAGACTGAAACATACTCGTCTTCATAGATGCACATTCTTAAGTGATTGTCCCTTCCTCTTTTGAAAATTTGTTTGCCTATAAGTACATAATCTTTGCTTTGCTCCTCTAGGGTACGTTTTCTTGACAAATTAGCTCCTTCTGGGTACTCCTTTGTTTTCAAGAATTTCACCAGAGGCATACTCCACCTTGGTGCTACTGTAGAGTAACATAGAGTGGAGTTCTCTTCAGGTGTTCTTTCTTGACAAGTGGGGCAAGTAGATACGTAGTTATGTGTATCCCTCTGCATGGTTGGCCAATATATGCCTAATCTTGTAAGTGCTTGCCAAGTTCCATTCACACTTTGATGAGTTTTCCATTGATTCACGTGTGCTCTTTGAAGCCACATCTCTTGCTCCTCTTCATCCACACATCTCATAAGTAGTCCACTCGGTTCTTGGTGGTATAGGCTCCCACCTAGGATGTGGAGATTTTTAGTCTTCCATAGCTCTTGGCTGTTGTTTAAATTGATGCGATGTTGAGGTCCATGCGTGAGTATGGGAATCAATTTTTCTGCCCATTGTGGACATACTTCTAGGTTGAAAAGATAAGTATCCGATAGATCAGCTAGCACTCCACTGGGAGGTTCTCCATGTGTCATTCTCGACAGCTGATCCGCACAGATGTGCGTATTCCCTTTCTTGACTACTACTTCAAAATCAAATTCCATTAACAATAGAAACCATCACACTAGTCGTCCGGTATTACATGGCTCATTGACTAGATACAATAGAGCCTGATGATCAATGAAGAATTTGAATTTGTTTTCCAATAAGTAGTGTCTAAATTTCTTCACTGTGTATACCGTTCTTAAGCCTTATCGTTCCGTAGTGGTATAATTACGCTCTGCTTGGTTTAATTGTCTACTAGCATAGGCTATAGGGTGGTCTAACTTTTCGCTATCTACTGGCTGTGCTAAGATGCAACCAATGGTAAACTTGGAGGCATCCACATGAATATAAAATGGTTTATTCCAATCTCGTACTTTCAAAATTGGTGCTGAACTCAAACGACTCTTTAATTCGTTGAACGCCTTTTCACATTCTTCTGTCCAAGTAAACTGATTCAGCAATCCATAAAGGGGCCTCACAATTATGACATACATGTGAATGAATCTATGATAATATCCACAATGTCCCATAAAGGCTTCCACTTCTTTAGCGGTCTTTGGTCTTGGAAAATCCAAAATCACTTTGATTTTGTCTTCATCAGTAGAAATTCCATTCTTAGAGACAATGTGTCCTAATATCTTCCCCTGTCGAACCATGAAGACACATTCGTCCGGATTAAGGCATACTCTATACTGACGACATTTGGCAAATATTTTTCTTAGTTCTAGAATATGTTCTGATAGCATGGCTGAATAGGTACATAAATCGTCCACGTATACCTCCATACTTTTTCTCAAGAATTCCTTGAACACATGGCATATCAATCTTTGGAAAGTGGCTGGGGCATTAGTTAAATCAAAAGGCATAACCCTGAATGCATAGACTCCCCATTCGGTTGCAAAGGCTGTATTATGTTGTTCTTCAGGAGCAATGGCTACCTGATTATATCCTGAGAAGCCCTCAAGGAAGCTATAGACTTCCTTGCTTGCCACCCTTTCCAACAAATGATTTGTGATAGTTAATGGGTAACTATCTCG
This sequence comes from Ceratopteris richardii, assembly GCA_020310875.1. NCBI lineage: Eukaryota > Viridiplantae > Streptophyta > Polypodiopsida > Polypodiales > Pteridaceae > Ceratopteris > Ceratopteris richardii. The sequence goes on along the minus strand of CM035419.1, from coordinate 46,655,263 downwards.
TTGGCGTTACACTTTTTTCAGGTTAATGCACACCCTTAATTTGCCATTTTTTTGGCACTACCACTAAAGGTGACACCCATTCCGTGTGCTCAATTTCATAAATGAATCTCGCAGCCAATAATTTATCTATCTCTTCCTTGATCTTGCCGAATAAACATCGTTATACGTGTATGGTCTTTGTTTGGAGGGCTTGGCTTCTATTGTCATAGGGATTCTATGGGTGCAAATAGAAGGATCTACACCTTTTAAATCCTTATATGTCCATGCAAAGACATCTCTGTATTCTCTTATGAGTTGTATTAACTCTTGTTCTTCCTCAAGTGAGACATCTTTTCCTATAAAAGTGCATCTCTCTTCTCGTTCCTCCGGAGTTACTACTTGGTCTACTCTTTATTGTCGTATGCTATCCTTGGTCACGCTTCCCATTTTGGCATCTGAGTAGCAATCTTCCTCTCCTCTACCTCATATTTCTTGAAGGTGCTCCAGTACCTCGAATTGGTCTTGAGGTAAGTTTTCCTCTTTTTCGTTTTGACTATCTGGTTCATTTTCTTCCCTTTGTGTTATTCCTTGATTTGACTCATTACTTACAATGCTTACTTCCTGATTCTCCTTTTCTTCCTTAATAGGTTCCAGTTCCATTTCTATGCTCTCATAATCTTTCTTCCATTCTTTTTCAATTACCTCTCCTTCATCTGCTTCTTGGAGGATGACCATGTATAAGCTTACATCATATCCTTCTTCGTCGATGCATTCATTCATGGTTATTACTTCTTCATTTACGCATATGTCAAGAGTGGCTAAAATCTCCATCCAAGCATGAGATTCGAATTCTTGATCTAAAAATATTTGAGGCATGTAAGTAGGATCTTCTACAGGTCTAGATACTCGTTGTCTTATCTGACATCCTTTCCACCTTTCTTCTTCCCTTTTAGTTGCCTCACTCATCCATAGGTGAGTATCTTCGTTCATCCATGTTTGGCTACTCGAACCTACACTATGAATCGATAGATTGTGGTCTTCCTTATGTATTAGGTTCCATTGCAGAGGGTGGACATCTTGATATGTATAAGTATGGATGTTTATTCTAGTTGTGGTTCCCCCATGCTACAAGTATATTGTGTCTTCTCCAACCTTATCAACTGCGATTTTAACTGTGGCTACTTCATCTTGCATCTCGATTTCGTCTGACTTCATCTCTAACTGGCTGATGAGCTTCTCTCTCAACTGAGGCTTCACTTTTAAGAGTTATTCCAAAGTCAGAGTACAAGGTATTTTTACTTTTTTAAGATTTTGTATTATGTCAGAGGCTTGAACTAATGGGTTTTGCTCCTTTCTCTTCACTGAGGGAATACGATATAATTCAGAGTTATGTTCATATTCTCCCATATAATTTGGCAGTACATTCACACTGTCTTCGTCATCTTTGTTGTCGTAAAGTTGCAATAATCCTTCTGAGTTTAATTCATGAATTGACACTTCAAGCTCGCATCTTGCTTCTAACTCCTCAAAAGGTGGTTCAATTCCTTCTGTTTTCTTCCATCTATCTTCTTGGATTCTTGCCCACAATTCTCTAGGCCATTCCACGTCTACTTCACGGATAACCGATCCTTCTTTTTTACTTTCACAGTAATTTTCTTCATAGTTCTCGTTTTTCTTCCCTTCCCTAGAATGACTAGGCGCTACACGTTCTTGAAATTCTTTTTTGGGAATTCTTGTGCTAGGTAGGGGCTGAACAGGTTTTTCTAAGGTTTGCTGAGCCACTTCAATTAACTTCTTATAAGTCTCCAATCTTTCTTTCTCTAAGTCACCTCTTGGGTATTCCCTTTCCTGTTGTTCAAGGGTTAGGCCTGCTTTTATCCGTGCTTGATATGACTCAATCCACATGGATAACTCTTCTGGCATTGGATCGGCCAGAACTGATCCTGTCTCTTGTTTTTTATGCTTTTTTGCCTCCTTGTTAGTGTTTCCTTCAGGCTCTTTTTTTTCCTCTTGGCTTTGTTTATTATTCTCGTTCTCCAACTTTTGTTGCAGTTTCTTCTCTTGTATCTTTTCTCTACGATTCTTCCATCTTTGGGTTCGTTTACTTTTAGCACTTTTCTCAGACTCTTTAGAATCTGCAATTACTTGAGGTGTGGGTATGTTCAATTCTAATCCCCTATTGCACATGTGAGAAGGGTGGTCACCTCCACAGTGGACACATCTCCTGAGCATAGGCACTCTCATAGGATTGATGGGATAATTCCTTTGTCCTTGGACATTCAGGTTCTTAGCCACTAACTCGGCTATCTCTTCCACATTATTCCTAGGATTTGAAATACTGCTAACACTATCCTCACTTAACACTGCCTTGAGATATTTTCGAGTCTTCTGCCAGATTTTCCTCTAGGTCAATACACTCTTTCATACATTCTTGTAAATTTTGGACTCTCTTCACATATACTAATGATCTCAATGACCCATTCACTAATCCTTCCAAAAATAATGAGACTATTTTGTTTTGAGTGGGCCTCTCTTATATAGGACATCTATCCACATATTGCTTGAATCGTCTCGTTGCTAATCTTACTGATTCCATAGGAGCCTATTTAAAACTATGGATTATGATGAAGAGTTGTTCTTGATTCCGGTCTTGGTGAATTCCTCAATCAATTCCTGATAGACTTGTTCCATATTTTGAAAATTATTAGGATCTATAGGTTGGAACCATGCTAAGGCTGTATCAGTAAGGGTTAGGCCAAATGATTCATATTGGATCAAGAAGTCTTCTACTTGTTCAGCTCTTATCACTTGCTTGAATTCAGCAATATGGTTGTATGGTTCACTAGAGCCATCATAGTGACTCCTCATGCATTTGGAAACTTGAATGGGTCTCAGTCTTCTTCCAGGTTTGGGTGGTCTTGGCATTACTAGGAGGACTAGTCGCCCTATTAGTATGCTTGCTTCTCTTCCTATTGGTTGTCTCTCATGAACAGGGATTCTATTTCTTGGTTCTGCATTTAGGAGGTCGATAGTTAGGATTATTACCAGGTGTAGCAAACTGAACTTGGGGTCTAAGTGGAATGCTCTGTTGTTGTGTCTATCCTGAATGCTAATAAGATGAATGTAGATGAGTGTCGGGGGGGTTTTGAGAAGTAGTGGCTTGATCTCTAGGCGGGAATACAACAATGTTTTGATATTTCAAACTAGCTCTCTCCAATTCAGTCAAAGGCCAGTATCTTCTTTGATTCTTCCAAATACGTAATATGAGTGAGGTTTTTGGGATCTTGTAACTCATAAATGGTGGCTGGATTGGTCACTTCTTCCCATAATGAAGAGTTGCTTCTAAGTAAATACTCCATTCCATTCACCAAATAGACATCCATTAAGGAATCATCTTGGGGAATTAGGTCCCCTCTCCAAACCCTAATTATCAGTCAAAGGCCAGTATCTTCTTTGATTCTTCCAAATACATAATATGAGTGAGGTTTTCGGGATCTTGTAACTCATAAATGGTGGCTGGACTAGTCACTTCTTCCCATAATGAAGAGTTGCTTCTAAGTAAATACTCCATTCCATTCACCAAATAGACATCCATTAAGGAATCATCTTGGGGAATTAGGTCCCCTCTCCAAACCCTAATTACAATGGACTTCCTCTCTGTTACGGTGTTGACCCTTATCTTCCTCCCTTTGCTCATCGATGCTCTCTAGGTGTTCAGTGACTGCATACATAATTCCCCTTTTATCAATGTAGAATCCTTCCACATAGTTGACTCCTAGTCTAGACACTATGTGAGCATTTGTGGCTTTCTTCAGCCTTGCCAATGATCTGTTTAATCCATCTATGTAGATGGGTAAGTCATGTTGATTAGTACTCACATATTCTAAAGAGGTTCGGTACTCTCCCTCAATGATAGACATTAAGCCGGCTATTGATACAAAACTATGCATGTCTTCTGAGGCCATAATCGTTTCCTCTTTAGACTCCCTCGATGTTTTGGAATAATGGGAATGAATACTTGGCTTGGCTACACTTCCTACAGAGGAGACTACCCTTCTTCGGCTTCCTAGGGTTCTTCCCGATCTTAAGTTCATTCACTTAAGAGCTCTAATTGAGTTTGTACAGCCCTTAGCTCCCAGTGCTCTCTTTAAAATCTGCAGAGTTATATTTATATTCTTTTTCAAATTTGGGATCTCCTGACTGACATATCACTTAAGGTCTCTGGCACGGCACACGACACTTGATCTGTAAACGACACTCGATACTTGGTAAGTATCACGACTCTAGATTTCCAACGACACTCGACACACGATACCTTGGAAGTGTCACGATACTAGGTCTACAAATGACACATGACACTTGCTCAGTCACGACACTCGACACTTGGGAGATGTCGCGACACTTGAGGTCAGCGATACTCGACACTTGGGAGATGTCGCGACACTTGAGGTCAACGACACTCCACACTTGCTCAGTCATGACACTCGACACTTGGGAGATGTCGCGACACTCGACACTTGGGAGATATTGCGACACCAGATTCTCAACCGACACACGATACCTGTTAAGTATCGCGACACTTGATCTCTTCTCAAATATCGCGACACACAAGAATTGAAGTATCACGACACTTGAACTCAATCGATCACGACATTTGGATTTTTCTCACACATAAGCAATTATTTTGGCAAACCAAATTAATGTGTGTGATCTTAGTGCTTATCTCCCCTTCCCAAAGTGTCTGAATCAAAGAAATTCTCACTCAACCCCTAGGTATTTCCCTCACGACATCTGTCGCAGGTCGTTTTTTTCTCTTTACCTTGATTGAACTTGAAGTTTCTAGAATAAAGAATTGATAGGCTCACGTCCTAATTGCCCTCAAGCACTTTTCAACAATTGCTTGCGCTGTTTAGCTCCATGCACCATGATCTCACTCTCGCAAAACCTGCAGTCCGGGCTCTCATGATACTTGCTATAAGACAAGTGAGTTGTAAATGAATTGTTTTTGGTTTTTTATACTTCTGAGAAGTACCTAAACTGAAAAGGCCGAAGGGAAAATACTTGAAAATTAACCCTATCTTCCTAGCCCACTCGCTTACTTCCTTCTACCTACTCTAACTTCTCTCTCTACTCACTTCCCTAAACTATCAACTCACTACACACACTCCCAAAAGTGAGAAGTAGTGAGTGCGGATGAAAGTGACTTACCAAAGAAGAGAAATTCACAACTCCTCTACTCACTTCAATGCTAAGATCTTTCACCATCACACAAATGCCTCGGTTTGATTCGACATATCCCCGGCAACGGCGCCAAAAATGTGTGTACCTCAGTATCGACTTAGGGACTTGTGGAGAAAGAGACTATACCTCAATCCCCCTCAAGTGCATATAGTGGGGATTCACACTTTAATTATGAATCCAAGGAGTATCAAAACATAGACAAGTGTATGAGGACATGCATTCAATTGATGGTCACTGCAAATGAGATCTAACAAGGTACATGCAAGTATAAATCATAAATCCACCACATTCAAGCTTTCAAGGTTGGCTATGGTGTCGCGACACAAGGAACAATAGCCAACAATAAATCGAGCTTTTCTCTCATCTTCGAACTCCGAATATAGCGAATAGTGGGTTTGTTTCGAAACTCTCGAGAAGACGCATCCAATACTAGTCTTCCTACTCAATTCGGACGCTCTTGCTTTGAGTTATGAGCAAAATGCGGAGCCTTGAAAATGAACTTCCTATGCTTCAGCACTTCCTACACTTAACACACACCTTACCAACAGCAAACAAGCACTTTCATGGATAGACAACACTTCTAAGCAATCTTTTCAAGCATCACACATGCATGCAAACTCACAAGGAATAAGATACCAAGAGGAGAAGACACAAATTCGAAATTCTGCGCTCTTGATTCTCACAATGGCAAAAAGTCCTTACAAAGATTCACAAAATGACTTATATACTTGTGCCCTAGAGTTGGTGCTTTCAAACACGATACCGACACTTTATTGACTAAAAGACTAATTCCCTACTAATTTACAAAGGTTATGATACGAATCTCTATGGGTATGCATCTAGATGACTTCTCTAGTGCATTTACATCGGAAAATATATTACACAATGACTATGGTACAAAAATAAAGTGTCTAAATCGGAAAACTTTTGGGGCCCTTCTTTTTCTCTGCATCTTTGCCCTTCTTTGCTTTGCAACACAAGCAATTCACCACAAGTAGAGATGTTGTGTTTGAAGAGCACAGGTCTTGATATAATGAAGACAAACAAAAGGTAACTCTACCATATGATCTTGATTCTTATTCTCATCAATTAGGAAGCAAGCATGATACACAGGTCTAGGATACAAGAAGTGATACAAACGATGAACAAGATGAAAGACAAAAGGATTAGAAACTATGGAATTCAAGAGGCAAAGAAAAGATCGAAGAGGTTGGAGAATGTTCCAAACAAGCACCTAGAAGGTTAGCAAGAGAGAAGAAACAACTAGAAAGGTATGGATATGATTCCACATTTGTTAGAAAGCATTCAATCTACTTGGCAAAAGATTCAATTTTAGAAGAACCATCAACCTATGAAGAGGCAAAGGAAACCCTAATTGGGAAAAGGCCATGAAAGAAGTAGATGCATTGAAGGAGATGGATACTTGTAATTTGGTTCCAATGTCATTGAATCAAAATGTAATTGGTTGCAGATGGGTATATAAAGTTAAAAGAAACTCAGATGGAACAATTTGCAAGTACACGACAAGATTAGTTGCCAAAGGATGCTCACAAACTCATGGTATAGACTATGAAGAAACATTCTCACTAGTTGCAAAGATGACTATAATCAAAACATTGATAAGTGTAGCTGCTGCAAGGAATTGGAGATGCATCCAACTTGATGTGAAAAATGCATTTTTAAATGGTTGGATAAGTGAAGAGGTATACATGTCACAACCACCAGGTTTTGAAAACCCTAATCATCCATCTTATGTTTGCAGAGTTAAGAAAGCATTGTATGGATTGAAACAAGCTCCTAGAGCTTGGAATTACAGGTTGGTTACATACCTTCAAGATCAAGGGTTCAAACCTAGCAACTCAAATCCTTCTCTATTCATCAAAAGGGATCACAATGAGGTTATCTATCTATGTGTATATTTAGATGATATTATTGTGACAAGTGATGCTCTAAATGGCATTCAAAGGATCAAGAGACACATGCAAGAGGAGTTCAAAATCAGTGACTTAGGTGAGCTCACATATTTCCTAGGTATGTAGGTGATATACATAGATGAAGGAATGTATTTGAATGAGAGACGATACATTCAAGATATACTTCTCAAGTTCAAAATGGAGAATACTAAACCTACAGGTACACCTTTGGAGATGAATCATAAACTTAGTGTTTATGAAGGTGAGAAAACGGAAGACATGAAAGAATATCAAAGCTTGGTTGGTAGCTTGATATATACTACTCATACAAGGCAGACATCTCAAATAGTGTAGGAGTGCTTAGTCAATTCATGCAATCACCGAGAAGACCATGGATGCAGATAAGAGAGTAATTAAGTACCTCAAAGGTACAATCAATGAAGGTATATTCTATCCTTACTCCTCAGATTTGGATATCAAAATCTATTTAGATGCAGATTGGGCAGGAGCTAAGGATGGTTACTTAGCATTTGTAGGCTCAAAGCTAGTGTCATGGAGCTCCAAGAAGCAACCAATAGTTGCTTTATCCTTGACTGAAGCAGAGTACAGAGCTTTGACCATAGCACTTCAAGAGGCAATATGGTTAAAGGCATTGTATATAGATTTGGGACTTGTGAGTTCCAAACCTCATATATTTGGAGATAATGTAAAATCCATGCATCTAGCAACAAACCCTATTTTCCATGCAAGAACCAAACACATAGAGGTTCATTATCACTCCATCAGGAAGAAGCTCATGGCAAAGGAGATTGACATTTCTTTTGTTCCAACTGAAAAGCAAGTAGTAGATATGATGACGAAGGCACTTGATGGAATAAAGCTTTGTAGATTCAAAGCTATGGTAGCTCTTCAACCTATTAGATAATGAAGAGTCAAGCATACTTTAGCTTGAAGGGGAGCTTTTGGAACATCAAGCTTACACTATGCTTGAGATGGATTTGATCTACATAAAAAACTATGGCTTGGATTACGTCAAAGGAATATTCATTGGAGAGTTCTTTTTCTTATGTTCACTTATTATATTTTTTAAAAATATTTTTCATGGATCTTTTACCATTATAGAAGCCTAGAGCTTTACAAATGTAAAACTAGAAAGAGAGAGTTAAACTTCCATGAATTTTGGTGGTTGAGTTGCAATCAAATCAATCAATCAATCACCCAAAAGTAGATCAAACTAGATCTTCACTTTTAGATTGTAGGAAAGTGGATTAATTCCCTCCAACAACTCTTACTGCCTTTATCTGAATTCAAAATCCATATCTAGAACTTTTGGATCACTTCTAGAGTCTATATAAAGACTTCAAAAAACTTGTACAATACATGGAAGCAATATACATACACTGGTGACCATCATTGTCTTGCTCCTTCATTTTTTTGCATCATCTTCTTCACCAACAGTAAGCTTGTAGAGGCTGCTGCTCCCTCTATAGAGATCTAGATGAGAGATGGCTTATTGGAAAGGTATTAGTTTCTAGTTTATGCTTGTAAATTTGCATAGAATTTGGTTCAATACATTGGGAGAAAGCTCAGTTTTTCTATCTCGCAGTCAATCTCTATGTATTCCTAAAAAATAGGAGGTACCACTATTGAGTGTTTGATTCATTCCAAGAGCATATTTTTCTTATTACTTGTACTCTTGTGCATTCTATAAACTCAACACTATGTGTATCACTCCCATAAAATGATTTTTTCTAACTGTAGTCACGTTGGTCACTATGAGCATTTGAAGTTCATTGTCTCATCCATAGATAGTAAGTTTTTTGAGCTAGTCGATGTGCAAACCTATCTGTTTTGTATTGACTCTTTCTCCTTGATCTTCCAAAGTATATAGTGCATTTTATTGCACTTATTGCATGCGTATAAGGTCTTTTTGAGTCTCCATAAGCTCAAGGGCTGGTCTTGTGCCGGTTGGATAGACCAAACTTCATCGCTTTGAAACTCACTTTTCTACCTCCTTCAAGCTTCTCCAAGTTCTTTCATTTTCATTATGTCATGAATAGAAGATACATTAGGGTGACACTTTGAAAAGCTTGCGTTTATGGAAAATCTGCTTTATTTATAAATCTTCACTTTCTAAACAATCTACTATTTTTACAAAAATGTATAAAACACTATCTTTTAAGTATCTTCAAAAATATCTGAATAAATCCACACACATTCACACCCTCATGATTCTTCACCTGCTAAATCAAAACACAATCACATTAAAAGCCTCAAAACATTAAAATCCATTTATTCCATTATTTCATACAGTATAACATGCCTCCCAATTGACAAGCAGCTGACCTTAGTTGATAAGAATAAAATAGACATGCATGGCCAGTGATCACATGTCCCATCACTAAACAATCATAAGCTTATTCGTTGTAGAGACACATGCATGGAAATGAAAAATTGGAATTTAATGTGAGTATAAATGATATGGAGAAATCAAGTGATCATAATGTGGAGTTAGTGATGTCTTATGAATCCATTGAGCTTCTTCATGTAAGAGTGATTGTTATATTTAACTATATATATATGATATTCTTACCAGTGCCTATAGTAGTAACATCATAATCAAGTATTTTCTCAAACTAAAATATCAGCATCATCTTCAAGTAAAGGAGGATCATCTAAAATAGGAGTAATTGGTAAAGTTTCTTTAAAGAATTTCAATAAACTAATATGGAAATAATTATGTATATTCTAATGAGAAGGTATGTCTAATCTAAAAGAATTCTCATTTATTTTTTGAATAATATGGAAAGGTCCATAATAACATGTGTTGATATATTTAGGTAGTGATGTGTGTGAACACACTAGGACCGCTGGGGCACTTTTTTCCCTCTTTAGGAGGTTTTTTTCCCCCGGCTTGTATATACGCTTATTGCCCTAATGGGCTACTTATCCTTGTACATTCTCTAGTAATACATTCAATCTTGTGTGTTGTGCTCCAAGCTTCTTCTTCTTCCTTGTGTTGTTTGCGTGCTTCGGCAGACGTCTAACTCCAACAATTGGTATCAGAGCAGGTCGTCGCTTCATCTAGGGCGCCGTCGACACTCGTCTGTTTACAGTCTCAGAATCGTACGAATATCGGTGAGCATAGTCAGGGCACACTCCTCTGAACACACTATCGCAGCGCTTGTGTAGGCTATTTCGTCTTTTTGTGCCAAAGGTATATACCTATTTCTGTTCGCCAGTATAAGCGTCTCGAAGTTTGCTACAGGTTAAGCAGAACTCGTCTGGGCAGTTCCGTTCAACTTTTTGAGATATAGTCAATTTTCTGCATCAAGGTATTTTAGTCACCGGCCATGGCTGAAAGCAGTGATGTATTCCGTATGTTGGCTGTTGAGGATAAGTTGGATGGTACCAAGTACCCATTATGGGCTTATATGATGCGACGTGTATTGGTTGCAAAAGGACTGTGGAACATTGTGCAGGGTGTTGAAAGACGTCCTGTTACACCTGCAACTACAGGTACTGCAAATACAGGTGCTGGAGCTGATGAAGATGGTGTCGAAGATGATATTCCGCAGATTCTTGTTCGTGCTGCTGTTTCTGTTGCACCTACTGCAGAGCAAATTCGTTGGGATGGAAGAGATGCACAAGCACATGCATTGATAGCTTTGTCTGTCAAACGTGCTATTATTCCTCACATTCGCTCTTGCAGAACAACAAAGGATGCTTGGGATACACTTACCACTTTGTACCAGGCTAGGAATGAGGCTCATGTTTCTTACCTCCGAAAACAGTTGGAGAGTGAGCACATGGATGAAGGTGATTCTATGGACAATTTTCTCACAAAGATCAAAGACCTGAAGGAACAATTGATTTCTGCTGATGAGGTTATACCAGATAGCTCACTTGTGCAGACTGTTCTGAATGGTCTTCCTGATTCATATCAGAGTTTTTCCTCTACTCTTCGGTTGATGATGAAAGGCAATCCAAATGCCTTGTCATTTGAGGAGTTAGTCTTTGTTCTGTTGCAGGAAGATCAGTCGAGGTAGAACAGGTCCATTATGCGTGTTGCAGATCAAGCTTTCCTGGCTAGTCAGAAGGGCAAAGGAAAATGGAGCTCTTCTACTAGTAAGCAATGTTGAGATATCAAGCTCAACATGTGATGATCCAGGATGACACGTACCAGTTTTTCGTTTCTCTGACATGTATAGTGGTCACGCCGATATATGTCAGGGATACTTCATTGAGCATTATTAGATTTATCTACCGAGAGTGATGGCACATTTGTTTCTTGCCAGCTCACTCATTCACGGACATTAGGTTTTTCCTTATGTACTGGTCTTTATATATTGCACTGGTTGTATTCTTGTTTTTTAGGTCATTCTTGTACATTCCTTTTATGTAATAGAAGAAGAAGAAGATCATTCTTCCTTGCCTCAATCTGTGTGTGTGCTTATCCTTGAGAGTGAGAGTGTGTGTGTGAGCTCTCTTCCTTATCTCCTTCCTTGTGACATGGTATCAGAGCCAGCGTGGCTGTAGAGAGCTCGTGGAGAAGGCGACGGTGAAGACTACGCGACAAGGCGTGGAGAAAACGCGATTTCACAAACGGCCTCCGTTTGCTACGAAAATCGTCGTGAAGGTAGAAGAGCTCAAAATATTTTTGTGAGTTATCCATTTAGGGTCACTCATTTTTGTCAGATCGAAGTTTGGGAGCCATCTCGACCTCTGTTTCGAGCCCACAAGGTGGGGCCTACAAAAAAACGAGGTCAGTTTCAGAAACTGTAACTTGCGTTGTGTTCGGCGACACTCATATATTCCAGATTCAGAATTTCAAGCGATTCCGTGTACTGTTGATACATGAAAATGTGTTTTTCTGAGATCGAACTGTCACGTCATAGTGCGATAGTGTTCAAGCAGAAGTGCTGCTTGTAGTGTGTTGCGGTGTTGTGAATTGTTGCAGAAATGGCGAACGCAGATGGAATGAGTCAGCTTATGAGCGATAAGCTGGACAAGAACAACTTCCATGCTTGGAGATTCAGAATGACAAATTTCTTGATGGGAAAAGGCTACTAGAAGTACATCGAAGGAGAGAATGAAAATGCTTCACAGTTACCAGAAAGGAATCAGACTACAGAACAGTTAAGAGCATATGAGGAATGGAATCAAGGAGCACGAAACGTAATGTATTGGCTATCTGTTAGCATACATGATAGCATGATTGGACACATACAAGATGCCAAGACTCCAAAAGAGCTTGGAACAGTTTGGTCACTTTGTACGAGACCAATACAAAGGCACGGAAATTGCAACTCAAGAATGAGCTGCATACATTGGAGAAAAAGAGCATGTCGATAAGTGACTACACTCTAAAAATCAAATGTGAGTCACTTGCATCTATTGGCGTGAATGTAGATGATGATGATAAGGTGGAAGTGTGCCTTCGTGGTTTAGGAGCTACATATAAGCAATTCAAACTTCTATACAGACCAGAGAAAATATTCTGAATTTTGTTGATTTGGTCTCTATGCTGATTATTCAAGAAAAGAATCTTGGTGAGGATTCAAACTCCCAAGGAAAGCCCAGTTCTGAGCAGGTATTCTACTCTGGCAGAGGAAGAGGCAGAGGTAGAGGTTTTGGAAGTGGAAGAGGAAACAGTAACCAAGACCAAGGTCAACAACAGAATCATGCAGGAGGAAGAGGACAGTTTCGAGGCAGGGGGAGCCAAAGAGGTCGCAAAAATTTCCAAAGAAATGATTCAGGTAATGATAGTAAAGGATGCTAGAATTGTGGTAAACCTGGACACTTTCAACGTGATTGCAGGTTAAAGAATCAAAATAACAAAAGGCATCAAAACAACTATGCATCCACAAGTGCAGATGATTCTGAGAAGCTGTTTATGGTTCAACATCACATGATGAATACGATGTCTGCTGGTGTTTCAAAATCGAATGATAATGTCTGGTATGTTGATTCAGGTGCTTCAAATCACATGACCAGTCATGCAGAATGGTTTAGTAGTTTGCAGAAAATGCAAGTTCCTAGATATGTTGAAATAGGTGATGACACATCGCATCCTATTGAGCATATAGGAAACATAGCATTGTCTATGGAGGATGGAAAGGTAAAACATCTCGCTGATGTGCTGCATGTTCCAAATATGACAAAGAATCTGGTTTCTGTTGGACAAATGGTTGACCAAGGATTACAAGTCAGGTTCAATGCTGATGGATTATATGTAGAAGAGTACAAGCAGGATGGACGACTGGTTTCCAAAGGAAACAAAGTGGGTAGGATGTTCACCTTAAATGTGAAGGTTCCTAAAATGAATACAGCCATGTTTGCAAAAGGTGCAGGAGTTATTGCAGATATAGAGATATGGCACAAACAGATTGGACATGCAAACTTGCAAAGGCTGAAACTGATGCAGTCAAAGGAGAATGTCCATGGACTACCAAATTTCAAAGTTGCAGAAATGCAAAAGGTATGTGCAGCATGTCAATTTGGTAAACAATCAAGAGCATCATTTCCACATGACAAGCATGTTAGTGAGAATGTACTAGAAGTAGTACATACAGATGTTTGGGGTCCAGCAAAGACCACATCTATGGGCGGTTGCAGGTTTTATGTTACTTTCATTGATGACCATACACACAAAGTATGGGTATATTTCATGAAAGAGAAGAGCGAGGTGTTTACTCACTTCCAGAATTTTAAAGTTATGGTGGAAAAGCAGACAGGGAAGTACATTCAAACATTAAGATCTGATGGAGAAGGTGAATACATGTCAAATGAGTTCAACAGTTTTCTAAAAAATCATGGAATTCGACGTCAATTTTCATGCAGGTACACACCACTACAGAATGGTGTTGCTGAATGCAAAAATAGACATATTGCAAAAATAGCAAGAGCCTTGATGGCTGAGAAGAATATGCCTCATTGTTATTGGGCAGAAGTTGTGCATACTGCTGTAAACATCATGAACAGAACTCTGACTGCTGCTATACATCAAGTTACACCTGAAGAGAAGTTTACAGGTAAAAAGCCAAACTTATCACATCTGAAAGTTTTTGGCTGTATTGCATATGTACATGTTCCAGATGAGTTGAGGATGAAGCTTGATCCGAAAGCAGAAAAATGTGTCTTCATTGGATATTCCCTTGAGCAAAAGGGATACAAATGTTATAACCCACTCACACGACAGGTGAAGGTGAGCAGAGATGTGGTAATTGATGAAATGTCAAGCTTCTATGCAGATGCCAAAGAAGGACTGAATCTTGAACCAAATGACAAAGAAAATGCTAAAAAATCTAGTGCAAAATCTCAAGTTTTGAGTGGACTGGATGCATCACCAAGCAATAGTTCCAACTCAAATCCATGGAGTGGAAGATTGCGTGGAAATTTCAGTCCAACAAATTCATCAAATACATCCAAGAAAGGTAAAGAAAAGCTTTCTGCTGGTAGTAAAACAGGTGCAGGTTTTGAAGACGTTCATGGAGATTCAAGCGGTTCAGAAAAGAGTCTTGATGAGGAACTTGGATTGCCCTCTCTGAAGACTCCAAGAGTAAGAAGGGCACATGCAGATGATACAAGAAGAAGTGACCCAGGATCAAGAAGATCTGGGAGGATGCGTAATTCAGTGCAACGTTTGACATATGATAGTTACATGGCTCGCCATTGTGCCTACATGACAAAGGTAATACAAGATGCTGAACCTTCTTGTTTTGAAGATGCAATTGGTAATGCAGATTGGGAAAAAGCTATGGATGAGGAGATGGCTGCACTTTATGGAAATGATACATGGAAACTGGTTCCATTGCCGCAAGGAAAGAAATCCATAGGCTGCAAATGGGTTTACAAGGTAAAGCATAATGCTGATGGTAGCATAAGCAGGTATAAAGCACGATTGGTAGCTAAAGGTTATGCACAGACATATGGCATTGATTATGAGGAAACATTCAGCCCTGTAGCTAAAATTTCTACTGTCAGAACACTTGTTGCACTAGCTATAACAAAAGGATGGACTTTGCATCAGATGGATGTGAAGAATGCTTTCCTACATGGTGAGTTACAGGAAGAAGTATATATGGACCAACCACAAGGATATGAAGATTCAAAGCATCCAGAATATGTTTGCAGGTTGCAAAAGGCTTTGTATGGGCTGAAGCAAGCCCCTAGTGCATGGCATGCAAGGATTGCTGACTACTTAACCAGCATTGGGTTCTCTGTGTGTGATGCAGATCACTCACTATATGCAAGGAAGGCTGATGATGGCATCACTATTGTGGCTATTTATGTTGATGACCTGATTGTAGGTGGTGATAATGAAGAAAGCATCAAAGAGGTAAAGAAACTTCTTATGCAGGAATTCGACATGAAAGATCTTGGTGTGATGCGCTATTTCTTGGGCATTGAGTTTATACATACAGAAACAGGTATATGGATGTCGCAAATGCAATATGCCTTGAATATGTTGCAAAAGTATGGTATGGTTGATTGTAAGCCAATTTCTATGCCATTAGATCAGAATTTGAAATTGGATACTACATCAGGTGAAGCATTGGAAAATGCTACTATGTACAGGAAAATTGTGGGAAGTCTTATATATCTCACAATTACAAGGCTCGATCTAAGTTATAATGTTGGACTTGAAAGTCAGTCTATGCAGGTTCCCAGGAACCCACATTTGGATGCTCTGAGGCGCACTCTACGTTATGTGAGTGCTACTTTGGATTATGCATTGTTTTATGAAGCTGGTGTAGATTTGTAGGTTCATGGATACACCGATGCAGATTCGACTGGTAGTACTCCAGATAGAAGATCTACTAGTGGCTTTCTTTTCTCACTTGGAGGTGCAGCTATTAGATGGAGCAGTAAGAAGCAACCCACTGTTGCTTTGTCGAGTACAGAGGCTGAGTATAGAGGTGCTGCAATGGCAGCATGTGAGGCATCATGGCTAGAGATGTTACTTGCAGATTTAGGTGTGGAAGTGCAAAAGCCTATCACTATCTATTGTGATAATCTTAGTAGCATACAGTTAGCACGGAACCCTGTTTTCCATGCTAGAGCAAATCATATCGAGGTACATTATCACTTCATCAGAGAGAAGGTATTAGCAGGTGATATTGATCTTGTTTATGTGAGAACACATGAGCATGTTGCTGATATTTTCACCAAAGCACTTGGAGCTGAGAAGTTGAAGAAGTTTCGGAAAATGCTTGGATTACAGGATATGGCGTTGAGCTTGAGGGGGAGTGTTGAGATATCAAGCTCAACATGTGATGATCCAGGATGACACGTACCAGTTTTTCGTTTCTCTGACATGTATAGTGGTCACGCCGATATATATCAGGGATACTTCATTGAGCTTTATTAGATTTATCTACCGAGAGTGATGGCACATTTGTTCCTTGCCAGCTCACTCATTCGCGGACATTAGGTTTTTCCTTATGTACTGGTCTTTATATATTGCACTGGATGTATTCTTGTTTTTTAGGTCATTCTTGTACATTCCTTTTATGTAATAGAAGAAGAAGAAGAAGATCATTCTTCCTTGCCTTAATCTATGTGTCTGCTTCTCCTTGAGAGTGAGAGTGTGTGTGTGAGCTCTCTTCCTTATCTCCTTCCTCGTGACAAGCAGAAATCTGCAAATGCTGCACAATCGAAGAACCAGGATAAAGATGAGAAGAAATCAAAAAAGCAGAAATTGTTTTGCAAGTACTGTAAAGGAAATGATCATATCATAAAGAACTGTCCAAAACTGGCTGCAAAAGAGGCAAAGAAGATAGAGGCTGGAATGGTTGTTGCAGAAGCCTCTACACCAAAAACAGAGTCTGCTAATCTTGTGCAGGAAGAAGAATGGGCGTTTACTACTGTTTGCAGTTTTGACCCATCTTCTCATGAGCAGTGCATGTCTGTAGTAGACTCAGATGTTTGGTACTTTGACAGTGGGGTGACCAAACATATTACCTCGCAGCGCAGTTTCTTCTCTTCACTCGAGCCTGCCCCTACAGGGAATACTGTCACATGCACCAACAACTCCTCTTATCCTCTTATGGGAGTTGGTAAGATCATTCTGACTACTGCAGATGGTAGTTCTTTCACTTTGTCAGATGCTTTATTTGTGCCAGGGATAAAAAAGAACCTATTATCAGTTTCTGCATTAGCCAAGATTGGCTTGGTTGTGAAATTTGTTGATGACAGGTGTACAGTTCATGATCTCTCAAATGGTGATGTGATTATTGCTTATGGCATTTTATGTCGTGGGCTGTATAAGCTCATAGACTATGAAAGATCAATGAATGACTCCGCATGTGCAGTTCATGATTCTCAGGCTATGTCAAATGCAAAGCTTTGGCATGCACGCTTTGGTCATCTGAATTTTGCTAGTTTGCTACGCCTGCAGAAATAAAAAATGGTCTCCTCTTTTCCCAAACTTGAGGCACCTGGAAAACATGTTTGTGAAGGCTGTATTTTGGGCAAAATGAAGCGCTCATCCTTTCCAAAAGATGGTTCAGTTCGGGCTACTCAGAAATTGAAGCTTGTACATAGTGATGTCTGTGGTCCTATGCAGATACCTTCTTTTGGAAATTATCTTTACTTCGTGACCTTCATTGATGATTTTTCCAGGCATGCATGGGTATATCCACTCAAAGAAAAGTCCGAAGTGTTCATGTGCTTTAAACAGTTTTTGGTTTTGGCTGAAAATCTGTCAGCATGTAAAATGGGCACCCTCCGTTCTGATCGAGGGGGGGAATATATGTCTTCTGATTTTAATGCATTTCTGGCTGAATGTGGGATAAAACACCAGTGTACAGTGCCGTATACACCTCAATAGAATGGAGTTGCTGAACGAAAGAACAGGTCACTCATGGAGATGGCGAGGTGCATGGTCAAGAGTCAAGCTTTACCACATAGTTTCTGGCTTGAGCCTATCATGTGTGCAGCATATGTACTGAACAGGTGTCCCACTAAAGCGCTACAGTCTATCACTCCATATGAGGCTTGGCATGACCGCAAGCCATCTGTTGCTCATCTTTGTGTTTTTGGTTGTCTGGCATATGCACTAGTGCTTGAACAACATCGAAGAAAATTGGATGATAAGGCAATAAAATGTATTTTTGTTGGGGACAGTTCTGAAAGTAAAGGCTATCGTCTGTATCATCCATAGACTAAACGCATTCTGGTTAGCCGTGATGTTGTCTTTGTGGAAGATGCTATTCAGCCATTGCTTTCATGTACTAAGGAGACATCCATTAGCTCCAAAGACATGTATGATACTTTGATGCCTCTTTTTACAGGTGGACAATCTAGTGCTGGTCCTAATGAGGCAACTTCTCAGCCTTTGCAGGTTTCATATGATGATGCAGATCATTCCATTTCTGATGCAGATTTACATGATGCACTTGTTGATGAGAGAGCTGATATTGAGTAGGCAAAAACTATGCCAAAATGGCTGGTGCAGACTTTGTGTGACAGCAAATTAGATGCACCTTTGTCATATCGTACTCGTTCAGGCTCTCATAGTGCCTCCTTTGTATCAGATTGCTATGCTATGGCTGCGTCTAGTCTCTGTGATGAGAATGAGCCTATTTATTTTGATGAAGCACAGAATTCAAAAAATTGGATGGATGCTATGCAATCTGAATATGATGCTATAATGAAGAATGGTACATGGTCTTTATGTGACTTGCCTCCTGGCAAGAAGGCGATTGGCACTAAGTGGGTATACAAGCTGAAGTGTAAACTTGATGGTACAGTTGACAGGTATAAAGCTAGGCTTGTTGCAAAAGGTTATGCGCAGGAAAGAGGCATTGATTTTGATGAGACCTTTGCACCTACATGCCATATGACTACTGTTCGGAGCTTTTGTGCACTTGCAGCCCATCATGGTTGGAATGTACATCAGTTGGACATTAAAACAACATTTCTGAATGGTGAATTGCATGAAGAAGTGTATGTTTTTCAGCCCCATGGCTTTGTGCAGAAAGGGCATGAAAACCAGGTGTGTAGGTTAAAGAAGGCATTATATGGTTTAAAGCAAGCACCACGTGCTTGGTATGAGAAGATACATGCCTATCTGATTGCACATGGTTTTGAGAACAGTCCAACTGAAAGCACCTTATATGTTAAGCGTGCTAATGATGTGCTTCTGATCATTGTTGTGTATGTTGATGACATGCTGCGCACTCGCCCTATTGAGAAGCATATTGCTGATTTCAAGGCTGATTTGCATGCCTCATTTGAGATGTCTAATTTGGGGCATTTGCATCACTATTTGGGCATTCAGTTTATGCAAGTTGATGGTGCAATGGCTTTCTGTCAGACGAAATATATTGACACATTATTGCAGCATTTTGGCCTTGAAGACTTTAAGCCTATTGCCACTCCTATGGAGATAGGTTTACGATTGAGTCTTCATGATGCTGGAGATGCATTTGATGGTGTTCTCTATCAACAAGCTGTTGGATGCTTGATTTACTTATGCATTACTCGGCCAGATATTCAGTTTGTTGTCTCACAGATGAGCAGGTTTATGCATTGCCCAGGAGTCACGCATTGGAAGGCGGTTAAGCGCATCTTTCACTACTTGGGTTGTTTTATCCCAAGGGGGGATCACTACCGCCAGATTTGCATGCTTTTTCTGACTCAGATTGGGCTGGTTGCTATGACACTCATGTGTCCACCAGTGGTTTTTGCTTCATGCTTGGTAGCTCATGTATATCTTGGTTGAGCAAGAAGCAGCCTACTGTGGCCACTTCCAGTTGTGAGGCTGAGTATAGGGTAGCTTTCACAGCGACTGTTGAGTGTGTGTGGCTCAGACGCCTTATGGCTGATTTGGGTGTTGGCCAGTCTTCTGCCACCTCCATCTTCACTGAAGTCAGAGCGCATTGGCAGTTGCGAGGAACCCTATGTTCCATGCTCGCACTAAGCACATTATCACTATGTCAGGGAGAGGTTCTCTGCTGGGGAGATCAGCTTGGCCTATGTGCCCACGTAGGAGAACATTGCAGACCTTTTCATGAAGGCTCTGCCTAGGGAGAAGTTTGAAGCTTTCCGCAAAGCTTTGGGCTTACTTCCTTTTGTGGAGTGATTTCCACATAGCTTGGCACTTCCTTATACATGAGTGCCAGCTCCTTGTTCACCGCATCACTCCCAGGGGGGATTTGTTGATATATTTAAGTAGTGATGTGTGTGAACACACTAGGACCGCTAGGGCACTTTTTTCCCTCTTTAGAAGGTTTTTTTCCCCCGGCTTGTATATACGCCTATTGCCCTAATGGGCTACTTATCTTTGTACATTCTCTAGTAATACATTCAGTCTTGTGTGTTCTGCTCCAAGCTTCTTCTTCTTCCTTGTGCTGTTTGCGTGCTTCGGCAGACGTCTAACTCCAACAACATGGTGCAAGTTTAACCTTAGGATGTGAAATTTTTTCAAAAGTGTTTTAATTATTCATTACCATACCAAGTCATTTTCACTAAGTTGTTTAGCTACTCATTTCTTATTAACATTATACATTTAATGTTCTTTATTCTTTTTAATGAGTTCATGAACCTCAGGAAGTTTGAGAGAGAGTCATGGGAATCTCTTTACCATAAATAATTTCATATGGTGCATGTCAAGTAGTGGTATGTGTTGTGTTATTATATGCAAATTATAGTAAAGGAATTTGCTCATCCCAGTTACTTGGATTATTTAAAGAATAACAATGTAATAAATCTAAAATAGTACTATTTGTAGCTTCACTTTGCCCATTATTTTCAAGAGGAAATACAGAGCGTAAGTGTATTTTGGATGAGCCTATGACCCATCTGTGGTGCTTCATGCATCTCTTTCATAAAAAATTCTTTAAAAACTTGTGTGATGCATAAATTATGTTGGAAATACAAGAATCCATTATGAAAAGTGTAGTGATCCTCATTAGATGGTGTAGAATTATTGAAAGCTGTCCATGTTTGTGAAAAATACAAATCAGATGCATAAGTAGGAATCATGTCATGAAATGAATGAATATGAATAGTATAAATATAATTGATTGAAACAATATTTGTTTGTGGGGATGGGAAGCGACTAAGGACATCAGTTTAGAGCATTAGCTTTGTTTGGTTGATATTGAATAATAGGCTGAAAATTATGTATGAATGAAGCCCATTTAAAATGTCTTTTGGAAGTCAATGGTTGATTTAATAAATGCTTAATATCTGGTTGGTCTATTTTGATTGAAACTTCAGAAGCCATAAGTTAATGTTCCCAAAATTTTAAAGCATGCATAATAGCTAAGAGCTCCTTATCATATATACTATAGTTCTTTCCAGAAGCGTTAAGTTTCCTACTTTCAAATGCAATGGGATGATCATTTTGCATTAATACAACACCTATACCTAAACCACTAGCATTTGTACATGGAAAGGTTGTGCTAAATCTAGTAATTGTAAAACAGGTGCATGATAAAGTGCATGTTTGAGTTTTTCAAAAGATTGTTGTTGTGATAATCCCCATACAAATTTTAACTTTTTATTCAATAATAATGTGAGTGGAAGTGCTAAATAAGAGAAACCTTTTACAAACTTTATGTAAAAACTAGACAACCCTAGAAAAGAGTGTACATCATTCACAGATTGAGGTATAGGCCATTCTTAAATTACTTTAATTCTCTTTGGTTGTACATGAGCTCCTTGACTAGAAACAATATATGCTAAATACTCTAATTCTTTAAATTGGAAAAAAAGAACTCTTTTCAAGATTGGCATAAAGTTTGTTTTTGCATAACTAATTAGAGACTCTTTCTAAATTATTTTCATGGTCATTTTCATTCTGACTATAGACAAGTATATCATAAAAGAAAACAAGAACAAAAGCTTTGTAATCAAGAAAAATGTTATTCATCATACACACAAATATAACACGTGCATTGGTGAGTCCAAAAGGCATTATCATGAATTCAAAGTGACTAGTTTGAGTTCTAAAGGCAATTTTACATATGTCATTTTGTTTCATTTGTATCTAATGATACCCAGATTTAAGATCAATTTTGCTAAAGATATGTGCTCCACGAAGTTTATCTAGCAAATGATCTATCATAGGAATAGGATATCTATTTTTAATTGTGATGTTAGTGAGTGCTCTATAGTCGATGCACATCCTATAATTCTTGTTCTTCTTCTCCATTCAGAGAATAGGTTCTCCAAAGGGAGAAGAATAGGCCTTATAAGTCCTTTATGGAGTAGATGCTTAACTTGATTAGCTATTTCTTTTTTATGTAAAGGTCCATGCATATAAGGTGCTTTATGGGGAGGAGAACTACCAATAATTAAGTCCATACTATGGTCAAGAGATCCCCTAGAATGTGGTAGTTTAGAAGGAAAGTCAGCCATAAAGCAATCCTTATAGGAAGCCATAAATGATTTATGTGCATTAGGAAGTGTATTTGTATAATCAGCAATGTTATTGACAAAAACAATACACGAATTGTAGCCTTTCCTAAATGCACGTTCTACATGAGTACGAATAATTGATGGAAATGGTTGGAAGTCATGCATTGGAGACAAAGGAATATCTTGATTATTAAACTTAAAAAAATTGTGGTATGATAATCAATGCATGGATTATAATGATGAGAAAAAGGCATGCCAAGTGTAACACCATAGGACTACAAAGGAGTAATTACGAATGTGTGTTCATCTACATATGTACCTATACAAATATGGAAGTGGGTTTTGTAAGAGTTTGTTAAACTTTATTGTTTAATCTATTATCAAATTCTGGGTTCTTGGGATGGTTAGGGGTTTGTAAACAGAGGCCCTATTTATATTTTCCCAAATCTACAAATTCAGTGTATACTACTTCACGGACTTTAACGCATTGAGTTAGATTATCCTCTCACTACTGGTTGGAATATGGTCTACAACAAAATTCAATACCATATAGTTATCTGTGTACTTCTTCACTTATCGTATTAACCTGTTAACTTTAATACTTCATTAAGACTTAACTAATTATTAAGCTTAATCAACAGAATGGGCAAAGTACTCAGACTACACAGATTTTCGGCAATGCTGCGCTCCACTTCAGGCTCTTCGCCCAGACGAACAGTCTGGCGACACACACCCTCTGCTTCACACGCGACTCTTCTTTCATTAGTTCGTAAAAATTTACAACTTTTTCGCTACGCCCTTTCGGTATGCGTGCGACTTTTTAGGGTTATATTACAGAAATTATGAGTTCCTTTCCGGCGGCTCACACTGGCATGCACGGTGGAATCGAACCCAAAAATGGTGAATACAAAGTTCAGGTTTCATCTATGATACCCTGTACATACATAGAGCAAGCTAATTTAAATGTCCGGGCAATCTTATGCTTCAAGGAATCTAACATGTTCTTCAAAATTTCAGGTTCAATCAGCTGTGCATCAGTTTTAATTGAACTGGCAGCTATAACCTGGCTTATTAGGGACTCCGTTTGAGTCTGCAAAAATTCTCCCTGTAAATAAAATTCATTGGCTACATCAACATCTCTGCGCAGCTTCATTTCGGCTACTTCTGCATCAGTGCGAGAGAGTCGGTCAGCCTGAACTCCTAATTGCTTTTCCCTTCGCTTGAGTTCCTGATATTGAAACTATGTCATCTTGTAATAAGCTTCTCTCTCCTTTTTAATGGCTTCCATTTCCTTCTTTAATGTGATAGTCATGCCAATTTCTTCTTCCAAAGCACAACTCTTCTGGAAGAGTTCTTTGGACACCTTCTTTAATTATGTAGTGACCTGCATAGCAAGGTCAGCCATTTCCTGTCCTTTTTGCTCCACCAGAGCAAGATCTGCACGTGTATTCTCCAGAAGATTTCCTAATGCAATCCGGGCATCTTCTTTATCACTCACCGTTTGTTTCAATTGAATAATTTCTTCATCGCGGGAAGCAAGGAGAGCGTCTTTCGCTTTTAATCTGCTTGCAGAAGACGAAGTTGTTCTTCTAATGAACTGGTTTCAGCTTTCGCAGTGAGAACTTCTTCTTCAAGTGGCGTGATATCAGCTTCAAGCATATCCACTTTGGCTTGATACTACTGCCGAAGGGATTGTTGGGCCTCGTTGAGGTGATGGGGAAGATAGATGGAGAGCTGTAGGAGATAATTACCAATCCGGGCTAATTGGGTTAAGGAGTCTGGAATGATAGAGGTAGAGATAGGCTGTGAGGGATTAACTGAAACCTTAGCCGAGGAAGAGGGAGAGGAATAATTTGGGGAAGAGGGAAGAGGATGAGCAGCTAACTGACCGGATGAAGAAGAAGAGCTGGGTGGCAATGGCACCTTGAAGGGGGATAAAGGTGAAGGCAGTTGTTGAGAGGAAGAGAGAAGGGCAAGAGTGGTTACCACAATGGTTGAATCATCTGGTTGCGTGGTATGTTCCTCAGGTTGACGTTGATCAGCAGGTTGCGCTGTGGTGGTGGTCGTATCGAGCATGGTCTCCTGTGAATCGGGCTCAAGTGGCATGACTTTATTGGTAAGTTGTACTTCTTCAATGAGGGTATCCTGAAGGGTTTTGTCTGGAGGAGATGATGGAGGAGAAGGATTCTATGCCGACGAAGTTGTGTCCTGTGCCAAGAGACCTCGCACCTGTAAGAACTCGCTCACATCCGGAGCAAGTCCAGCATGGAAGGTGACGATGTTTGCCAGAGCTTCCATGACGCAGACGACAACACTCAAGAGCACAATAACACGGAATGCACTAGCACACATGGACACAATAGCGAAAATCAATGTAAAGAACAGGATTAAGTAAGAACACTGAAAGAATCATACGAAAAGAAACCTAATCATCACATAATGTTGGAAATATACAGGTATAATAGCAACATGCACGCATTAACAGAATCAGCGGAAGTGAAGGCGGCTACTAATCATGGTTAGGTAAGAAAAACAAAAAAATTACAGTCAGTCAATTAGTCAACCAAAACACGCAAATAGGAAAAGAAAGTCGAGTCAAAATAGTAGCGGAGTAAAAAGACCGATCACGCATCATGACAATGAAGATGGTGGATGATAAGGATGAAGCTTTGATCCATTAATCACTTTAGGAAGGAGGGTACCATTGAGGGTGGATAATCGAAAAGTTGTGGGTCCCACTTGTTTGGCAATGCGGTATGGATCGAACCATTGCAATTTAAACTTTCTGACGGATTGGTTAGATTTAGCATTATAAAAGAGCACTAATTGGTTGATGGAAAACATAGGGGTTTTTAGGAAACAATCATGACTTTTTGCT
Organism: Ceratopteris richardii; assembly: GCA_020310875.1. Lineage (NCBI taxonomy): Eukaryota > Viridiplantae > Streptophyta > Polypodiopsida > Polypodiales > Pteridaceae > Ceratopteris > Ceratopteris richardii. The sequence goes on along the minus strand of CM035419.1, from coordinate 46,629,880 downwards.
TGTCTAAGTTGAACTTCCTGCAACACCAGAAAGCTCTCGAGGCGATGTTCATCCAGAGACCGTAAAGCCTCCAATCTGAAAGGAAGTGATTCTTCTGGTAGTAACTTCCGCTCTAAGGCCACGCGCAGACTAGGAACCACCAGTTCCATAGAAGCAAGCACTTCCAATCCATAAGCCAACTTGAAAAGACTGGTTCTGGTCGCCACTTTATATGTTGTACGGTAAGCCCATAATACTGCAGGTAAGAATTGGTCCCATCTCTCTGGACAATCTAATACCAGTTTCTTTAAGATGTTCAACAGAGATCTTTTGGTGCTCTCAGCGAGTCCATTTGCTCGTGGATAGTAGGGAGAACTGAACTTATGCACAATTTGGAAGGTTTTAGTAAGCACTTGCATTAATGTATTTGCAAAGTGTGTACCTTGATTAGTTACTATCTCCAAGGGTAACCCATAGCGTGGAAAAATATCCTTCATCAAACATTTAGCGACCGCAGGAGCTGTGGCGGACCGTAAAGCCCAAGCTTCAGCCCGTCTAGTTGCATAATCTGTGCATGTAAGAATATATCTCTTGTTGGTGAGTATCATCGGAGGTGTAATTGGCCCTATAAAATCCAAACCCCATTTTTGAAAGGGTTTGAGAGGCAAAACTGGTTGGAGCAGAAAGTAATGTCTCTGTAAAGGTTGACCGGAATGCTAACACTCATCGCACTATTGCACATACTTAGTCACATCACGGTACATAGTAGGCCACCATAGGCCACTCTACAGAAGCTTCTGGTAGGTCAGGTCCACCGCAAAATGACCTCTAGCTGGTGCCGAATGAGCCATTGTGATTACTGAAGCAATTTCGTGTGGTGGAACACATCTGCGCAACACTCTCATGTGATCCATGTAATATAGCTGCCCTATATTTGACCAAAATCGTCGACTATACATCACCAGTTTACGGCAAGCAGCCGAAGAGGTCATGCTAGGACGACATCGACTGGTCAAGAAAAGCATCAACGTGTCATAATAGGAGGATTTTATCGACAATTCTTGTTGATCATCCTGCACAGTCTCAGTTGCATAAATAGCAGGTGTGGTATCGTCAACGCCTTCCGGGAGTTCACCGGAATCCAACCGAGATAGAAAATCAGCGAGTTCATGTGCGGACCCCGGTCGATGTATTACTGAATAATCAAACTCTTGGAGCAACAAGATCCATCTTGCTAGTCTTTCTCCTAAATACTGTTGGCGAACAAGGTACACCAAAGCTGCATGATCGACATGAAAAGTGAAGCGTCATCCCAGTAAATAATGCCGGAATTTCTTCACCGAATACACTAATCCGAGACATTCACGTTCAGTGACTGAATAATTGCGCTCTGCCGGGGCCAATCTATGGCTCGCATAATATATTGGGTGAAACCATTTATCCATTTGTTGCATCAGTACGCTACCAATTGCAATGTTGGATGCATCCACAAAGACATGAAATGGCAATTCTATCAACAGTTCCACACATTCAGTCATGTTCTACATCGAGACAAGCATGGGACACTCTTGCTTCTTTGTATGTCGTGCATAACGAAGCACGTGTTGCATACTTGAGGAAGCAACTTGAGGATGTATGAATGGCTGAAAATGAGTTGGTGGATGTGTATGTGACACGCATCAAGGACTTGAAAGATCAATTGGAAAACATAGATAAGATCATTCCAGATGAATCACTCATTTCTACATTGTTGAAAGGATTACCAGAATCTTTTCAAAGCTTTGCTACTACACTCCGTTTGGTTGCAAAAGGAAATCCTAATATGTATGCATTTGATGAGGTTGTGTCTCCTCTTTTTCAAGCAGAGCAATCTAAAGTAAATAGAAGTGGTTTGATTGAGGGAACGCAAGCACTTGCTATCTCAAAAAAGGGGAAAAGCAAGTATGGTTCAGCTTTGGGTTCATCAAAACCAAAGCCTCAAGCTTCCTCTTCCACTCATTCCTCTAATGATGGTGATTTGCAAAAGAAGAAGAGATGCAAATATTGCCAGAAGGCTGGTCACCCTATTGATGAGTGTAGAAAGATTGCTAAACACAATGAAAAGAAGAAGGAATCCGGCATGTCTAGAGCTGAAAATTCAGCAAATGTAAAGAATGATGAAGCTAACATGGCTCAAGATTTTTGGGCATGTGTTGTTACATGTCATTATGATGCTTCTTTGCATTCTAAATGTATGGTTGTGAGTGAGGCTGATTCGGATTGGTTCTTTGATAGTGGTGCTTCAAAGCACATAACATCATGCAAAAGATTTTTTGCCTCTTTGAAAGATGCACCCAAAGGAGGACATGTGGTGTGTGCAAACAATGCCTCTTATCCTATCATTGGAGTAGGAGAAATTGAGCTTACGGTTGCAAATGGAGGTGTGATTCTCTTGAAAAATGCATTGTATGTGCCCGGTATCAAGAAGAACTTAATTTTAGTTCCATTGATTGCCAAAGTTGAACTTCATGTACACTTTGTTGATGATAAGTGTATGGTTCATGATTTCAGCAATGGTGATGTTTGTAACATAATCTTGGTAGGAGATGGTTGAACCACACCCTAAGAGAGAGGATTAGGAAGTAATCCTCAACCATGGCTTTTGGGGCAAGTGGTTAGCCCATCACATTCCTAACCAAGAGGTTGTGAGTTCAATTCCTTACATTGGTATCAGAGCCTAGGAAGTAGGCTTGGGCAAGGTGGAATGACCCAATGGCCTCTAAAAAAGGCGCTTGGGCATCCTCTATGTGAAAGGGTAGGAATTGTGGAAGGCGCGCGCGTCGGTTTCAAGGATGGACCTTACAATGATTGAGGTGTATCTCTCAATCCATATGTCGGATTGAGGCGTGTAATATACCGTTGGAAAGCTCTCAGAACGAACTTTCCAATGAGCTAGCTTGGAAGTTGAATTCCTTGGGAATCCTTGGGTGGCACTTGGTTGAGTGTTCAAGATACCAAGCATGGGTGAGAACAAGGTTCAAGACTGAGGTTGAGAACAAGGGCTCGAGACACCAAGGTTGCGAACAAGAAGGTTCAAGACACCAAGGTTGAGAGCAAGGGTTCAAGAGACCAAGATTGCAAACAAGGTTCAAGAAACTATGCGAGGTTGAGGAACATCAATTCAAGGGCACCTAGGGAGTTCAAGGGACTGATCACCAAGGCTAGAGGGATACAAGAGTAGATCATTGAGGACAATGATCGACCAAGGGGGGAAGAATGTAACATAATCTTGGTAGGAGATGGTTGAACCACACCCTAAGAGAGAGGATTAGGAAGTAATCCTCAACCATGGCTTTTGGGGCAAGTGGTTAGCCCATCACATTCCTAACCAAGAGGTTGTGAGTTCAATTCCTTACAATGTTATCGTGATGTCTGGTTCATTATGTAATGGTTTGTATTGCATGGATACATACAAGAGGGTTGTCTCGAATGCGTTGGTTGCTCATACTTCTTCCATGGCTGAAATGGAGCTTTGGCATGCTCGTTTTGGTCACTTGAACTTCAATAGTTTGCTTTACTTGCAAAAGAAGGACATGGTTATTGCTTTGCCTACACTTGAGTCCATTGAAAAGCATGCATGTGAAGGTTGCATTCTTGGAAAAATGCATCGTGCTTCTTTTCCAAAAGATAGTCATACACAAACTACAAGAAAATTACAACTTGTTCATAGTGATGTATGTGGTCCCGTCAAGACTCCATCTTTTGGTAAGCATGTATATTTTGTTACCTTCATTGATGATGCTACTCACCATACATGTGTGTATCCTATGAAAGCAAAGAATGATGTATTTTCTTGCTTCAAAGCATTTTTAGCTATGGCTGAAAATTTTTCTTCACAAAAGCTTTTGACTCTATGCACGGATCATGGTGGTGAGTACATGTCACATGAGTTTAATGCCTTTCTTCATGAAAGAGGTATTTCACACCAATGTAAGGTGCCATATACACCTCAACGAAATGGTATTGCCGAGCGTAAAAATAGAACTGTACTTGAAATGGCACGATGTATGGTTAAAGGAAAGCATCTTCTTGGTAAGTTTTGGATGGAAGCGGTCATGTGTGCAAACTATGTGTTGAATCGATGCCCTAGAAAAGCATTGAGAGTCATCACTCCTTATGAGGCTTGTAATGGTCATAAGCCTATGGTTAGTCATATGCGTGTGTTTGGTTGTTTGATACTCTTGTGCCATCACAACAACATCACAAACTTCATGACAAGGCAAAGAAATGTATATTTGTTGGTTATAGTGCTGAAAGTAATGGATATCGTTTGTACCATCCATTGACGAACTCAATTATTGTGAGTCAAGATGTGGTATTTGCTGAAAATTCAGTTTTCCCTCTATTTGAATGAAAAAAACAGCCAACGGTTAGCTCACAAGATGTGTTTGATACACTCATGCCTTTGTTCCAAAATGGTGCGCTTGACTATGGACATGTAGACCAACCAACTGAGGCTCAAAGGACTGAAAATTTCCAGCCAAATAGGGCTGAAAATGCAGAGAATTTCCAGCCAAACATGGCTAAAAAATTTCAGCCAAAGATTTCCAAAACTGCTGGAAATTTCCAGCCACATATGGCTGAACATTTGCATCAAAATATGGTTGAAAATGAGCATGAAATTCAGTCCACACATGATGTACATATTGAAGATGTTTTACATAATAAATGCATGTCTATCAAGAGTGCACAAACTATGCCAAAGTTGCTGAAACAAACTTTGCAGGACAGCAAATTGAGTGCACCTTTACTTGGTAGAACAAGATCAAGCTCTCACCATGCATCAAGTAATTTTGTGGATAATTCTTTTGTTGCTACAACATGTAATGAAGAGACACTTTCTTTTGAAGATGCATGTGAGGATGCACAATGGATGAGTGCTATGCAATCAGAAATGGATTCCATACATAGGAATGGTACTTAGGAGTTATGTGAATTGCCAAACGGAAAGAATGCCATTGGTACAAAGTGGGTTTATAAGATTAAGAGAAAATCTGATGGATGATCGCTACAAAGCTAGATTGGTTGCCAAAGGATATGCACAACAATATGGCATTGATTATTAGGAAACTTTTGCTCCTACTTCACGCATGACTACCATTCGTACTGTGGTGGCATTGGCTGCCCATCGAGGTTGGAAAGTGCATCAGTTGGACATAAAAATAGCCTTCTTGAATGGTGATTTGCAAGAAGAGGTTTATTTGAAACCTCCTGGATTTGCTATGAAAGGGAAAGAGCATATGGTTTGTCGCTTGCATAAAGCCTTGTATGGTCTCAAGCAAGCTCCACATGCATGGTATGAAAAAATCCATAAGCACTTGATTGCTCTTGGCTTCACATGTAGTCCGATTGAAAGCACACTCTATGTACGCAAAAATGGGGCTGATCTTATAGTGCTTGTTCTTTATGTCGATGACATACTCTTGACTGGGTCATGTGATGCAAAACTTGACATTCTTATGGTTGATTTGCAGCATACTTTTGATGTCACTTATCTTGGTCTTTTGAGCTACTATCTTGGCCTTTTGAGCTACTATCTTGGCATCCAGTTTGTATCCGTTGAGGGGGAAATTGTTATGCATCAAGCAAAGTATGTTGAAAAACTACTTCAACGTTTTGACTTTGAGGATTGCAAGCCAGTTTCCACACCAGTTGAGACAAGATTCAGGTTCTCAATTGAGGATTTCAGTGATACATTTGACACTTCTCTTTATCAGCAAGTTGTGGGATGTCTTATATATGCATGCAACACAAGGCCAGATATACAGTATGTAGTTTCCCAGTTGAGTCGATTCATGTCTTGCTGTGTTTGTGCTCCCTGTGTGTGCTTCTTGTGTGTCTCTCGCACTTCTACACACACCCAACATGTCTCAGTGATCTACTATTTTCACAAAAAACATATAAAATACTATCTTTTAAATATCTTCAAGAATATCTCAGTAAATCGACATGCATTCACACCCTCATGATTCTTCACTTACCAAACCAAAATAAAATCACATTAAAAACCTCAAGACATTAAAATCTATTTAACATTCCATTATTCCATAAAGTATAACATCTATATCAGCCCTCTCATCAACAAGTGCATCATGTAAATTTGGATCATCACATGAAACTTGTAAAGGTTGAGAAATTGCCTCATTCAAACCAAAACTTGACTATCCACCTATAAAAAGAGGGAGCAAAAAGTCATACATGTCTTTAGATTAACTCATGTCTCCTTAGTACATGAAAGTAATGGATGAATTGGATCTTCCAAAAAACAGCATCATGGCAAACCAAAATGCATTTAATTTGTGGATGATACAGATGATAGCCTTTGATTGTAGAATGATACCCAACAAAAATACTATGATCCAATTTTTTGCATTGTTTTTCAGGAAATAATGCATATGATAGACAACCAAAGACATGTAGATGATCAACAGATGGCTTGTGACCATGCCAAGCCTCATATGGAGTGATAGACTATAGTGCTTTGGTGGGACACCTCTTAAGTACATATGCTGCATACATAACAACCTCAAGCCAAAAGCTATGCTCTAAAGCCTGACTTTTGACCATACACCTCATTATCTCCATGAGTGACATGATCTTCCTTTCAACAAATCTATTTTGTTGAGGTGTATATGACACTTTACACTGATTCTTTCTCCCATGTTCAACTAGAAATGCATTAAGATTAGAAGGCATATATTCCCCCCTCGATCAAAATGGAGGGTGCCAATTTTACAGGTTGACAAATTTTTAGCCAAAACTAGAAACTGTTTGAAGCACATTAACACTTCAGACTTTGGTTTCAGTAGATTCCCATGCATGCTTGGAAAGATCATCTATAAAAGTCACGAAGTAAAGGTAGTTCCCAAAAGTGGGTGTCTGCATAGGACCATAGACATCACTGTAAACCATCTTTTGGAAAGGATGAATGCTCCATTTTGACAAAAATATAGCCTTCACAAACATGTTTCCAAGGTGCCTCAAGCTTGGGCAGAGAGGATACCATTTCAAATTTCTAAAGGTGTAGCAAACTAGCATAATTCAGATGACCAAATCATGCATGCCAAATTTTTGCATCTAACATAGCCTGTGAATCTTGAAGTGCACATGGTGAATCATTCACGAAATTGGCATAATTTATGATCTAATACGCCCCATGAAATAAAAATGCCAGAAGCAGTAATAACATTGCCATTTGATAGATCATCAACTGTACATCTATCATCAACAAATTTGACAACCAAGAAGATCTTGGCTAATGTTGAAACTGAAAATAGATTTCTCTTGATCCTTGACACAAACAAAGCATCTGACAATGTAAAATAATGATCTTACCAACTCCCATACTAGGATAAGAACTATCAAAGTACCAAACATCTGAGTCTGTTACTAACATACATTGTTCATTAGAAAGATGGTTCATAATTGTAAACTATAATAAATGCCCATTCTTATTTCTGCATAAGATTAGAAGACTCTAGTTTAGGTGTAGAGGCCTTTACAACAACATTCTAGCCTCTTTTTTCTTTGCCTCTTTTTTCTTTGCCTCTTTTGTAGCCAGTTTTGCATAACTCTTTATGAAATGATCATTTCCTTTACACTATTTGCAAAACAATTTCTACATTTCTGATTTCTTATGATCTTTGTCTTCATCTTTTGACTATGTAGAGTTAGCATATTTTTCTTACTACTAGATGAGCCCCATTTACCTTTGCCCTTCTGACTATCTAGGAAAGCCTTATCTACAATAGGCATATTGGATCTGTTCTACATGGACTGATCTTTGTGCAATAAAATAGAGACGAACTCCTCAAATGTTAAGGAATTTGGATTGCCTTTCATCATCAATCGAAGAGTAGAAGCAAAACTTTGATATGAATCTAGAAAACTCTTAAGAATAATCTACACAAGGGAACTATCTATTAAGACTTCATCAGTAGGAATAAATTACTCCTTCAAATCTTTGATCTTTGTTGAAAAATTGTCCATAGAATCTTCTTCATTTATGTGCTCACTCTCCAATTACTTTTGGAGGTAAGCAACACGAGCCTCATTTCTTTCCTGGTGCAAAGTGGTAAGTGTATCCCAAGCATCCTTTGTTGTTTTGCAAGAGTGAATGTGAAGGATAATGGCATGTTTGACAAAAAAAGCTATCAATGCATGTGCTTGAGCATCTCTACCATCCCAAGAAAGTTGCTCACATTAGGTGAAGTAGGAGCCGTAGCATGAACGGGAACTTGAAGATCATCGTCTACAATGCCATCTACATCACCTTCAATAACTATATTTGTAGGTGTAGTTTGTTGTCTTTCAACACCCTGCACAATATTCCATAGACCTTTTGTGACCAATACATGACACATCATAATTTCCCATAATGGATAACTGTTACCATCCAACTTATCCTCAATAGCCAACATACAGAATACATCATTGATTTGAGCCATGACCAGTGACCAAAATACCCTGATGCAAAAAAAGTTACTGTAACTCAAAAATTTGAATAGAACTATCGTGCTGAGTTTTGCTAAACATGTAGCAGACTGCATCTAAAGGCCAAAATGAGCTTAGATCAAAACTTCAGCACCACACAATGAACTCGTTTTGAACTCTTTATCACCTTGCATATGCTCACCAAATTTCATGTGATTCTTGGACTATGACCCAAGGGGTGCTAATGACACCCTAGATGAAGTGGGGACTTGCTCTGATACCAATTCTTGGAGTTTGACATCTGTGGAAGCACACAAATAGCACAAGGAAGAAGGCAAAGCTTGGAGCACAACACACAATAATGAATGTATTAGCAAGAGTGAATGTACAAAGATAAGTGACCCATTAGGATTATAGGCATATATACAAGCCGGGGGACAAAAACCTCCTAAAGAGGGGAAAAGTGCCCCAACGGTCCTAGTGTGTTCACATGCATCACTACCAAAATATATCAACCTTGGTTGCTTCTTTTTTTATGTGTGGGCCCATTGGGCACCACGAAATGAAGCTGTTTTGAAATCCTAATCACCCTGAGTATGCTCATCAAATTTCATGCGATTCTTGAACTATGAGCCGAGGTGTGTTGATGACACCCTAGATGAAGCCGCGACATGCTATGATACCAATTGTTGGAGTTCGACATCTATGGAAGCACACGAAGAGCACAAGGAAGAAGAAGAATCTTGGAGCACAACACACAATAGTGAGTGTATTACCAAGTGAATGTACAACGATAAGTGACCCATTAGGGTTATAGGCATATATACAAGTTGGGAGAAAAACGTCCTAAAGAGAAATAAAGTGTCTCGATGATCCTAGTGTGTTCACATGCATCACTACTAAAATATATCAACAATGGTTGCTTCTTTTTTTGTGTGGAGCCACTCTGTGTGTGTAACCTTAGGTGGGGCTTTGCTGTAAGAAAATAATAACACATCGAAATAGACCAGTAGACAAAGTTGAGAGAAAAATGGAGACAAAGATAGATGCAGACTAAAAGATAGAGAACCCAAACTCTCAAATTTCCAAGAGTAATGCAACTACAAAGATGGTTTTGTCCATCCATGTGCTCCCAAAGTGGAGCTTAGATGCCAATCTAGACAGACTCTAGATGAAGGCTTACTAGTGTGCAATGTTATGTAAAGCTACACATGGGCCATGCTTATATAGCTTTTACAAGGGGAGTCACTTTAGATAAACATATTCGGGAGATACAAAATAGTTGGAAAAATATACAATTGCCCTCTGCACTCTCCCCATTAAGGTTCTATGGGGAAACTACATGGTTCCACAAGGTGTTTATTTTTGCCTTGAATGGAAACCCAATGGCCCGAAAGTTTATGCCCTACCTAACCTAATGGCTAGGCTCACAAAGATCTATGACCTATTCAATTAGATCATCATCCTCACAAATTAAAAATTAACTTGTATTTTGGCCTTTTCCAAATGCATGGGAAGTAGGCTTCAACTAGTTTTACCTTATCCTTTAGAGTCTCTAAAACAGAAAACCTTATGGAATTAGATGTAGCAACCATATCAATAATAAATTTTATCATTTTTTTAGGGTAATACTCTAACTCAATAACTATGCATGCTCTTCTATATTTTATTGGCCTTGCATTAGAGTACACCTGACTCTTGTTGATATATTTTGGCAGTGATATGTGTGAACACACCTAGGTCCATCAGGGCACTTGTTTTCCTCTTTAGGAGGTTTTCCCCCCAGCTTGTATATACTCCTATAGCCCTATACTCATATAGCCCTAATGTGTCACTTATCTTTGTACATTCTTTGGGTAATACATTTAGTATTGTTTTGTTCTCTAATATTCTTCTTCTTCCTTGTGCTATTTGTGAGATATAGTCATTTTTGTGCATCAGGGTATTTAGTCACCAGCCATAAATGGAAGCAATGATGTATTTTGTATGTTGGCTATTGAGAATAAGTTGGATGGTACAAATCACTGATTGTGGGCATATATGATCCATCATGTATTGGTAGTAAAAAGGTTGTGGAAAATTGTGCAGGGTGTTGAAAAACGTCCTATTACACCAGCAAATACATTTATTGAAGGTGATACAAATGACATTGAAGATGATGATATTTAGCTTCCTATTTGTGCTCCAGTTCTTGTTGCACCTACCATAGAGAAACTTCCTTAGGATAGCAAAGATGCTCAAACACATGCATTGACAGCCTTCTACGTAAAACGTGCCATTATCCCTCACATTCACTCCTAGAAAACAACAAAGGATGCTTGGGATATACTTACAACTATATAGGAGGCAAGAAATGAGGCTCATATTGCTTATCCCCAAAAACATTTGGAGAGTGTGCATATGAATGAAGGAGATTCCAAGGATAAATTTTTGATAAAGATCAAAGATTTGAAGGAGAAGTTGATTCCTGATGATGAACTCTTACCAAATACTTCACATGTGCAGACTGTTCTTAACAGACTTATAGATTTATATCAAATTTTTGCTTCTACTCTTTGATTGATGATGAAAGGCAATCCAAACGCCTTAACATTTGAGGAGTTTGTCTCTATTTTGCTACAAGAAGATCAGTTAGGGTACAACAGGTCCATTATGCGTGTTGCATATCAAGATTTTTTAACTAGTCAAAAGGGAAAAGGTAAATGGAGCTCATCTACTAGTAAGCAAAAAATTGTTAATGGTGCACATTTGAAGAATGAAGACAAAGATGAGAAGAAAATAGAAAAGAAGAAACAATTTTGCAAATACCATAAGGGAAATGATCATGTCATAAAGAGTTGTCCAAAACTTTATAGGAGGCAAGAAATGAGGCCTCTACACCTAAAATAAAGTCTACTAATCTTATTTAGAATGAGAATGGGCATTTACTATTGTTTGTAGTTATGAACCATCTTCTCATGAGTAGTGTATATCTATAATAGAATCAGATCTTTGGTACTTTGATAGTGGGGCAACCAAATATATTACCTCATAGAATAGTTTCTTCAGCTCACTTGCATCTTCCCCTATAGGAATTACTATCACATGCACTAACAACTCCTCTTATCTTGTAATGGGATCTAGGAAGATCATTTTAGCTACTATTGATGGTAGTTCTTTTACATTGTCAGATGTCTCGTATGTGCCAGGGATCAAGGAAATTTTGTTGTTAGTTTCAACATTATCCAAGATTGGCTTGGTTGACAAATTTGTTGATGACAAATGTAGAGTTCATGATCTCTCAAATGGTGATGTTATTATTTCTTCTAGAATTTTATGTCATCGGTTGTATAAGCTCATAGTCTATGCAAAATTTATGAATGATTCAGCATGTGCATTCAAGAATTTTAGGCTAATTTAGATGCAAAGCTTTGCCATGCATGCTTTGGTCATCTAAGTTTTGCTAGTTTACTACGCCTGCAAAAACTTGAAACGGTTTTCTCAATGCCCAAACTTGAGGTACCTTGTAAACTTGTCTGTGAAAGCTGTAGTTTAGGCAAAATGTACCATTCCTCTTTCCCAAAAGATGGTTTCGTTTTAGCTACTCATAAATTGCAGTTTGCTCATAGTGATATCAAGGGTCCTATGTAGACACCTTCTTTTGGGATCTACATTTACTAGCATCATGAATACTCAATTGTAAACCTGTTTCCATAGGACTAGCACTAGGTTTACAATCTTCAAGGCCAAAATGCTGCAATAATGTGCCAATATATTTTGTTTGACACAAAGCTATCCCACCATCAACTTGCATAAAATGAATTCCCAAATAATGACGCAAGTGCCCCAAATCTCACATCTCAAATGAGGCATGCAAATCAGCCTTAAAATCAGCAATATGCTTCTCAATAGGACCAGTGAGCAGCATGTCATCAACATAGACAACAATGATAAGAAGCACATCATTTGCACTCTTAACGTATCAGGTGGTCTCAATTAGTTTATTCTCAAAACCATGTGCAATCACGTAGGCATGTATCTTTTTATACCAAGCACGTGGTGCTTTGAAAGTGCATAGGTGCTACGAACAGTAGTCATTCGACATGTCCGAGCAAAGGTCTCATCAAAATCAATGCCTCTTTCTTGAGCATAACCCATTGCAACACACCTAGCCTTATACCTATCAACTATTCCATCACGCTTATGCTTCAGCTTGTGTACCCACTTAGTGCCAATGGCAGTCTTGCCAAGAGGCAAGTCACATAAAGACTAGATACCATTTTTCATAATAGCATCATATTATGATTGCATAGCAGCCATCCAATTTTTATAATTTTGTGCTTCATCAAATGAAACAGGCTCATTCTCATCAAAAAGTCTAGAGGCAGCTGTAGCATAGAAATGAATGTAAAAGAAGCACTATGAGAGCCTGAGCGAGTATGATATGACAAAGCTGCATCTAATTTGCTATCTCGCAAAGTCTACACGAGCCATTTAGGCATAGTTTTTGACTCCTCTATATTAGTTCTCTCATTAATAAGTGCATCTGTAAATCTGCATAAGAAATGGAATGATCTACATGATCATGTGAAACATGCAAAGGTTGAGAAGTTGCTTCATTTGAACTAGCACTAGACTATCCACATGTAAAAAGAGGCAGCAAGGTGTCATATTCATCTTTGGAGCTAACTGACCTCTCCTTGGTACATGAAAGTAATGGATGAATAACATCTTCCACAAAAATAACATCAGAGCTAACCGAAATGCATTTAGTCTGTAGATGATACAGAGGATACCCTTTGCTTTTAGAATTATACCCAACAAAAATACATTTTATTGCTTTATCATCCAATTTCCTACCTTGTTGTTTAGGCACTAATGCATATGCTAGACAACCAAAGGCATGCAGGTGAGCAAAAGATGGCTTCTAACCACGCCAAGCCTTCTATGGAGTGATAGACTTCAATGTTTTAGTGGGACAACTTTTAAGTACATATGTTGCACACATAACAACCTCAAGCCGCAAACTATGTGATAAAGCTTGACTCTTGACCATACACCTCGCAATCTCCATGAGTGACTTGTTCTTCCCCATTCTGTCAAGGTGTATACCACACTATACACTGATGTTTTATCCCACGTTCTTCCAGAAATGCATTATAGTCAGAAGACAAATATTCCCTTCCTCAATCAGAATGGAGGGTCCCCATTGTATATGTTGATAGATTTTTAGCAGAAATAAGAGACTCTTTGAAGCACATAAATGTTTTGGCCTTTTCTTTAGTGTATACATCCATGCATGCCTGGAAAAATCATCAATGAAAGTCATGAAGTAAAGGTAGTTCCCAAAAGAAGGTGTTTGCATGAGACCACAAACATCACTATGAAGAAGCTACAATTGAGGGGCTTGACCTGAAACATCTTCACAAACATACCAGGTGCCTCAAGTTTGGGCAGAGAGGACATCATTTCAGATTTCTCCAAGTGTAGCAAACTAGCAAAATTCAAATGACCAAAGTTTGCATGCCAAAGCTTTGCATCTAACATAGCTTAAGAATCATGTACTGCACATGCTGAATCATTCACAGATTTTTCATAGTATATGAGCTTAGCCCAATACATAAAATGCCAAAAGCAAGAATGATGTTGCCATTTGACAAATCATGTAATGTACATCTATCATCAACAAATTTCACAACCAGGCCAATCTTGGCTAATGCTAAAACTAATCACAGATTTTTCTTGATCCCTAACACAAATAACGCATCCAAAAATGTAAAAGAACTACCATCAACAGTAGTCAGAATGATCTTACCAACTCCCATGATAGAATAAGAGGAGTTTTTGGCACATGTGATAGTATTCCTTGTAGGGCGGGCTCAAGTGAAATGAAGAAGCTATGTTGTGAGGTAATATGTTTGGTTGCCCCATTATCAAAGTACGAAATATCTGAGTCTACCACACACATACACTATTCATGAGAACATGGCTCAAACTGCACACAGTAGTAAATGTCCATTCTTCGATTTGCACAAGATTAGAAGACTCTATGTTGGGTGTAGAGGCCTCTACAACAACCATTCCTGCCTTTTTATTCTCAACAACCAACATACATAATACACAACTACTTTCAGCCACACCCGCTAACTAAAATACCCTTATGCAAAAAAATGATTGGATCTCATAAAGTTGAATAGAAGTAGCATCTCAAGTTCTACTAAACTTATAGCAGACTGGAAGGTTCTTACACTAGAGAACCAAAACTTGTATATATCTTTGGCATAGAAAGATGAAATTCCCTACAAAGGCAGTGTGGTAGTGCATTCGAAGGCTGAAACGAGCTAAGATCACAATTTCGATGTGAGGAGATGGTGGAGTATGGTCTAGAGATCAGCTGCTATTGTACAAATCCTACTCTACACCTGCCAAGTGGACTTCAAGGACAAAAGCTCAAGGTATGCTCAATGGTGTAGCTCAAAAGCTCTCAATAATGGCACACATGCCCCGCGACTAGAACACCTCTATATATACTCACTTCTTGAGTTTCAATTTTGAATTTCCCTCACCTAAAAGTGTTCCTACTTAATGAGTGATTGAATTGATTCATTCTACTTCATAATTCATGGGTTTAGCTTCCTATCTTTAGGATATTCTTCTCTCTCTTCACTTTTACATTTTAACCATCGTGAATACACTTAAATGTATAAGTAGGGGTTCACATGTGATCCTCTATGTGAGGTACATAAATCAAGGTGTAGTCCTAAGATACTGCCCAATCACCTAGTCCTACTATTTGCATCAACAGCTCCCCCTCAAGCCTAATATGCTTGAGTCTTTAGTCCTTCAGAATTTCTTGCAAACCAATCATTGACTTGAACCTATTCAATTTGCTTCCATCAAATGCCTTTGTCCATCATCTGCACATTGTTGATGTGTGGATACATATGAGATTGTATCTCCTTGCTCATGATCTTTTCCCTGACATAATGGTAGTGAACTTCAATATGTTCTGTCTTGGAATGATAGACAGGGTTAACAGCAAGATGTAATGAATTAATGTTGTCTCCAAATATGTGTGGAGTAGTATGCAACCCTAAATTAGAGCATAGGGTCCTGATCCACATAGCTTCTTGAGTTGCATTTGCAAGTCCTCTATATTGAGCTTCAGTTGATGAGAGAGCAATTGTAGGTTGCTTCTTTGATGACCAAGAAATCAATTTGGTACCTGAAAAAGTGAGATAACCTAGTTTGCTTCTTCTATCATCTTTGGAACCTGCCCAATCTGCATCAGAAAATAGTTTGACATCTAAGTCAGAGGTATAAGGGTAATATAACCTTTCATTATTTGTGCCCTTCAAATACTTCAAGATTCTTTTAGTTGCTTCCATGTGGAGCTTCCTTGGAATGTGCATAAATTGACTTAGCACACTAACCCCATAGCATATATCAACTCTAGTTAGAGTAGCATAGTTCAAGCTTCCAACAAGACTTTGGTAACTAGACACATCTTCAATTCACTCACCTTCATGAGCACTTAGCTTATTATTTACCTCCATTGGTGTCCCTACAACTTTTGTAATTTACATCTTGAATTTGGAGAACATATCTCGAATGTACTTTCTCTGAGCTGGGAACATACCTTTCTCTGTATATACCACTTCCAAACCTTGGAAGTAGGTGAGTAGGCCAAGATCATTGATCTTGAACTCTTCTTTTGTAGTAGCTTTGATCCTCTTGATTCTATCTGCATCATTACCTGAATGGTATTTCTTTATAAAGAGGGAAGGATCTCCCTTGCTCACCATGAATCCTTTATCTTGCAAATAAGTGATCAATCTATGATTCCAAGCTCTAGGAGCTTGCTTCAAGCCATATAAGGCTTCCCTTAACCTACATACATGTTCTCGATATGATTTATCTTCAAAGCCAAGAGGTTGAGCCACATATACTTGCTATGAAATCCAACCATTAAGAAAAGCATTTTTAACATCCATTTGATAGATATTCCAATTCTTAGAAGATGCTACTCTCATGAGTACTCTAATTGTAGGCTTCTTTTCCACAGGTGAGAATGTCCCCTCATAATCTATGCCGTGGGTTTGAGCAAACCCTTGAGACACAAGGCCTTGCATTGTACTGTTAATTGAGCCATCATAATTCTTCTTTAGCTTGTAAATCCACCTTGATCCAATGACCTTGATGGATGGTTTCTTGGGAACCAATTCCCAAGTCTAATTCTCTTAAAGAGCTTCTCCCTTCTTCCATAGCATCTCTCCATTCTGGTTTCTTCTTGGCCTCTTCATATGTTTATGGTTCTTTTGAATTTGTATCCTGAGCAATATAAATTGAATGCTTAGTGATAAAGGATGTGATATAACCATACCTTTCTGGCTTCCTTTTCTCTCTAGTAGACCTTCTTATGGTTTGTTGAGATGATTCTGCCACATTTCTCAGTTCTTGCACTTTACCTTTGCCCTTGGAGTTCCAAGAATTGATTTCTCTTCTTGGAGTCTTCTGATCATCATCAGAATCACTTGAGTCTTCATGTGTATGCTCATTCCTCTTTGATAGTGTTGGAAAGTCTTCCTCTAGGTCATAGGGAAGTTTGATTTTCTTGCAATCATCTTCAAACCAAGATTTGTTTTCATAAAAAACAACACCTCTACTAACGATGAAACCTTTATTGTTTGGATCATATAATCTATAACCTTTCTAATTAAGTTCATAACCAATGAATATACATTTCTCTACCTTTGGATCCAATTCACCTCTGATTTGTGAAGGTATCTGTGCATATGCTATGCACCCAAAGATCCTGCAATGGTCAAGGCTAGGTCTTCTTCCATTCCAAGATTCATGAGGTGTCATCCCATCCAATGCTTTTGATGGGAGTCTATTGATCAAATAGGTTGTTGTAGATACATCCTCTGCCCATAGGTAATTGGGCAACTTCTTCTCATTTAGCATTGACCTTGTAGCCTCCACTGTGGTTATATTCCTCCTTTTTGCCACTCCATTTTGTTCCACCTGGTTGTAAATTCGCTTTTGATTCCTCTCTCTTGGATATAGGTATCAAATTCATGGGAGAAATATTCTCACCCTCCATTTTACCTTAGCCTCTTCAAAGTCTTTCCTGTTTGATTCTCAACAAGTGCTAGATATTCTTGAAACAAGAGAACACTTCATCTTTATGCTTCATAAAGTATAGAATAGTCCATGTGCTATAATCATCAATGAAAGACACATAATACTTGGATCCAAAAATTGAAGGCTCGTTGTTGGGGGCCCATACATCTGTATGGACTAGCTCCAATACGTCTCCATGAATGTATCCCTTCTTTGTGAATGGTTGTCATTGAGACTTGCCAAATTCGAAAGCACTGCATTTGTAAATCATGTGTTGCTTGGAGATATTTGGTAAGCTGATCCCTACTAATTTGCTTCAAAGCTCTTTCACCTATATGAGCTAATCTTTCCTGCCAAATCTCCAATTTTGATAAGGTTTCACTACCATAGTTCAACAATGTAATGTTCCTAGTATCTTGGAGCTCAAATGTGAATAGTCTACCTAGCTTTTCTCCTCTTGCTATCCTCTTGAATCCTTGATGTGGATCCTCCATGAATGATCCATTCTTTGTGAATCTAACCTTCAATCCTTTCTCAACAAACTCGCCAAAACTTATGAGATTCTTGGTTATGCTAGGCACATATGATACCTTGCTTAATAGGTTCATATTTCCATCTGAAGTCTTTACATTTCTTATCTTCTCCGCTGGATGCCTTGTGTCATCTCCTGTTTGGACTTCATGTCTATTCGTTGGATCCTCCAAGTCTACGAGTAGAGCTACATTCCCTGCTACATGATTTGAACAACTTGAGTCTATATAGAATACATGTTCATCTGCTTTACCTTGCTTCATAGTCATATTCATCAGAAGTAATTAGTCCTCTTGATTTTGATCATCTCTATAGTTGTTGTAGTCCCTCCTTCCTCTATATCCTCCTTGGTAATTGTTGTTGTTGTATGAGCTATTGTTGTAACCATTGTTATTGTTGAATCTTCCTCTTGAGCTTCCCTATCCACCTCTATTGTAGCCTCATCCTCTTTGGTTTTTAGGGTTCCTGAAGTAATTCTCAGTAATGTGGTTAGTTAAGCCACATATGGCACATGGAGAGGAGCTTTGAGATCTCCCCCTACCTTGTCTTCCTCCTTTGCCTCTTCCTCTTGAACCTCTACCTATACCTGCAAAGTTTGCTTTCATCAAATTTTTACCTTTGCCTTTACCATCCTTACTCTTCTTATTATGTGTATATAGGGTAGAGGATTGGTTACCTTTTGAGTTTTCTCCATTGTTCATAAGCTTTGCCTCATGTGTGAACAATTGACACATGAGGGTGTTGAAATCAAGAACTTGCATATCCGTGTATAGGTCCATGGCTGTGGTGAAAGCTTCCCATTTTTCATATGTCTTTATTCCATTGATCGCTTGCCTCACTATATTTTATTCATCAATGACTTCTCCAATGCTCCCAAGTTTATCTGCTAGGTCCTTCATCTTAGTGAAAAAATCAGTCACATTTTTCTTGGGCATCTTCTTGAGTGTAGTGAAAACAGATAACTTACATGTACTAGAAGTATAAAGAAACCTTCTATTTTGGGAATGTAGGTGCTCAGTGTTTTGTTGAGAGCTCAAAACCTGGTACAAATTGACCAAAGAGCTTTTTCATACATCTAATTCAAGTGTATAGCTAATTAAAACAAGTTATTTCATAAATTTAGAGGCACTATACACTAAGCAAAGAGTTAAGCAACTCAGGGGGATCATCCTGACATTTTAGGAACAAGATGATGTGTAGACATAGTCGACTTCATTACTTCATATCTCGAGATTGGTTGAACCAAAAATAATGAACTTTTATAATGGTTGTGTGTACTCAACCATTTGATGTACTTTACCAAGTTAAAGTGCATCAAATGGTTGAGTACACACAGAGAAATTGTTTCTCCAAAATCACTTAAAAGGTGAAGATATGATAGAGAACAATAAACTAAAATGATCTAGAAGAATTGTATCAAATTATGTATGCAAATGAATATATGATACAAGAAAAGTGTAGCGAACTACTGATACATATGTTGAGCTCAAGGTATGCTCAATGGTGTAGCTCAAAAGATTTCAATATGGCACACATGCCCCATGACTAAACCACCTATATTTATACTCACTTCTTGAGTTTGAATTTTGAATTTCCCTCACCTAAAAGTGTTCCTACACTTTAGGAGTGATTGAGTTGATTCCTTCTACCTCATAAGTTATGGGTTCAACTTCCTAACTTCACGAGATTCTTCTCTCTCTCACCACTTTCACATTTTATCCATGGTGAATACACTTAAATGTATACGTAGGGATTCATATGTGATCCTCTATGTGAGGTACATAAATCAAGGTGTAGTCCTAAGATAATAGCCAAGCACTTAGGCTTGCTATTTGCACCAACATTTGACACTACAAAGCGAAGGTATTTTAAACTCCTAATCGTCCTAGGTATGCTCACTGAATTTCATGCGATTCTAAGATTGTGATGAAAGGGTTGTCAATGATGCCCTAGATGAAGCGACCTGCTCTGATATCAATTGTTGGAGTTTGAGGTCTAAGAAAACACATGAACAACACAAGCAAGAAGAAGAAGCTTGGAGCACAACATACAATATTGAATGTATTAGCAAGAGAATTTCGAAAGATAAGTTACCATTAGGGTTATAGGTGTATATACAAGCCAGAGGAAAAAGACCTCCTAAAGAGGGAAAAAAGTTCCCAAGCAATCCTAGTGTGTTCACACACATGAGTACCTAAATATATCAGCAATACTATGTCAAGGATTAGGTGTTTTCTCATAAAGCATGGATTACCCTTGTTTCATGTGAGCAACAGCTTCAACTACCCTCCTCACACTAGCCCAATCATCAGCCATTTCTTTTCGTTGGTTCTCCAAGTCTTCTCTCTACTTCTAGTCTCAGATCTAGACTTAGAATTTTGAGAAAACTGATAAAAATCTCAAGTGTGAGGGACGTCCTATCAACCTTTGGGAATTGGGAAAATCTTTTCATGAATTCACTATGGAGTTGGGAAAATATTTTCATGAACTCACTATGGAGTTAATTAATATATATTTGAGATTTAGGTGAGTTTGTCCGTTTCAGAAAACCCTTTCTAGTATGTTGAGTAAAGTTTTAAAGCTAGAATTCTTTATGTATTTGTTTCCTAAAATCATTCCAAGCTAAGTTCTCATGGGCTTCAATTGTAACAACCGCTTAATCTTTCCAAATAAGGGATCAATTTATGATCAGGTAAGCCATGAAGTTTAGCTAAATCCTCATAAGCATCTAGATATTCAGTTACATTTACTCCTCTAAATTACTACCTTTTTCCCTTGGTTTTCATTCATGAATTTCTTAAAGAAATCTTCCATGTTGTTTTCATATTCAAATATGAAAGTTGACTCTTTATGTTCTTGATTTTATATTCAACTTCAAATTTCAACCTTTATTTTTTTATGTGCAACAAATTCACTTATGTTGTATTGTGCCAGCGTAAGGCATGTTTTAATGTGTGCAAATATGCAAGAAAATTTGAAACAATTTGAATGTAATTTTTATGGTTTTTTATATGAAAAATATGTATGTAAGAATCTCAAAGAACTTGAAATATGGGTACTTGGAATTGGCTTGAAGAAGAAGTTACAAAGTGTGTGACAATTAAAAAAAAAAGCTAAACACAATTGGAATCTTTGTGAGTGAATGT
Source organism: Ceratopteris richardii (assembly GCA_020310875.1). Taxonomy (NCBI): domain Eukaryota; kingdom Viridiplantae; phylum Streptophyta; class Polypodiopsida; order Polypodiales; family Pteridaceae; genus Ceratopteris; species Ceratopteris richardii. Next base: position 46,608,647 of record CM035419.1, on the reverse strand, counting down.
GCAAGTGATATCTTTGTTTGATAAGAAGGGTGATGTGGTGAGGATAAGAAACTTGCAAGTTTCCATGAAGGCAATCAGATCATAAAAACTAGCCCTCGACACCGAGGAAAACTGATAAAATCTTGTTCAAGCAACTGTTTCTAAGGAAGAAGAGGCTAGGGCTTCAAATTTGTAAAAACATGAACATATATGCAAATAATTTGAAATCATATCACGTGATTTATCGAGTTGCCATAGAACATTTCACATCGGGTTCAAATGTCGTGAAGGAGCTCAGTCATGTAGATCAATTCCAACTGCTAGTCTTCCAAATGATGTTGCACATGGGGTGCTTCAAACAAAGTCAGGTGAGTTGCATTTATGTTTGGCTGGCAAAATTTAGGCACTATAAAGCAAGACATTAGTGACAAATTCTTTTTTCACATCAATTGCACTTGGAAAAGGTAAAGCAATGTTTGGTTACACATAAGTCAATGGAATGTTTTTGAAATTAGCAACATCTCTCAAAGAATTTTCCCATTCATATTGAAACTCAACACAAGTGAAAATCTCTTTCTTTAGAAACTTGGACTTTTGAAATTAATTTATTCATTAGCCCTTCATCATCAATAGCAAGTGTATGAAAGTTATTCATATCGCCAAGTGATGTGCGAGTGAAATCTTTTAAATATCAGCAATTTGCAGGCATCAATCTTTTCAAGATTCGCTTTTAAACATCCAAGTTTTAGCTCCAATCAATATCATCTTTGTTTTGTTCACAGAAAAAGTTAAACTCGTATATAATGAACAATAAAAACAATTTAGAGGAAAAAACATCACAAGAATAGATAATGTTTTCTTTTCATACAAATAAATTAACAGAAGCCCTACTTTGCAGATGTGGTTGATTATTCACAATGGTATTTGGACTGGGAGCAAAGCTAAGAAATGTAACATGAGTAATGGGAATTGTTACTTTTGTGCTAAAGAGGAGGATCTTGCCTATCTTTTATTAAATTGTGCCCATGCTCAGAGATTTTGGTGTATTATCAATAAATATTGTCAAATTGTTGGTCTAACAGAGTTATGTTATAGAGAAGTCCTTCTAGGTGTTTGTAATAAAATGGATCTAATTCTGTGACATTTGTGGAGATCCCAAATTCTCTGGTATATTTGGTCTAGCAGAGACCAAAAGGTCTTCCAAAGTGGCAACAAATATTATGTGTATTCTTGTAAGTAGGAGCTGATCAAAAGCTTCAAGTTCAGCATCAGCACAATCAAAGTTGTTGTATTGAAAGATTTATTATGTGTATTCTTGTAAGTAGGAGCTGATCAAAAGCTTCAAGTTCAGCATCAGCACAATCAAAGTTGTTGTATTGAAAGATTTTAGACTTCTGTATTTCTATAGCAAACACAAGTATCAACATTGGAGATCAAACGCCTTTCTTTGTATTTTCTAGAGAGGTTTTCAATGGCTTTATGTATAATGTAGCTGATCATGCATTTCATTAGATGTGTAAAGGCATTTATGTAACTTCTAAGATCATGCATTTCATTAGATGTGTAAAGGCATTTATGTAACTTCTAAGCTAGACTCTCTAGACCTTGTCTCGTGCTAAATCTATTGTATTCCTGACTCATGAGCATTGCTCATTGTATCTCTGATGGGGCCTTTTATACAGCAGGATGTAACTCTTCCCAATTAATTCAATTCTTATCTCTGTTTTTCTCAAAGGGAGTCGTTAATGGATTTTGGATAGCTATGACTTCAACGATACAATAATCTGTATGTCAGTTGTTGTCGGAATAGTATGGACGGAGCTGCACGATGTTGAAGTATGTCAGCTGCTGTCGGACATCGTTGTTGATGTTGCAGTAATGTCAGCTGTTGTCGGAATAGTATGGATGGAGCTGCAGCCTGCATGGTGTTGGTGGCGACTCGCGAGTCGCGACACATGTTTGAGTTCAGAAGCACTCATTGGAGGCGCATAATGTCAGTTGACTATGGTCAGAAGCATCTGACAGAGTAGGCGTCTCCATTAGAGCTTCGTGCCATAAAAGCTCAGCGTCTGCAATAATGAATAGAGGATGGTCGTCTAAAGCAGGATTGTGCCAATCAGAGTTTCGTGCCATAAAAGCTCAGCGTCTGCAATAATGAATAGAGGGTGGTCGTCCAAAGCATGATCCTGCCAATCAGATGAACGCATATGCTTTGCGCGATTTCCGAGGAGAAGTGCAATACATTTGAATTTTGGTAGACATGAAATTCGAAGGCTGCGCAAAACTCTTCATGCATTACTGTCCGAAGTTCGAAACGTCTTCATCTGCCAGTTATAATGCCTCGCGAATCAGCCAGAAATCGAGAAGATATGTCTATTGCTATTGTCGGACAACAGAGAGGAGATAGTAGCGTTTGTCGAAGGCATCAGAACAGCAGAGGAGAAAACAAGTACTACTTGGAAGGAAAATGACATTCATAAGGGTATCTCAATTGTTGTTATATCTGACTAGTGATCGTCATTCAAGTGATAGAGTTACAAACTCTATAGCAATAATTCTCCTTCATCTTTCATTAAGCATGGAGAGAACATCTCTCACATAGCATATGGGTGCTCAATTTTGGAGCAAGATGTTAAGCATTGTAGCTTCACTGGGAGCACCGGTATCGGTGAGCAAACAATCCCAGTAATTGTTTTATAACATAGGCCCCTTTAATCGACCATTAGAATCCTCAAGTAATAGTGAAGGTAGTCAGGAAAGAGATTATAGGATTCCCCATAGATGGCAGATCAGGTATCAATCTCATGCTTGAATTGATGACACACAAGCTAGGACTTTGATCATCCCAAGAAGCACAATTCACGGTAAGCATGGTGAACTAGAGTAGGGTCAAGCCTATCAGAATCATTGAGAGGTTGGTATTGAGAGTATAAGGGTCTGAGTTCATCTTGGAATTTGTATTGTTACAACTTCCTCTCACATTTGGACGATTTCCCTTAGACGTGAAGGTCATCCACGATGTGGAGGTGTAACTTTATCTGGGTACATGACCAAGACATGTTGAAGCAACTCCAGATGGACTCTGACCACGATCACGCAAAAAGGGGCATTGCTACTTCATTGGTAGAACTAGATGATGAAGAGGTAGACCCTCAGGGACTAAATGATCTACTTAAAGAAGCTAACCTTCCAAGGACGATATATGCAAAATCGCCTCCATGCTATATTGTAATCCGTAACAAGATCGCTCATAGCAAAAATGGATTTTCAAACATAGAAGAAGGCAAGGGGCACCCAAGCAATACTGGAAAGGAAGAGGAAGGAATCTGATAGAAGAGCAGCACAAGGTTAGTACAGTTGAGGAGGGGGTGATGAGGCAACTACAGATGGAAGAGAATCCTCTTGGTTGGTTGCAAAACTGAGACTGGGAGAACAAAAGCATAGAGGCAGTGGGAAATTTAGACAACTAACCAAAAGGGAAGGAAGTCGTGCATGGTGAGAACTCATAGTTTGAGCCACTCGACCCAAAGAAAGTCTACAAAGGACGCACCAGGCAAGTTTCAACAAGGAACTAGTTGTGAAGAAAACCTCCTAGTCTACAGAAATTAATTACTATGTTCAAGAATTACAAATACATACTTGGATAGGGATATTAAAAATTGGCTTCACTGAGTCAAGGAGCAACCCACATAGCTACACCAGAAGATGAGCCTTTACCTTTAGTGAATGTATCTAGGCTCAAATTGTATCATAGGTAGATGGACATCGGCCTCATTTTGTACATAGCCTACTTTAAGTTGCCTTGATATTTTGTGAAACACTTATGTTTGATGCGGAATAAATCCCCATCAATATCCCTCTTCAGATCCTCTCATGTAGTTAGGACTCCCCTTTCAACTTTCTTTTCTGATCCTTGAACCTTATTTTGTATGCTCTAGGGTAGAGTGACCTTTGATGGTGGGCACTATACAACTCATGACGTGTCACAAAACTAAGGTGTCTGAAATTTGACAAAGGGCTTAAGTTACGATTCAGTTTAGGTATTCTTCAATCTTGTGTCCTACAATTTTGGTACCCCTGAGCTATCTCGATGGCCAGGCAGTCCAGAGTCTCATTGTACTTATCGGTTTCAGTGGCTCAGCATTTTGGCTCCTTCATCCAGTGATAAGCATGGTATGGTCCTCCCCAATTGTCCATTCCTCTTTTAAAGTGTCAGTAACCCCAATTCACTCCCATCACTCTTCGAGGTGATTCCACACAATACATACACCCTTCCTTGGGGTCGCTAACTTTCCCTTTCCACCCTTAAGGCCTTTTGGTAGGATGATTTAGATATTCCTACATCTTCTCCCATGTAAAAAGGACAATCCTTGTAGTGGCAAGTTGTACTAATCATAGTACAAGATGGAGGCGCAAGTGAACATAATCTTGAAGTGCATCGATGGGAAAGAAGATCATCATGTTATATAAGAACCATGTAGGGAGTCTATGGGGATGATTCATATGTACAACACATACACAATGTACACAGAGATATACATTGACACACATACATAGATAGAGAGGAATAGGCAATACATTTTCATTCAAAAGGCTTAGGTTGTCAACCTGCTTAGAAGCTTGCATGTGCAAGAGCAAGCAATCATAGCAGCAATAGGTAGTGTAGAGGAGTTTGTTGAGTAGATGCAACACTATAATATGAGGCTTGAGAGAAATTTTTAGGAACAGGCCATCACATAGGAGGAAACTCTAGGAAGTGTGGAAGTGAAAGACAATAGAAGGAAGTGGGGCAAGTCATAAAAGGGAGGATCGAAGGCTGCACGCTTGTGAAGTAGAGGATGATCATAGAGAAGTGGGCATGGTCGGTTGATTCCCATGTGTAGAAAGCTGGGAAAAGGGAATAGCATTCCAGCCAGGTCAATAGTTTTGAAGAGTTGGTGAAGGAAGCAAAGTAGATGCACCATGAGTTGGTCTGAAAGCAGCGTTCCATTGCATCATTGGGGAACTGCATGATATTAGGGACCAATGAGAAAGTTGTATGTGAAGAAGTTGGCAACAAGGTAGTATGCGAGCACTCTCCTTACTCCACACTTTGTTCTACTTATGTGTGTACCATTAGAGAAATCTTCGGTGACCTCTGGTGATATTTTTGTGTCAGTAGTGACTCAATGTTCGATGTGAGTTCGGTGTTCAATGAAACTTTGATGCTCAATGGTGCTTTGGATGCTTCCAAGGCTCTGATTGTGAATGAAAATGTGTAAAACATGCATTCTTTGCAAAACAAATCTTCATCACAAATCATAATCGACATCACAAAAATTGCAAAAGAATTGGTCTTGAAGTCAGTGAGTATTAGAGAAGGTTGGAGAATGTCAATTGAGTAGCACATCGCGAAAACATTTCCAAGTTTTGGAGTAGCAAGAAGGTATCGAAGCTACAAGAATTAGAACCTATTCAAAAACTAAAGTTGTAACTTTTGCAAGGTTTACCATTAGTCACTGATCAAGCCTCACCTACCACCTCTGATTATGAAGAAGTAGTGGATGCACTTGAATATTTTAGTCCCAAAACAATGGAAGACTTAGAAGGTGGACAATAGGGTAGACAACATGGTGGACAAAGAAGATAGCTTCCAGCCAACGTAACTTATGCTAAAATGGGTGCTCATGTTTGCACATTTGAAATCAATTATAGTGTATTAGAGAACCCAGACAATGGTGAATACAAAGCAATAGACTTTCAATCAACTTCGGTTAATGAAGCAATACGGTGGTTAATAAAATTTGATCTAAATCACTTTTGACGATATTTTGGGTAAAGAAAAATGCAAAAAAAAAAATTTACTTCTTGTAGAATAATAGAAAAAAACAAACCAAGGAGTACAAGAGTATGCCATAATTTTTCGTACTCACTTCCGACAGTTTCCCCAGGAAAATGCTAACTTACCAATGGTTTATCAATGGTCTTAATCCACAACTACATCAAGTTATGTTACTCTAGTGCATTGGTGGTATGACACTGTATTCTATTATTGAAATGGCTCTACAGTTGCAACATAAAGTCAATGGATTTGCACGAGATCTAGAATGGATGAAGACTAGCAAGATTAAATCTGAAGATGTTTTGAAACAGATCTTTTGCATAAAGTGTAAAAATCCAAATCATATGGTAGCGAATTGTGCATTGAATCATGTCTATTGTGCAATCTATGAGAATGGAAGTGATTCTATAGAAATGTGTCCTTACAATGCTAAGATGCAGAATCGGTTAGGGGTGAGTGTAGTAATATAGGAGTTCATTGAATCTACAAACAATTACATCCCTCCTCATCTTCAAAACACAACTTGTTCATATTATACAAATTTTTAAGCACCACGACTAGGGAATTACAATCACTCATGCTAGAACCCCCGTCATACCAATGCCAATAATTGAACATTCCAACAACAATGCCATTTTTGTGGCAAACTAGCCCACATTCGCAAACATTGTAAGGATGCCGAAGAATATGACAAATTCAAGAAGAACTGATAGAATCCAATGATAAACATAGTCATTATTACACCTGTGGAAGCACAAGTTGTCACTATCGAGACATGATCAAGAAAAAACCTACAACCAGCTACTGAAGTGTTTGAACTGGGTTTTAAGGAACAACAGTGGATGTTATCCAAGGCAGCGAAATGGGCCCAAGTTGAAGTGGTATTCTTCCTAGATCTTGCATCAATCACTGCTCAGAAAGTAGAACCCCCCATATCAACTGTGTCGAAATCTTCAATAGCAAAACCATCCGAACCATCAAACATACTACCAAAAGAGATATCTCCTAGCAAAGCGTGGGACATTTTGTCTAAAGTGCTGATTACCTTGCCATTAAGACACTTTTTGACTCTTGTCTCGAGGATCCGGCAAGAATTTCAATAGTAGGTTAACCTATGTTTGGGTTCAAGAACACATAGCTATTGACTCAAACAATTTACTTCACAAGAATAAACTTTAGTGCAAATCTTCTTCCATACACAACACAATTGCTCAAAGATAAAGTTCTCAAATTTACCACACTCGGCTAATCATAATACATAAATAGATCAATTATATTTGATAGTGACGACAATGCATACTTGTGGAATAAAATTTGAATGAAATACTGCAAGAAATTTATTTGTAATGCTGAAAAACAGTACTATCAGAATATCACATAGTCTTTTTTTACATCAAACTAGTCAGGTCTCAATCCATGTCAGCCTGTGTAGTACATAAATAATGTCTTTCTATCTTCTCTTAGATTTTTCATCTTCCTCTAGATGTTTCTCCTTCCTTACATATGTGCACACAAAAAGTACAACGATCATATATCCCACGACATTCTATTTAACTAACTTATAACTCTTTCTTGTTAAAATATCCAACTGACCAAAATACAGACCCAGCAACATACGAGTCTTCAACATTCCAAATCTGCAAACTTCAAAATCTGACTTACTACTGATTCCTGCAGTTTCTCTCCCCTCAACACCTAGCACTGCCCGGTGGGGGATTTTTCCTAAAGATTAGACCTGAATTCACAATCCCTTGATCATGAACAATAAGACTAATTTCTTTATTGAAATTCTCTTGATGAACTTCCTTTGAAAACTTAGCACTTTCTTGAATTGGATCTGCTTCAACCTGCATAGTTTCTTGCTCCACCATTTTTTTGATACTACCCTTTGCTGAACCAGATCATCCAACTCTTTGTCCAGAGTGTACTACACAATCTACTCTTTCAATTCCATGATCTATTGTAATAATACTTGCTTTTTAGTTTCATGTTGTTCAACCACTTTCATCAGTTGACACTCATATATTGATATAAAGCCATCTTTCATCTGCTAATGTGGATAACTGATAAATGCTTGTAGTCTCTCTTTCAATCCTATCCATAAGTCCTGCATAAACTTCTGCATTTGCTGCTTGATAATCATCATATCCATTGCTGACATCAACATTGCATCCATTTCTAATTCCTCACTCTCTAAGATCTACTTCTCTAGCACCAGTAAAGGTTTGATTCTAGATCTCAATACTTCATTATCCACTTGCAATGTTGTGTTTAATGCACCTAAGTTTTGTATTTCTGTTTCCACCATTTGTTTCATTCTCCCTATCCAGTCATCAAACTTCTAAAGGGACTTCTTGACCTTCACTAATTTTGCTGCCTGTTGTTGGGGAAACTAAGATAGCACATCTTCATGCTCCTGTGTTTTCTTTTGCAATTCCTCCTATAAGCTTTGAACTTGAGACTTCAGTAGTTGATACTCACCAGAGTTTAATATATCAGTAACTTATGTTCCTTCAACAAGCCATCTTGCCTTACTATAAATTTATACACCTCATCTAACCTCTGCTGCATCTTTGACACTTCTGTACTAACTTCAAAATTTGATTGAAACACCTATGGTACCGAAACCTTATCCACCACAACTCTCAGCACAGATTCCAACTTGCATTTCTTGGATAGTTTAAAACTTCGTCCGAGCATCTTGGGTTGCTTGATATCTTCTGCTACATTAATTGGCGTTTCGTGAAAACTTATGCCTTTAGAGGTTTACTCTTCAACTTCTATACCACCGAATCAACTTCGTCTACCTTGTATCTAGCCTTCAATAAATCACTATATATTTCATCCAATTGATCTTCCTCTCTAAGACTATCCTGATCCTTCTTCTGAATCCTTGGGGAATCCATTTGTTGGTCCTCTACTTTAGGCCAGACAACCTCGCTTCTTTCAACCTTATGTACAAGCTGGAATAACGCTGCAAGATAGGCTGATAATCTACTATCAGCTTGTGTCTTCTACTTATCTAAGGAAAATACTTCACTATGCATTCTATCAAATATCCAATGAGCCTAGCTAACACTTCCCCCTTTTTCTGCCCAACATAATGCTGCAAAATTGTCCTTGGACATATAATCATATTTTACTATAAAGCACAACTGCTCAAGATACCATTTAAGCTACTCTCTGTGCGCATAGGATGCATTTTTCAACATGTAATATTGGCGACCTCCTTCCGGAGGGCCAAATTCCTTCTTTAATGCCTCCTCAGAACATTTAGGCACCATCGGCTCCTTAAGCAAAGGTACTTTAAAAACTTTTGTGATTAATTTGGGAGAGAACTTCACCTTTGGAGACAATTGTCCTTTCATTTTCCTGATGATGTCCACTTGACTCCTAGCATAGTAATTCAGTCTCTAGCTAACCCAAGGTAGTGATGCAAAACCGAACAAGGAGATACACTATAGCCAGATAGCATTCAATGGTGCACTCATGTCAATTTCTACTTTCAAATCTATGAAGGGCTCCATAAGCGACTATGTTAATTTTCTTGCCGATGTCGAAGTTTGAGCATCATCTTCCTCCTTTTGCAACAAACTATCACTCTCTTCTGCAAAAGAATCCTCTTTATGAGCCATCTCTTCTCTCCTGCATGCTCTACTCCTCATTGTTGGCATTTCACTGCTCAGCGTTACAAAAGAGAGACTAATCGTTTGTCTTTTGCTCATGAAAAAACTTGCTTCAAACAAAGGACTCCACTGTGACAGCACAAACCAAGCATCAAGCCATCGTACGACACTAATATTCAAACACATAACACCACCTTTCCATAATTCATAATGGCGGTCAAAACTTTCACGCAATGATTTTAATTCTACCCACAAATCGATGTAGCAATTTAAAATATTTTTATGCTTTTCTTTTTCCATTGATAAATTTTTTACGACAAATACTATGATAGAGCACCATTTACTCGAGCAAACATCAACCTGAACCCTTTCGGAGTGAACAAGGTCCGATTGAGGGAATTCCAAATGAGCAGAAACTAATTGAGTAGGTTTTGACATACCAAAATCCTCTAATTCTTGCCGCGTAAAATCCAATTGAGTAAAATCTGGATAGAACCACCCTTCACCTCAAATCAACATTTGCATACCAATGTAGTCTTAAGAATGTGCTTAAGGTAATTTTAAACCAAAACTTTCCCAGAAAACATACAACCACTGAGAAAAATGTAGAGAAATAGGCTTTCTTACCTTTATGATCACTAATGGTGTTATTTTGATTTTCAGAATTAAACATTACCTACACTAAATTAGATGACAACCAATCCATATGCAGTGACTTCCCTTGAAATTTCTTCAAACAAAATCCATTGATTGGTTTTTCCATTCTCGTGTCAAACACATCTGCCACCATAAAAGTCCCTTGTCCTAATTCCCGTCCCATAAAGGCTTGCACTTCCTTTGCATTCTTGGGTCTTGGTAAGTCTAAGATGACTTTAATCTTGTCCTCATCCGTAGATATTCCATTTCTCGAGACTATGTGTCCTAGAATTTTCCCTTGTCTTACCATGAAGACACATTTCTCTGGGTTTAAGCAGACTCTGTATTGTCTACATTTGTTGAATATCTTCCTCAACTCGGGAATGTGATCGGGTCTTTGATTAGAGTACGTGCAGAGGTCATCTACATATACTTCCATGCTTTTTTTCAAAAATTCCTTGAAAACGTGACACATCAATCGTTGGAAGGTAGCCGGTGCATTAGTGAGTCCAAAAGGCATCACCCTGAATGCATACACTCCCCATTCAGTGGCGAATGTTGTCTTATGTTGATCCTCAGTCGCAATAGCCACCTGATTGTATCCGGAGAATCCATCTAGGAAACTGTAGACCTCCTTACCTGCTACTCTTTCTAATAAATGGTCCGTAATAGGTAGTGGGTAGCTGTCATGTATAGTGGCTGCATTCACCTTCTTCAAATTTATGCACACTCTCAATTTTCCATTTTTCTTAGGCACTACTACTAATGGCGATACCCACTCGGTATGTTCTATCTCATATATGAATCCTGCCGCTAGTAGTTTGTCTATTTCTTCCTTAATCTTTGCTGCATAGACTTCATTGTATGTATAAGGACGTTGTTTGGATGGTTTTGCATTTGCTGTCATTGGTATTCGATGGGAACAAATAGTGGGTTCCACACCTTTGAGATCCTTATAGGTCCATGCGAAAACATCTCGGTACTCTCGGATAAGATGTATGAGTTCCTCTTCTTCCTCTTCAGATACATCTTTACCAATATACGTGCATCTTTCTTCTCCCTCCTCAATTGTTACCACAATTTTTTTTGTTTGTTCCTTGTTGTCATACGCTTCTCCGTCTCTTGCCTCTCGTCTAGGCATCTGGATCGCTACTTTTCTTTCCTCTACTTCATATTTTTTAAAATGTTCAGGAACTTCAAAAAGATCTGGGTCCGGCCCTACTCTACTCATGTCGTCCTCCTGCCTGTGTATGGCTGTAGCAATTTCAATTGCTAAGATCTTTGTTGGTTCCTGTTCCTTCTGGTTCTGAATAGTATTTACGTAGCTTTCTTCGGAATCAAATTCTGGTTCCATCTCTATGCTTTCATACTCCTCTTTCCATTCTTTTTCCAGGGTTTCCCCTTCTTCTACTTCTTGAAGAACAGCCATATAGAGTTTTACGTCATAGCCTTCCTCATCTATGCATTCGTTCATGGTTAGAACTTCTTCGTTCACACATACATCTAAGGTTGCTAAAATTTCCATCCATCCATGTGGTTCGAACATTTCATCAGAAAAAGTTTGAGGCATGTAATCGGGGTCTTCTACTGATCGATAGTTCGGGTGTCCTATCGGCCATAGTTGTTTCTTATACTCCTCTTTCTTTGCTTCCTTGCACATCCATAATTGGGCATCTTCATGCATCCAAGATTGATCACTTGATCCAGCACTGTGAATGGATAGGTCATCTTCTTCTTTGTGGACTGGATTCCATTGTAATGGAGGGACATCTCGATAAGCAAACGTGTGCAAGTTTATCTTGGTGGTGTTTCCTTGATGTTGTAGATATAATGAATCTCTGCCCCAATCTTGTACAACCCGCATTTGTCTCATGAAGGGTCGTCCTAATATCATCTCGTAGTTGTTTGCTTTCTCGAATTTACAGATGGCTAGTGTGTGTTCAAATTCTACTCCGCAAGTGGTTAGTTTGATTCGTTCCAATATTCCCAAGGGTTTTTCCACATGACCGTCTGCTAGTTGGAGTTTCATGCAAGTGGGTCGCAAAGCAGGTTTTCCCCACTTTTCCCAGATCTCCTTGGTGGCAATTCCTACCCCGGCTCCCGTATCTAGAATAGCCTTGGTCATGTATCCATTGTGGGTGACAGGTAAACAAGTATTACCTTCGTCTCCTTCACTAAATTCTCCCACTTTATCCACTGGAACTTGTATTGTGGAGTTATTTTCCTTCTCCTTTTCTTTCGGTCCTCCATTCTCTGGCTGTGATTCTAGTTGGTTTGCCATTTGCTTCCATAATTGTGGTTTCAACCGAAGCAATTCTTCCACCGTCAATTTGCATCGTACTTTTGTTTTCTTTAATTCTGTTAGATTATGTGAACTCTCTTCTACCTTTTCCTTTCCCTTTCCATGCACCGTGGGTGCTCGTATTATTATAGAGTCTTTTTCGTATTCTCCCATGTAGTTAGGCAATGTTGAAATGCTCAGGGCTTCCTCTCTGCCTCTATTAGCTCTTGATACTTCCTCATATGCTTCTTCCAGGTTAAGATGGGGTTGACAATCTTCCACATCTATTTCCTCAAAAGGAGGTGTATTGTCTCCATTCTTCTTCCATTGTTCCTCTCGTATTCTATTCCATAAGTCTTTTGGCCAATCTGCCTCTAAATCTGGAATTATTGACATCAATTCATCTTGGGTCTTTATCTGACCGCTTTGGTCATCTTCTTTCCTAGGTTCCTTGCTTTTGGACTTTAAGCATTCTTCATACAGATTATGTGCAATCCTGGTTTCTGGTAGAATTGGGATAGTCTTTTCTAGGGTTGCTTGTGCTACTTCTATGAGTTTCCTGCATATGGTCAGTCTTTCTTTCTCTAATTCCCCTTGAGGGTATATTTTTTTCAAGTTGCTTAACGTTTGGGCCCATCTTGATTCTAGCTTGGTAGGCTTTCAACCACATGTCTAAATCATCTGGCTTTGGGTCTGCAAGAATTGATCCGGGCTTCTCCCTGTCTGAGCTAGGTCGGGGTAGCTCAAGGGTCTCCTTATGCATTTTTTGTCCTTTATGCTCTTTCCGGCTCTTAGTTTGTTTTTTTACTGTCTTGGCTCTTATTTCTTGCCCATTTATCCTTGAGTTTCTCTCGTCTTTCTTTCCATTTCTGTACTTTTGTGTTTTGGGAGTTCTCCTGTGGGTCCTCAGAATCTTCGACTACCTGAATTTTGGAGCCTATAGTTTTATTGCTCTCTTGTTTCTCCTCTGGTTGTTTTCCTTTTTGTTGCTTCACTTGGGCTCTAGTAATAGCCTTTAGTGGTACGTTGTACTCCTTATCACTTCCCGATCCTTCTATGACTTCGATCACATTGATTGGTGCCGTATCTTGAGTCTTTGCTGGATTCTTAGGGCAGTCTCTAAAAAGATGTTCCTTCCCGCAATCACTACAATACCCTTCCCAGATTCTAGGTGGTGGAGGGTTATAAGGTCGAGGGCATTCTCTAATAAAATGGTCTCCTCCACATCTATAGCATGGTCCTCTCTGTACAGGTGGTCTAATGGGTGGTCTCAGGGGTGGTTGTGCCTTAGGAGCTGTTTACATTAAAGTTGTAGTCTCTGCTCCATAAGTCTGATCATAGCCTTCATACCCATGATATGCCGTCTCATATGCTGGTTCGTATTCTATCATGTTGGCTTCGTATGAGTAACACCCTCCTGAAGGGGGTTCATACCCAGGGTTTGTGGGTTCTCCGTTGGTCAGTGTCGATGTTGGGACTATAGCTCTTTCTAAATTCTCTTCTGGTTGAGCATACTTTACTGGTACTACTTGTTGAGGTTGTGATAGTTGGGGTCCCAGTACTGGTTGTGGTAGTGGGTACGGTGCTTGCTCATATTGCCGTGGTGCTCCTACTGGTGCTAGGTAAGGATTGTATCTATGCATCTCCCTACCAGGCTCTCTAGGTGGATATCCATATGGTCGGTATTGAGGTGGTTGGATCGGCCGTGCTTGCCTATTGAAGGGACAGTTTTCAGTTGTGTGATTGGTGTATTTTTGCTCGATGTGGCAGTATGACGAAGTCCCTTGTTGTTGCTGTCTATGGTATGGATACGTAGGTTGTGCACCGGCCCCTCCTCGGACACACAAGTGTGTAGGGTGCTCTCCTCCACATAAATTGCATCTCCGTAGCATAGGCACTCTTTGAGCTATATTTGGGTAAGCTCTTTGTCCTTGTACTCCCAGTTTTTTTGCTACCAATTCAACTAGTTCTTCCATGTTACTAGAGTTGGAAGTGACATTGCTTCTTGAGTCTTCTGATTTGGAAAGGTCGGTCGTACCTTTGAGGTCCTCAGCAAGGTTGTCTTCCAGGTCAATGCACTCTTGAAGACACTCGCTTAAGGTTTGTAGTCTTTTCACATACACTAGTGTTCGTAGAGTTCCGTTAGTGAGCCCATCTAAAAATAATGAAATCATCTTTTGTTGAGTGGGTCTCTCGGCTGCTGGGCATCTATCCACATATTGATTGAATCTTCGTGCAGCAGTCTTCACAGTTTCATTAGGGTTTTGTTTAAAGCTATGGATTAAAGACGCAGAATTGTGTTTAATCCCTCTCTTTGTGAATTCTCCAATGAATTCTTGAAAGAATTGTTCCATGTTTTCAAATTGATTGGGATCTAAAGGTTGGAACCAAGTTAGAGCTGTCCCCGTGAGGGTGAGCCCAAAAGACTCATACTGCACAAAGAAGTCCTCTACTTGCTCCGCTCTCAGAACTTGTTTAAATTCGGCAATATGATCATATGGTTCCCCTAATCCATCATAATGGTTTCTCACGCATTTAGCTACTTGATAGGTCTCAGCCTTCTCATTGGTTCAAGTGGTCTGGGCACTACCGGAAAGACAGGAATAGCTGGTCGTAATGGTGGTACTCCAGGCTGTCTTCCTACCGGTGGTTGTGGTCTAATTGGTGGTCGGTACTGGTTCCCTATCCCTGCGTGGGTCTGATTACGTGTGTGCACTCCTGGAGTTGCAAACTGTACATGAGTACGGTTGGGTACACTACGTTGGCTGGTCTGTCCTGAGGTGGTATGTTCCGTCTCCTGTTGATTTCCAAACGGATTTTGTGAAGTAGTTGCCTGATCTCTCTGAGGGAATACAGGCGTACCCATGTATCTCAATCGAGCCCTGTCTAAGGCACTCACAGGCCAATATCTCTTTTGATCCTTATCTAAATACGTGAGTCTAGTTTCATCATCGGGGTCTTTTAGCTCATAAAATGTCATGGGACTTTCTTCTCTCCCTGGAGCCGGTAAGTCGGTTTGAAGCAATAAGTTTGATCCGTGGATCATATAGACCTCCAACAGGTAGTCGTCTTGAGGAATCAAATCTCCTCTCAAGACCCGTGATACTTGAGACCTTCCCCTCGGGGTAGTCACAAACTCTTCAGGGTGTGCTTCTTCGGAGTTGTCTGGATCCACAAACTCTCCCCTTTCATTAATTCTTTCCGGAAGTTCTGTCACGATGTAGATGTGACCAATTTTGTCTACATATGCACCTCCCTCGTACTTGACAGCAGGTCGGGGTACAATTGTAGCATTTAGGGAAGTCGCCATCCTTGCCACAGATCTATTTACACCGTCCAGGTAGATGGGGACCTCCTGGGTATTGGTGAACACATACTGTAAGGACGTACGATAATCTCCCTCAACTGTAGACATGAAATTTCTATTTGGTGTTGGACCTTGCATGTCTTCTGATGCCATAGGTATTTCTTCCTCAGAATCACTAGAGGTCTCTGAGTAGACAGAGTGGTGACTGACCTGAGCAGCACTTCCTACAGAAGAGATGACACTTCTTCGGCTACTTAGCACTCTTCCTGACCTCAAGTTCATTCACACTCCTACGTCTCTCTAGGTGTCCCACAGACTCCCCTTGAGTGGCTCTTCCCAAGGCCACCAATTGTCTCACAACAATGTTAGAGTCAATCTGGCCGATACCGTTTCCAGACGATACCACACTAGGCGATACTGCCTTGGCCGCGATACGATACCAGAGGTCCACACGATACGATACTGGATACTGCCCGCGATACGATACCAAAAGCCTCGGCGATACGATACTAGAATTTATGCCGATACGATATCAGTGTGGTATCACGATACCATTCTCGAGGAGAAGGCGATACGATACCACAACTACGATACGATACCTATGAGACCAGACGATACGATACTTATGACAGTATCGCGATACTATCCGGGTGAGTGGACGATACGATGTCAAAGTGGTGTCGCGATATCAGCTTTCACGAGACACGATACGATACTCAAGAGGGATGCGATACGATCTCAAAAGTCCGACGATACGATATCAGGTATAGTATCGCGATACAATCCTTGGTAGGAGGCGATACGATATCACCGTGGTAAGCGCGATCGCGATACCAACCTTGGCGACACGATACCGAAATGGTATCGCGATACCAGGATCGATACCCAGTGATACGATACCTCTGAAAATGTACGATCGCGATACCAACTCGGGGACACGATACCAAAATGGTATCGTGATACCAAGTAGGTATCAAACGATACGATACTTCGGCGAGTATCGCGATACAAGGGAGTTTTGGTATCGCGATACCAAACCTCAACCGATCGCGATACTCAAGCCAAAATGCAAGATGTTTTCAAAATTCTTGCACCCCCTTGCTCTCCTTACTCCCCTCTTCTCCCCTAAGCCTCTGTATCACACAAAAAAATCTGTTTGATATCAGCTTCCCCCCCCCACGATACTGCGCAAACTTTTAATCACGTGTTTGATCACTTTTAAAGTGTTTTTGTCAGATAGGCTGTGAGAATGCTTACCTTGGTACTGTCTTGCTTGCACTTTGAGCTCAAAACCTAGCCTTGAAAGCCTGAAAGCCACGATACCAAACCCACGATACTGGTCGCTGCTCGTCACGATACCAGAACACAGAGAAGTGTCAATTGAGCCAATTTTTTGGTTTTTATACTTTTTTTTTTACAGATTTTGAATTTTGCAAATTTTGTTGGTGATTTTGGAAGTTTTTTTGGTGATTTTTTCTACTCCAACTTCTCCTCTCCTCACTACTCCTCTTCTTCTAACCTAACCCTAACTCCTCCTTCTCTTCCCTCCTCCTAAACCTAAACCTAAAACTTATCACACACACCTCTGAGATGTGAAGTAACAAGTGCTGAAGTGACTGACTATTTGCCACCGGACAATTTTGCCTCTACAAGTACGATTCTATCACACTCGATCTATAACCATCACGAAGGCACCTTGGTTGAGTGTTCCCCGGCAACGGCGCCAAAAACGTGTGTACTTGAGCCAAGAAGACTCAAGGACTTGTGCCAATGAGACTGTACCTCAATTGCCACACAAGTGCGTATAGTGGGTACTTAATACACATCTAATTGTCAATCCAATGGAACGACGTACCAAGTGTATGAAGACGTGTGCACACGTGATGGAAAATGAAGTGGTCAAGCTAGCAAGCACGAGAAAAGACTAACTACCTCTCACACTCACTGAAATGCTGAAAGTGTTTGCCGTAGAGCCTCTTGCAGCAGTTTTCAGAAATTCAAGGATTTCTCCCAGCTCCGAACTCCGAATATAGGCAATAGGGTACTCATTTCGAAGCTCTCGCCGAGACGCATCTACTGGAAGTCGTTTCACTCGATTCTGACCACTCTGTTTCAAGTTATGGCAAAAACAAAGAATGGTGGGAAACATCCACACCCACGCCACAACTTCTACAAGCTCGCACACACACTACAGCAGCTCAAAATCAAGGGGAAGGGGTAGACAACAGTCCTACACATGCATTTCAAGCATAACACACATATACAAGAGTGAAATGAAGATCAAAATCAGCATGAAAGGGGCAAACTCGAAAATATGTAGAGCTCCTTCTTCACAATGGCAAAAAGTTCTTACAAAGAGTCACAAAGTGACTTATATACTAGTGCCCTAAGTTTGGTCCTTTCACACAAGGGACCGGCACTTTATTCACTAAAAGACTAATTTCTCTACTAATTTACATGGGTAAGCTTCTAATCTTCTGTGGGGATGCATCTAGAGGACTCCTCTAGTGCATTTACAACGGAAAATATATACAAGAGTGGTTATAATACAAAAGTTATGTGTCCAAATCGGAAAAATTTTGAGGCCCTTCATTTTCTCTGCCTTGTGCTCTTCTGTGCTCTGCAACACTCTCCCCCTCTACGTCTCTGTCGTCCCTTGACAGGCTTTACTTCTTGTTTGTCTCGATCAGCGCGTGCCTCCTTTGGTCAGTTCTGCCTGATTCTTGATCTTGCATTATGTTTTAGAGGCGCTCGGATTTGTCCTGGTTTCACATATTGGACCTGGTTTCATTACTCAAAGCCGGTTAATTTGGTTTGCCACGCACGCCATTAGTGCACATATGCGGATGTAGCTCGTAAGCCTTGATCTGAATCCTCTGTAACTCAAGGGGTTGAGGCATCCATATATGGAATACTTGTTGGCCCTGGTTCCTCCTCTCAGCTGCGTGCTTTTCCTTGGTGTGTGTGCCCCTGCGGGGCTCTGTGCAGAGATGGGTGATGCGCCCCTGCGGGGCTTCTTGCAGGGACTTGTTCTTGTTATGTTTATTTCTCTTGAGTCATTTTAGACTTTTATTTCCTTCTTCTTCTCTTTTTTCTTGATTGTCCCTCTACAGGGCATTATGCCCATTTGGTAGAAGGGGGGAGAGAGGAGTCTCTCCCCTTAGAGCATTTAGAAGAAGAGAGTCTTCATGTATGAGTCTCTTTATGAGAACATGTGGCGCTCGGCGGCTGGGAGGTTCGAATTACAACGATCTCTGTGTGTTTGCCTCACGAGCTTGCGTGCGGCAACATTAGGAGCTGCTCTCTCCCCTTAGAGCATTTAGAAGAAGAGAGTCTTCATGTATGAGTCTCTTTATGAGAACATGTGGCGCTCGGCGGCTGGGAGGTTCAAATTACAACGATCTCTATGTGTTTGCCTCACGAGCTTGCGTGCGGCAACATTAGGAGCTGGAGAGCTTCAGCATCGAATGGCAAAAGGTTTATCATATATAATATTGGTATCAGAGCGAGCTTTAGACACTATGGAGCCTCGCAAATTCGAGGCTGCAAGGCGGGGGGTTTGAACCCATGTTCTCCCCATAGAGAGGCCAACGACCTACCTACTGTGCCATATCCATATGATGAATGACATTTCAGCATTTACATATTCATAGTGTGTGTTCTGAGCTACATAATCCACTTGATTTGGGGAAGGTTGCTGCCTGAGTACCGTGCAACAGAGATAAGCTTTGCTCTTCTCTCACTATCTTCCTCAGAATTCTTCAAAGAAAAAAAAAAACTTCTCCTCAGCCACAAATGCCCATGAAGTGGGGCAAAAGCTCATTTGAGGGAGAAGTATAGAAGCATGATGATCATCAAGGCAAGGAGAAGTAGCAAGAGAAGATGACACTCTCCTCTACGACATCCCACGTCTTTTAGCAAGGAGGAGAAGTTATGGCCTCATTTCCAGGTTTGAGTGTTTTTGAATTTCTGTAAGAATCTTCATTTTTGAGTAAGGATAAGGGAAGGCTAGGCTGTAAGTCCTTTGACGGAAATCATATTTATGGAGAGTACGAGATATATACTCTCACTTTAAGACAAGATTTCCTCCAAAGTACAAAAAAGCATAAGCTTTAGGTACCTTCAAAATAGCCCACTTTCATGATTTTTATATAAATTTCAGGAGCTATTTTAGACTAGTAACCATTTTGGGGAAGGAAAATGAAGAGGGATTTTTCTTAGTTCGGTAGAAAAAATCATGCATATCTATAGTATAGTATATGGAGTTCCATATACAATCAAGAAATTCAAGAATTAGCCCATTATGATGGGAGTTTGAAGCTCCACAAAACCCCCTTCCATCACTGTTAAGAAAAAAATTTCAGCACCTCAATTGAAGAAATTCCCATTTTGGAAGAGGGAAAAAGAGGTGCAATAGCTATGGATGGATGGGAAAAAGTATATATACTGAGAGTATGGTGTATGGAATTCATAGGCAAATCACTAGATTCATCAAAATAATAAGTTAAGGAGGAATCTTACTTCCTCAACGACCCCCTTCTCGCACCTTTTGAAAAAATATCAGATGTTAATTTTTATCAAACTCCACTTCTGGGAGTAAGGAAAAAGACAATTTATCAGGCTTCCCATGGATTAGTGCATACATACATGAGGTATGGTGTATGTATTACCATGAAGAATGATAAAATCCAAGAAAAATGCACATTGGAAGTGGATTAGAAGCTTGCTAAAAGCTCCCATTTAAGTTTTTGCATAAAAGTAAAAATCTAGATTTAGGCCTCTTTTGGGGAGCGAATTAGCATGTAGGAAGGGAGGATTTGGAAAGATAAAAATAGGCCCAAGCATCTTCATATACCACTCTCTAAGATTATGGAGAGAATTTTAGCATTTTCTTGATGGAAGAACGCTTTGGGGCACCCCAAAAATCACATTTTTACACTTTTTCCACCCCCTCCAACAGTCCACTAGTTTGGCATGTCCCGCTTGGAATGGCCATATCTTGGGCTAGAAAACTCCAAATTGGACGTGCTATGGCTCATTTCGAAGAGCACAAGTTCTAATTTCAGTTTATGGAAATAAATTTTGGAAAATAACGTTTTTGTAGGTCTCTACAGCTCTGCAAAGTCTGAACAATTTTTGGCAACTACCTTCCGGGAGCCATATCTTTCAAACCGGGAAGGCGATTTGAGTAATTTCACTTCGAACTCTTTGCACATGCTATATATTTCAGTTTTTCATTATTTGCAGGTCCTAAAATGATTTTTGCAGGTCTCAATAGGGATTACAAATGCATTTTTGAGTAAATTTTGCATTATTCCAGTAATCATCTGGCCATGCTATATGTTTTGGGAAGTGATCCGATGTTTTTGGACACTTCAAAGCTTGTTTTAGGATCTAAGGAGGAAGATGCAGAGGTCTCAAAGCTCGTTGAGAAGGATTGGATGCATGCAATTCCAATACAAAAATCATTCAGAGATGTATGCTTTATGCTTTCAGGCATTTTATTTATGTTATGGCATGTTCTGAATGTACATGCATCGATTGGATTGCATACATCAAAATTTTGATCATTGTTTAAATTCTAAAAGTATGGATTAATACGCGAGAAGTACGCTTTTTGATTGTTTGCAGGAAAGAGGATTGCAGAAGCTACATGGCTATGCAACACAGAGAATTGTTGCTAACAATTGCTTTTATGTTTTGCAGGTTGTGGAGTCCATATATGAGTTTATGGCATGCATGCCATGGGCCTGTCAAGCCCTATGTTGTTGGGTGTCCTGTGTGCCACTGAGGGGGAAATGCTGTCGAAAAATTTCCCATCACATGGCGTTATATACGCACTTACCTTTAGGTAAGAATGTTATGGCGTGGAAACATGTTTTTTCTGCAAACATCACTAAGGTATTAGCATGCTTCTAAGCATCTATTTGATGGACTTAGTACCATCATAGTATCATAGATAAGGCAACTTCATTAGAAACAAGATCCCTACACATAATTATTATGGATTTTAGACCATAGGATTGCTAAGGGGAAGGACATGTACCTTCACTATTAGAAATGTGCGCAAGCAATCCTATAGGTTTTAGGAAGTTGCATATAGGCATGGGAGATACATATAGGACACTCTCCAAAGGAGTGAAGATTTATTTATCTTCACAAGAGTCTCACAGTATGATTAGGAGACTATGGGGTATTATCAGAAATACCCAAAGAGTGACTAGTTTCACTCATGCACATCACTTGACTAAGTAGTGAAGCATTTCTGCTACACTACTAAGGAAACCAAATAGATGGGATCACAAAGATGGGTTTCATGAGACATCATCGATGGGTGCTTATGTGATTCGAGTGGTGGTTAGGAAGGCCAGAGGTATGGCACTAGCTCTATGATTCTCAGCATAGATTCCTTAGTTAAGAGTAGTTGGGGTACCCAATACACATATGTATATCGGGATCTACAGAGAGGTACTCAGACCTAGTCTTGGTACCTAGGAACAAGTTAGTTTGGAATAAGAAAGGGATATCCATTGTCACACGATGATTAGAACCAAGCTACCTAGTTCGAGGACATGGGACTCATTTGAGTCCACTGATATGATTTTAGGATATGGGATTCATTAGAGTCCACTTGCATATTCCATTACATGGAATATATATTCGGTTTACTGTAGGTATCGTACCGTGAATTGGAAGAAGTTTTCACTGGTATGGGATGGTGGAAATGACTTCCCTTTGAGCACTCTACTTCTATGGCCAGGAAGAAAAGGACTCATCATTCATGGCGTCATGTCTCACTAGATCAGAGGAGAGCTCTTACTAGACATCTCCTTAGGATTCGAAGTTATCCTTCATAATTTAGGGAAGATCTATACTTCCAGTAGAGAATGTGATAGGTGATTTTATCACCATTGGTATCACATACTCATTTTGAATTTTTCAAGAGGATAATTCCATTAGTTTGATTGGATCGTATAGATCCATGTATAGAGTATGGTTGGCATAGATAGCTCGTTAGTATGGATACACATGTGTTTATGGTATCATGTCATATCATTGCTGACCATTTTAGTAGAGGGCCTTGACCCTTATTAGGAATTTGTTTTCTCCACTCTTCACTACATACACCTTCATTAGTTAGGGGAGATCTATTCTCCATCTTCATAGGAATGTATGTAATGAGGGATTATGCATTAGTATGGAAGAGAGGAGCAAATGAATTCATACGTTTCTCTTTTAAGGAAAGAAGAAAGTGAGAATTAGCTCAATGATCTACGAGAGATCTCACTTTAGCTTAGTGATCTCACTCTAGCTCCTATTGTTTGAGAGAGAAAGAAGGAAAGGAAAACATGATTTCTTCATAGGAGAAGAATAGGTTATGTTTTCCTTTAGACAGAAGAGGTGTTTGGGAAACATCTCTTAGTCTTTATTCCAGAAGGAATACATTTACTCTACTTTTCGCTATAATTTTCCTTCATGGGAGTCTCTTTCTCCACTAGTTTTGAAGGAAAACATGGAGAACTTATGTACATGTTCTCAGTTATGAGTAGAGTAAATGGATTCAACACAATCTCTTTCAAAGGGAAAGGGAAAGTGGAATAGATTCCACTACTAGAGCTCTTTTCCTTAGAGGAGATTACAGAGAGAGACAGAGAGAGAATTTTACTTTCTCATTTTGGTTGTCTAGAAATAAGTGGCGCTCTTCTATCAAAGACAAGAGGGAGATCAATAAATCATGATGGTTAGATTGAGTCTCACATGGAGACTCTAGAGAGGAGCAATTATGTTACTCCAGTTATGATCTTTGAATAGATGAGATGATCTAGTTATTGGCATTAGTTAGATTGGGAATAGAGTTATGATTCTTCTCTTTAGGGTTTCTAGGAGATAGGGAGATATCTAACTGATTGACGTACCAAACTCTTAGTTGGTGTTACATCATGAGCATGATGTGTAAACATCAGTTAGGAGAATGGGTATTTAGATATTATCTGAATCTCAAAGGGAATGCTTTTGCATTCATATGGCAAACTACAGGGAAGAGAAATATTAGAGTTTGCACTAGTGCCAATAGATGCTCTTCCAATAGAACTTAGTCCAATGGTAAAGGATGACAAACCACAGACTTCTTGGTTGGTGGAATGCAAAGATTCCATTCCGCTAGCAAGAAATTCTTGTATATGAGCTAGATGATGGAATTGCATAGTCACAAGGTAGTTTAGAGGAAACTATTACTTGTGAGCACACTCGAGGTTAGAAAAACCTGGAGTGTTATGAGGGCAATCTATCATTTAGTCTTAGATGGGTTTGGAGTAAGTTGTTATGGGACTTTGTTCTATATTTTAGAGGACTATATGGTTTATTATCTCCATTATGGTATGGTCAAACTTATAAGTTTGGCACTTAACACTTGCTTCTCATACTATTGCTCCAAGGAGGATACATCATATGGACTTAGGTCATTTGGATGACGTTATATGTTACGAGAGTGATAGTTTGGAGGTGCAGTGCACATGGGAGATAGTAGGCACCACTCAGATGGTTTTCCACCTTTGAGATTATCTCATATGAGACTTCTTAAGGGGAAGGATATGGGGAAACAACACACAGAGATGACCATATACATAGAGTACATGGGGTTCAGGGGAGTCCGAGCACTTTTTTCTACCAATACGGACATTTCATCTACATTTTCGAGGATGAAAATGTTTTTAAGGGGAAGGAAATGTCATATGATATTCATGGGGTGTGACTCATCTCTTGAAGAAGGATGCCACATGGCATCACTGAGGGCATTATGCCCATTTGGTAGAAGGGGGGAGAGAGGAGTCTCTCCCCTTAGAGCATTTAGAAGAAGAGAGTCTTCATGTATGAGTCTCTTTATGAGAACATGTGGTGCTCGACGGCTGGGAGGTTCGAATTACAACGATCTCTGTGTGTTTGCCTCACGAGCTTGTGTGCGGCAACATTAGGAGCTGGATAGCTTCAGCATCGAATGGCAAAAGGATATATAATAATCTTTCTTTGTTAAATGTGTCAAAGGTAATGAGATATTATCCAAGTACCTCAAATACCTAGCATGCCACTTGATTTGTCCAACAAACCGCATTACTTCCTTTACATTTTTCGGAGCTTTCGCTGTCCTAATGGCTTCAATTTTCTTAACATCAATTGTCATCCCCTCTCGTGAAATGACATGGTGCAATAAGATATTGGTCTTCACATCAATGACACTCTTGAATGGATTCAACACCATCTTGCATTTTTTGCATCTGTTAAAGCAAGATTTCAAGTGTAGCATGTGTTGTATCTTCTTTCTAAATACTGAAAAATAATCCACAAAGACTTGCATAAAATCTTGCAAGTAAGGCTCAAAAACTTTATGTGCCACATAATTGAATGAAGGTGGTCCATTCTTCAATCCAAAACTCATGACTATAAACACATATGCACTAAATTCTGTAATAAATGCAGCCTTGTGCTAATCCTTTTCAACAACGTGAATTTGATTATAGCCAGAAAATCCATCTAAAAAGCTATACATTTCATGTCGAGCTACTGCATCCAAAATTGCATCACAAAATGGCATCGGGAAAGGATCTATAATTGTTGCTACATTTAATTTTCTATAACCATCACAAATCCTCAACTTCCCATTCTTCTTTGGAACCACAATAATAGGAGATAACCATGTTACTTGATTAGCTGGTTTGATGAATTCAACTGCCAATAACTTGTCAATTTCCTCTTAACCTGTTTTGCAAAATTAGGATTCATTCATTACCTTTGCTGCACAACTGGAACTGCATCTTTCTTTAAATTAATTCTATGTTGATGTAAATATGGGTCTATGCCTTTCACCTGTGAGTAATCCCAAGCAAAGACATCAACATAATCTGTCAACAAACAAATTAGAACTTCCAAGAACTTGCCTTCTAATTCTTTACTTACTCTGATCAATTTTGGTTCAGCATGAGTTCCCAAATTAACTTCTTGAAGTTCATCTTCCTTTACTCTATCGGAGCTTGCATATTTTTGTTCATATATTTTTTTAGCCAAATTAATTACCTTCTTTTCTTGCAGCTCCAACTTTTGTTGAGTCGTAAGTTCCAAATTTTGCTCAAACATCTGTCTCAACTGTGTGCCTTCCAATGTGTCACCTACAGTTGGTTCACTTTATACTTCTTCCACATCTACATCCAATACTAGTACCACTATTGGATTTGCCTTCAGAAATTCCTCCTCATCATCATCTTCAATCTCGTTTGCTAAACTAATGGTCTGAGCCATCAATGGTTTCTCCCTTACTGACATGTTTCTTCTACCTTTCATTGGTATTGTGACCTGATTTTTACCCTTCATGATGACAACCACATTTAATCCCCAATCTTGTTTTACTTTAGCCAACCTAAACCATGGTCTTCCTAATAACATTTCATATGGATAAGTAGATTTAGACATTTGAATTACAACAGAATTAACCATGAATGATATCCTTGCAATTATAACATTTCATATGGATAAGTAGATTTAGACATTTGAATTACAACAGAATTAACCATGAATGATATCCTTGCAATTATTATCTATTGTTGCTTCGCAATGCCCAAAGGTTGGACTCCTGATCCTCCATCTAGCAAAACCTAATCAAATCTTCTTTGTTTATACTATGCCTGAATTAATGGAACTACAAAGCCCACATTAGTCGGGTCAATATTATTAGCTGATGTTGAAGTACCTATTTAGCTGTTGGCTCTAACTGTTGCCCAATCAGCTTTTTCAACAATTTTTCTCTAAAAGATGGCACTAATGATAACAACTAATCCAAGGATAATTACAAAGAAAAATTAATTATTACCTCAAACCAGTCATTGTTCAGCTCTTGCTTGGTCTTCATTTTATCATCCTTCATTACTCTATGTATAGATGTTCCATTATACTCTTCGTGGGATGAAATCTGAAATTGTTCTTGCTTTTGCTATCCTGCTGGATCCAATTCTGGACTTGGTCCCGAATCTATCTTTGATCCTGCCAATCAATAGGACCTTTATTCTTTAACCTTGTAACTACCAAAACATCCACATCCTTGACCAAAGAACATTTCGTACAATCACAATCCCATCGATTTTCATGATCTTGATTTTGAATTTCTGATGTACTTGCACCTGGATCATTACGAAATTCTTGATCTGATAAATCTATTACTATAAGATTCACCTGAGCAACTTGTTGGTCTTGTTGTTGTTGCTACTCTTGCTGGTTATTCTGATTATAATGAACAACCGGTGTACCCCTTTCCTCTCTGTGCTTAACCCATAAAGGACAAGGCCCAATCAAATGGTCTAGTGTCAAGCAATATCCACATGGCATCACTCTAGGTGGTCTGCCTTGCTAATTCCCTTGTTGATTACCCTGATAATTTCCTTGTTGGTTGCCCGGATCTCTCCATGAAGGTCTTCCTTGTTGTTGCCTCTCAAAACCACCACAGTCTTGAACTGGAATGGCTTGATTTGCTGCAACTTCATTATTATTCCTATTATCCTATCTTGATTTTTTTCCTGCATGTCTAATGCTGCTCCTTAATCCTTTTAGGAAGTAACCTGCCAACATCTTGTCAATAGGTCTCTCGTTGCCCTGTAATCTTTCCATTAAAGTTCTAAATTTTTTAGCATAGTCTTATACTAACATGTTCTTTTGTCTAATTGCTCTCAACTTCCTCAACACATCAGAAGGAATTTTCTCTTTCCTAAGTCTTTGTAAAAATGTTGTTTTTAATGCATCATATGTAGCAAAATTAGCAATACCATATTGAGTGAACCAGCTCATTGCTCTTCCTTCCAATGTAATTGCAAATTGCTCGAGTTTTATTGCATCACCATATATGGCTAGATATCCATTTGCTGTCCACTTTATTTCAAATTGAGCAACGTGATAGTCTGCATCTTCCTTTGAACCTCCTCTAAAATGTGCTACTTTCACTTTAGGATTTGGAGGTGGTTGCACCATGGGAACTGCTTGCAGTGTACTCCTAGTTCTTTGACTAGTCACCCCTCCAAGTGGTTCGAACTGGAGTCGTCTTTTAACTCCTATAGTTACTTCGGTTATGAACAAAGCTCCTAGTATGCCACCCACCAGCCTTACCTTTGTTGCACCTATTCCTCCTTCCTCCTCTTCAGCTTCAAGTTTAGAATCCTCTTGTACTTTGTACCAATCGTAAAATTTAGAAGATGACTCCATGTTAGCTGCTTGTGGTTGCGCTCTTCTATAGTAAACTTTACTAAATCTTCCTCTTCTTCCCTTCATGCATTTCTTGCTTCTTTAGCAAATGGAGTAGGATTGCCAAATGTGTTTGGGTTCAAGAACACATAGCTAGTAACTCAAACAATTTACTTCACAGGAATAAACTTCAATGCAAATCTTCTTCCACACACAACACAATTGCTCAGAGACAGAGTTCTCAAATTCACCACACTCAGCTAATCATAATACATAAACAAATCATTTATATTGGATACAGACGACAATGCATACTTGCACAATAAAATTTGAATGAAATACTACAAGAAATATATTTGTAATGCCGAAAAATAGTACTGTAGGAATATCAGATAGTCTTCTTCTACATCAAACTAGTCAGGCCTAAATCTCTGTCAGCCTATGCAGTACAAAAATAGATTCTTTCTATCTTCTCTCAGCTTTTTTGTCTTCCCTTAGATGTTTCTCCTTCCTTACATACGTGGACACAAAAAGTACAATGATCATATGTCCCACGACATTCTATTTAACTAACTTATAATTGTTTCTTGTTAAAATATCCGACAGACCAAAATATGGACTCAACAACATCTGAGTCTGCAACATTTCGAATTTGCAACCTTCAAAATCTGATTTACTTCTTATTCCTACACTTTCTCTCCTCTCAACAACTTAGATCAGATCTCAGCACTAGCTATAGCTACCATACACCAGAAACTAAACACAATAGTCGATCACCTGGTTCCTTTGATTATGGTCTGGCATAAAAATCACAAAATTACACAAGTTCTCATAGATGGTGGCTTTGGCATAAATATTGTCACTGACACAACATTGGTATCAAATCCTAGGAACTAGTTGTGGATTTATTTCAGTAGTGATGTGTATGAACCACTTAGGATTGCCTGAGAAATGTTTTCCCTCTTTAGGAGGCCTTTTTCCCTCCACTTGTATATACGCCTATAACCCTAATGGGTTACTTATTTTTGGACATTCACTTGGTAATTCATTCAGTGTTGTGTTGTGCTTCAAGCTTCTTCTTCTTCTTCCTTGTGTTGTTCTTGTGCTTCTTCATACCTCAAACTCCAATAGTTGTTATTAGAGCATGTCACCACTTCATCTAGGGCATCATCAACACCCCTTCAGTTATAGTCTCAAAATTGCATGAAAATTGGTTAGCATACAATAGGCCTCTGAATGCACTATCATAGTGCTTGTGTAGGAAATTTTTTCCTTTTATGCCAAACATATATATAGGTTTTGGTTTTCCAATACAAGCACCTCAAAGTCTATTATAAGCTTAGTAGAGCTCCACAAGGTAATTTTGTTCAATGTTTCAAGACATAGTCATTTTTCTACATTATGGTGTTTAGTTAGTGGCCATCTCTGAAAGTAATGATGTATTCCATATGTACTGTGTTGAGGATAGGTTCAATGGTACTAATTACCCATTGTGGGTATATATGTTGCATCATGTATTGGTATCAAAAGGACTGTGGAATATTGTGTAGGGTGTTGAAAAACATCCTACTAGACTTTCCAATATAGTTAATGAGCTGATGGAGATGGCATTGAATATGATGACACTCAAATTTGTGTTTGTGTTGTGGTTTCTATTGCACATACTATAGATTAACTTCATTGGGATGGTGAAGATGCTTAGGCACATGCATTGATAGATATTAATCTCAAACATGCCATTACTCCTCACACTCACTCCTACAAAATAGCAAAAGATGCTTGGGATGTCACAAGGAAGGAGATAAGGAAGAGAGCTCACACACACTCTCACAATCAAGTCTTCTCATCCAAATACTACCCATTAGGGGAGAAAGTGAACCCTCCTTGGGCCTTTTGGCTCAAGGGCTGATTAGTGATGGACCAATGAGAAGCGGGTGGTGGCCACAGTCTACTCCCTTAATCACATAGACTAGGCATAGGCTTCCCTTGGTTTTGTGTGGTCAAAGATGCAAAAACCACCTAGAAGTTGTGGTTTTAGCTTTGTGAATGGTTTTGGAATGCTTCAAAATCAATAAGAGCCCTTAGATTTGCTCAATGATCCAATGGATGAGGTGGAAAAGTGAAAGGCAAGGTGCCATTGAACCTCGACCCTCGGATTGTTCTTGTTATCAATGGTTGGGATTGTATTCATCTTAAAAAAGGTGCCATCACTTCTACACTTTTGGATTGACCTTCAAATCGGATGCATCTGCTTGAAACTAAGAAAGTTTGGGCACCTAAAATGTGGAGCATTGGATGCACACATGATCCAATGGCTGAGAATGAGGCCCCAAAAGCAAAATGCACCTTTTGACCTCCACCATCAGATCTTGGCCCCATCCAACAACTCACGGAAGCTCTCATTTCGTGATCAGCCCGAATTGCGGTATGCCCTTGGATTTCTCATGATCTAAGGGCCAAAAGATGTGCAAAGAGTGTGAAAAAAGTGTATGAGCTTCCTCCCATCATCATTAACTTGTTAGAGATTCTCTCACTAGAGCTACATCAAATTAAATATGAGCCATTGATTTGAGGCATCCAAAGGCCTAAATTTGTTTGTCTTGAGAATTTGAATACAACCTTTTGTGAAATATTATTTTATTTGACAATACTATTGGTGGATTTGCAAGGTCCCTTAATCACTTAGATTAAGATTTTTAATCCAAATCCTTACAAGGCCCATGGAGGGCTCACTTTTTCCCCTTATGCATGGATGGATAGATTTAGGGAAAGCAAAAGATAGCATCTAGAATTAGACACACTTTCTTAATCATCAAGGTTGATGAGGCATCTCTAATCAAGATCATATGTCCTTATCCATATTGTACATTCGATTGATGTTCATTATATTGAATTTTTGCAAGGTCTTTTTAGACACATTTGGACTAATTCTAGAGTTAGATCACTCTCAACAGTTTGATAGCTGGATGATCTAAAGCCAACCATAACATCTACACCAAAGGATTGCACTTATGGGTTCTGAAAGCAAGTACTAGTAGGTTCGGAATTTTGTCCACAAAAAATTCTATATTTGCCCATGAATATTGGATTATGTATGAGCATTGAGAAGCAAAGAATTAACTATAGTTGACACTTATGCTACCAACTTGAGATCACCATCTGTAACACCCTTCTTAAGGTGTGAATCCAAGATCTCGGTATGATTCCCTCATGCCAATGGATAGATTGGGTATAACCTCCAAGGACTCCCCTCATTTTTGTGAGTAGTTTGCACGTAGTATGAGGAAAGTCGTTGGCTATCATTACAGAGTAGACACACGGAGATCTCAGATCGATCCTTGCCTCTCAGCCACGTGGGGCCTTCATAACTATCCCTCTCTAGTAACCCACAAGGAGCATGACTCATGGTCTCTCACATGAGTGCCACTTGGCACTCAGGTGAGTACTCAACTCTAAAAGACTAAGAGGTGGTTCACACCTCTTACTAAGGACTCATGAGTAATTCTCCATGTTACATTTCCTTCCCCTTAACTCCATTTTTGTCCTCAAAAATGGTATTGGAAGGTCTGACAGAAAGAGAGAAATAATAGGACACCACTCCCACTATATCCCCATGTATAGCAATACATGGTCATATCTTCGTGTTGTTTCCCCATATCCTTCCCCTTAAGAAGGCCCTTGGGAAGGTAAACGGTAAAATTGGGAAACCGTCTATGAAGGGTGCTAACCCACTCCCATGTGGCACTATCTTTTGAACTATCTTTCCACTTTACTAGACACTCTTTATATAAGTGACTTCTCATCCGTTTCTCTCAAGTGCATAGTATGCTCTTAGGCCCATGTGGAATAGATTGAATAGAAATAGGCTCTACTACCTCACTGTTTGGAATGAGGTTGTCAAATTCGCCTAGCCTTTTCTTAAGCAGGCTAACATGAAAAATTGGATGGATTTGACTATTCTCTAGAATTTGGATCTGGTAAGCCATCTTTCCTATTCTCTTAAGTATTTGGAAAGGTCCACAATACCTAGGAGAGAGTTTTGGACAAGGTCCCATCTTCATGGTTTCAGACCTAGATGGAACTCTAAGATAGACCTACTCTCCTACCTCAATGTTGATGTCTATCCTTTGAGGGTCAGCATAGGCTCTATCCCTATCCTGAGCTCTCCTAATGTTGTCCTTAGCGAGCCTAAGCATATCGTTCATCTCTTCCAAGAAGTCATTTGCAGCTTGAACTTTCTCATTATGCAAGCCTACTGCATAAGGAGCTCTTGGATGAAACCCATACATAAGCATAAATGTGATGGAGAGTGTTAATCTCCAAAAGAATAAGCTATCCTTGGTATTAGACCACCTCTAGACCAAGAATAACTTTAGACTCCACAGGATTTTGGAAATCCACTCTCACATTACCAAGAAATTGATTAACTGTGAAGAAATCACTTCTCTGAAAAGTCTGTTGCAGATTAATCACTCATTGACTAATCAATCCTGTAAAGTTTTTAATAAAACTTTGCACAATGCTTCGCCTTAAGGTTGCGCAACTTCTCCAAGTTAAATTTCTCAAAATGACTGAGTATACTGTGAGAAATGTGTGAAACACTTTACCTATGTCTGAAACAGCTTCTTTGCAATGGAGACCTTCACACCTGTAATTTCTTAACACTGGTTCTCCCAAAGTAAATCTCGTTTGATCAAGATCTTTTAGCCATAGATGGCTTACCTTTCAACTTAGATTTTAAGCCCTCACTTGTGTAAAACTTTACACTGTGCACTGAGCAATGTTCAATTCTCTGAACATGAAATCTACGCCAGTTTTGACGACTCTCAGAACATCTTCACATATGAATGTTCCTATGCAAAATTCTCTTAGCCTGATTACAATTGGACTCTCAAATTCTAGCCATAGATTGATTAACTATGGACTTAGATATATTCAGAAGGATTTCTCAAAAGATTAACTACAGAAGTAGGAAACATCGAAACATCGGGCGCAAGATTTTCTTCGATTACTCAGAAAAGTTACAACTACATTGAAGAGATAACTCAACTAACTTTTCATGTGTCCAATGACACTTTCTACATCTGATTTCTCTCTTCCTATTCTCTATTCTATTTGCCCCGACTTTTTCCAAACATTTATAGGCAAAAAATGTATAAACTTATGACTAATCAAAAGCATAAGTCACCTATATCTGAACTAATGTACATATGTATACATAGCTTTGAATTTCTGAGTATGTCCTTCCTTCAAACTTCTGAATTTGTTCTCTTCTTAACTTCTTGACTTCATTTCTTCATTAAACCTTCAATTGATGATTGACATGCACCAACAGCTCCCCCTCAATCATTAATTGAGTTTTTTTCTCTATCTTCTTAATGCCTGCCATATCCTTGAATCTCTGTAGCTTTGGTCCATCTAGACTTTTTGTCATCATGTCTGCAAGCTGATCTTTTGTAGGAGTATGCATAACTTCAATTTCCTTATCAATGACCTTCTCTCTTAGAAAATGATACTGTATTTCAATATGTTTAGTTCTAGCATGAAACATAGGATTAGCTGCCAAGTATAGAGAACTCATATTGTCTCCACAAATAATAGGAGTACTTTGAATCACATCAAAAAACCTTCATAGGTGTCTTTAGCCATATTACCTCCTTTGCAGCTTCCACCATACCTTTATATTCTGCTTCTGTAGATGACAAAGCAACTGTATGTTGCTTCTTAGAACACCATGAAATCAATTTGTCTCCTACATAGCACAAATATCCATGTGTTGATCTTCTATCATCCACATTACCTGCCCAATCTGCATCACTATATATCTTCACTCTTGTATCAGAAGTAAATCCATAGTACAGTCCTTCTCTGAGTGTACCCTTGATGTACCTAAGTACTCTTTGTCCTGCAATCCAATGTTCCTTTCTAGGACAATGCATGAATTGTGAAAGCACACCAACTGCATATGACAAATCAGGCCTTGTTAATGTAGCATAAATCAAGCTACCAACCAAACTTTGATAGAGCTTCATATCTCTGAATTCTTCTCCTCCAAATCTAGACAATTTATGGTTCACTTCCAATGGTGTAGGTGCAACCCTGCAATCTTCCATTTTAAATTTGGTTAGCAAATTTTTAAGATACCTTTCTTGAGTCACATATACTCCATGTTGAGTATATAAAATCTCCATTCCCAAGAAGAATGACAAGTTCCCCAAATCACTGATTTTGAACTCTTTCTCCATCTGCTTCTTGATCATTTGTATTCCTTTATCATCTGTTCCTGTAAGTATTATGTCATCAACATAAATGCAAACATAAATGAATCCATCTTCACTTGCTTTGACTAGCAAGCTACTATTTGCCTTTGATGCTTGAAATCCAAGATCCTTCAAGAACTTTACAAGCCTATAATTCCATGCCCTTGGGGCCTGCTTTAATCCATACAAAGCTCTCTTGAGCTTACACACATAATTTGGACTCACTTGATCTTTGAACCCATCTAGTTGCTCCATGTAAACTTCATCTGAAATGTAACCATTCAAAAAAGCATTTTTAACATCTAATTGAGATAACTTCCAACCTTTGCAAGCAGCAATTGCTATGAGAGTTCTGATGGTTGTCATTTTTGCCACAGGACTATAGGTCTCATCATAGTCCACTCCATATGTCTGTGCATACCCTTTCACAACAAGTCTGGCTTTGTACCTAGACACACTTCCATCTGCAAATCTTTTTGTTTTGTAAACCCACTTACATCCAATAATTTTCTGGCTATTAGGTTTAGGAACCAGATCCCAAGTCTGATTCTCTATCAATGCATCATACTCCTCTTGCATGGCTTCTTCCCAATTTCTCTTGCCTTTGGCTTCATCATATGTAGATGGATCTTCATCTGCTTTTACCAAATAAGCATAATCTTTAGTAGTCAAGAATGAGGTGTCATAGCTATACCTTGTGGGTTGCCATTTGTGCCTAGATGACCTCCTAACTTCTGCACTTTTTGAAGTCTCTGGTTCATCACATTCTGGATCAAACCTTGGCCTCTCTTCAACTTCAACCTGTACTTCATTATTCTCATTTTCATCAAGTAATTGAATCTTTGCTTTACCTTTCCTTTGATCCACTACTTCTTCAACATTTGCATGTATATTATATTTACCTGCATACCAAGTACCTTGCTGATCAAATGTAACATCCTTGGATACAAGGAATTGCTTTGTGGATGGACTCCACAACCTGTATCCCATTTGCTTATCATCATAACCAATGAATACATACTTTTCTGCCTTAGGCTCCAACTTATGTCTCAATTGAGATGGCACATATGCATATGCCAAGCATCCAAATATTCTGCAATGATCCAAGGTAGGTCTCTTACCCCACCAAGCTTCATATGGTGTCATACCTTGCAAAGCTTTACAAGGCAATCTATTGACCAAATAAGTAGCTGTATTTACAGCCTCTACCCACAAATAATTTGGGCAATTTTTCTCCTTCATCATGGACCTTGCAAATTCAACAAGTGTCCTGTTTCTTCATTTTGCTACCCCATTTTGTTGAGGAGGGTACCTGCAAGTAACTTCTCTCTTTATACCTGCATTCCACAAGTAATCATTGAATTCATTTGAAAAATACTCTCCCCCTCCATCTGACCTTAGTCTCTTCAATTTTTGACCTGTAATCCTTTCTGCATATGCATGATAGTGTTTAAATGTATTAAACACTTCTGACTTTTCTTTAATCACATAAATTGTGATCCATCTGGTAGCATCATCAACATATATGACATAATATCTTGAACCATTTATACTAAAGTCCTTTGAAGGAGCCCACACATCTGTATGCACCAGCTCAAGTCTTTCTGAATACATAAACCCATGCTTAGAATATGGTTGCTTATGGGCCTTACCTAATTGACATGCCTCACATCTGTATGTCATGTGTTGACCTGCAACATTAGGCAATCCAAGCACTGAACTATTATTAATCATGTCTTTAATACCTCTTTCATTGAAGTGTCCAAGTCTTTTGTGCCAAAGATCCAATTCTGACACCTTTTGCTCTCCATATGTGAACATAGCATGTCCAACATTTCCTTGTACCTTCAATGTGAAAAGCCTCCCTTCCTTCTTTCCTGCAACAACCTGTTTATACCCTTGACTAGGGTCTTCAACATAGACTCCATCATTGGTGAACCTTACCTCATATCCTTTTTCCACAATTTGACCTACACTGATCAAATTCTTTGGAATTGTGGGAACATAAAGAACCTTACTCAGAAGAGTGCTCTGATCTTTAGCTTTGACTGAACCAATTGACCTTACCTTATGCCTTGTATTATCACCTGTCTGAACTGTATGGTTAATTGCATTATGATTTAGATCAGTCATCAAAGCAATATTTCCACTTAAATGATTACTACATCCTGAATCAATATAGAACACTCTCATGTCCTCATGTGAGGTTTCACATGTTGCATTCATAATGAGAGTCGAATCCTCCTTCTGATCTGATGCATAATTGTAGTAGGTGTTATTATAGGATTGATTTTGGAAGCTTCTTCCTCCACCTCTTCCAAAAGAATTCCTACCACCTCTACCTCTGAAGTTTCCTCTCTGAAATCTACCACCTCTTGCTCTTTGATTAAAGTTCTGATAATTACCATTGTTCTGATTATTGTGCCAACAATCATGAGATAGATGATTGGTCTTACCACATATCCAACAAGCTCTTGCATTATCTTTGTTGTTTCTGCCTCTTCCTCTACTTCTGCCATTTCCTCTACCTCTTATGAAATTTGCTTGGTTTGAAGTACCTTCTTCTTCACCTAATTGTTGCTTTCCTTTATTAGCTTTCTTCTTGTATTTAGAGTACATTGCATGACCTGCACTCTTATCAACATCTCCTTTGATATCATTCTCAAAAGTTAGCATATGACCTAACAATTGATTCAAATCAGGAGTGAAGTGATCTAATGAAAGTTCTGTAGACAAAATAAAAGGCTTCCACTTCTCATCTCCTCTGAGCCCTGTGAGAATTTGTCTTACCAATTTATCTTCTTCAATATCTTCATCCACTGCACCTAAAGAATCTGCAATGTCCTTCATCTTTGTCACATAATCAGAGATTGATTGTGAGGCCTTCTTCTTGAAAGTAGTAAATTCTGCCCATAGTGAAGCCTTCCTTGATTTGGTTGTGTTTTGGAAATGCTCTTCCAAAGCATTCCAAATTTCACATGCACTTTCAAGTCCTCTAATGTGAGGAAGCAAATAGTCATTGACTGCCATGTAGATTATGCTCCTTGCTTGAGCATCCTTCTTCATCCAATTCTTTAAATCTGACAATTCTTCCCTAGTTGGAACACTAGGATCTCTGAACTGAGGCTTCTCTTCTTCACCTGTAATGTATGCTATCAAATCTTTGCTCATCAGATGAGCTTCCATTCTCATAGACCAAGCTGGATAGTTCTCTCTATCCAACTTTTCAATTTGGAGACTATCTCCCATCCTTGCTTCACCTGTAGTCTCAAAGCTTTAGCCTTTACAAGAAATAAATGTACCTTAACTTCGAATGTTGCTTCTTCTGATCCTTTTGATAATCTTTGCGTGTCTCCCTTCAATCTTTCTTCACACTTTATCCTTCTGAACCTTCGAGATGTAGAATTTGTATATGTGCAGCAGTCAGAGTCTTCCTTTCCTTAATTTTGACACAACCTGCTCTGATACCACTGATGGAGAGTGTTAATCTCCAAAAGAATAAGCTATCCTTGGTATTAGACCACCTCTAGACCAAGAATAACTTTAGACTCCACAGGATTTTGGAAATCCACTATCACATTACCAAGAAATTGATTAACTGTGAAGAAATCACTTCTCTGAAAAGTCTGATGCAGATTAATCACTCATTGACTAATCAATCCTGTAAAGCTTTTAATAAAACTTTGCACAATGCTTCGCCTTAAGGTTGCGCAACTTCTCCAAGTTAAATTTCTCAAAATGACTGAGTATACTGTGAGAAATGTGTGAAACACTTTACCTATGTCGGAAACAGCTTCTTTGCAATGGAGACCTTCACACCTGTAATTTCTTAACACTGGTTCTCCCAAAGTAAATCCCGTTTGATCAAGATCTTTTAGCCATAGATGGCTTACCTTTCAACTTAGATTTTAAGCCCTCACTTGTGTAAAAATTTACATTGTGCACTGAGCAATGTTCAATTCTCTGAACATGAAATCTGCGCCAGTTTTGACGACTCTCAGAACATCTTCACATATGAATGTTCCTATGCAAAATTCTCTTAGCCTGATTACAATTGGACTCTCAAATTCTAGCCATAGATTGATTAACTATGGACTTAGATATGTTCAGAAGGATTTCTCAAAAGATTAACTACAGAAGTAGGAAACATCGAAACATCGGGCGCAAGATTTTCTTCGATTACTCAAAAAAGTTACAACTACATTGAAGAGATAACTCAACTAACTTTTCATGTGTCCAATGACACTTTCTACATCTGATTTCTCTCTTCCTATTCTCTATTCTATTTGCCCCGACTTTTTCCAAACATTTATAGGCAAAAAATGTATAAACTTTTGACTAATCAAAAGCATAAGTCACCTATATCTGAACTAATGTACATATGTATACATAGCTTTGAATTTCTGAGTATGTCCTTCCTTCAAACTTCTGAATTTGTTCTCTTCTTAACTTCTTGACTTCATTTCTTCATTAAACCTTCAATTGATGATTGACATGCACCAACAAAATGGACTATGCCCAGTGGAAGAGTGCTTGGCAATATTATGCAAACTCTACCATAGGTAAGTACTCCTTCCAATTAGTTTGCCTTTCATTCACATATGCTCGAAGCATATCCTCCAAGATTTGGTTAACCCTCTCTGTTTGCCCATCCGACTGTGGATGCTCGGCCATACTCATGCTAAGTTTCGTATCCAACCTTTTGAAAGACTGCTCTCCAAAAGTGGCTAGTAAACTTCCTATCCCGATCAGAAACTATGTCTAAAGTAAGAGCATATAACCGGTATAGGTTCTCTACAAAGAGTCTAGCCAATTTTGGTGTCTTCACTATAGTACATGTCAGAATAAACCTAGCCATTTTGGTTAACCTATCCACAATTACCCACACCGAGTCATGCCCTCTCTGTGTCTTAGGTAATCTGACTATAATTTCCATGGAGATACTCTCCCACTTCCCATTAGGAGTGTCCAATGGGTGGAGTAGTCTTCCAATCCTCAACCTCTCAGCTTTATTGACCTGGCATTTGGTGCACTTAAGCACATACTCTAGGACATCCTTATGAAGTCCAAGGTAGTAAAACTGCCTCTTAACAAGATCATAAGTCTTGTTAACTCTTGGGTGTCCCACATTAGTTGTGCCATGACACTCATACAAAATATGCCGTCTCATCTCAAGATCTCTAGGGACACACACCTTTCCTTTATATAACATATATCCATCATGGACACTGTAATTCTTCCACTTGAATCCTTCTTGAGTACCCATCCATACTCCATCCTCACTGGAAACCCGTATATCACGATCCCCATTCTCTATGGCTTCCCAAATATCGGAATATGCAGGATCAAGCCTACATTTCCCTCTAATGGACTCAAGTAGCTCACTAGTGATCTGAGTAAAACTCAGTCCATTGAGCATAGGCATGCGGCTAAGTGAATCAGCCACTACATTAAACTTTCCCTTCCTATACATAAGCTCATAATCAAACTCCTGAAGGGTCTCTTCCCAATGGGCCTTCCGACCTTTAAGGTCTGTTTGATTAGAGAGCCGCTTAATGCTCTCTTGATCAAAAACTATCGTAACTTTGGCACCATATAAATAATGATGCCACTTCTTCAAAGCATGGACAATTGCATACAACTCCTTCTCATAGACAGAGTAATTCTTCAGAGCTGGTTCTAGTTTCTTGCTCTCAAAAGTTACTGGTCAACCATCCTATACTAAAACTGCTCCTATAGCAAAATCATTCATGTCAATCTCAACCAGAAAGGGTTTATTGGGATCTGCTATATGTAAAAGTGGAGCTTTAGCAATTGCTACTTTCAAATTCTCCATACTTTTCTTCTGTTCATCTCCCCAATGAAAGGCTTTGCCTTTCCCTTTGTGTTCCATCATCAGGATAGCAATTTTGGCATAATTCTTAATGAATCTTTGATAGAAACCTGATAAAGTAGGAAGATTTGTAGCTCTTCTAGGTTCCTTGGATGTGGCCATTCCATAATAGCCTTTTCAGGATCCATCTGGATTCCATTTTGGGAGACTATATGCCCAAGGTATCTAACCTCTGTTTTGAAAAATTCACACTTTGACTCGTTAGCAAAAAGTGAATTTTCCCTTAGCACTTGAAATACTTTTCTTAAGTGTTCCAAGTGGTCCTGTTCTGATGCACTATAGATCAGAATGTCATCCAAAAAATCTACTACAAAATGTCCTAGATAAGGCCATAAAACACTATTCAAGAGCTTCATGAAAGTGGTAGGAGCATTGATGAGACCAAAAGGCATCACCAAAAAGTCATAGTGCCCATATCTAGTCCTAAATGCAGTCTTAGGGACATCCTCTACCCTAATCCTAAGGTGATGATATTCTGGGCACCAGGGTGCTAGGGAATCTTTAGTTTCTTGACCAAAGCATAGTTTATAAAATTATGAGTGGTAGAGTCATCTATCATGACTCGCACCCTAGTCCCGTATACACTACCATGAAGTTTAACTAGTTCATGGGGTCCAAACTATGGTGACCACAATGACTTAGTCAAACAACAGGTGTGCTCTATATCCTTGTGCATCACATCCACTCCCTTGCAGCTAGAGCTGCCATGAATAGGAAGTTTCTGCACTAGGTGGACCACCTTTTTGCCCTTTTCAGGGGCTGTACTACTCTCTTATCCTCTTTTGTTTTCTTCCCCCTCCTTGAGTGGACAGTTCCACTGTGAATGGCTAGGAGACAAACACCTAAAGCACAGGTTCTCTCTTTTGGTCCTCTCAAACTGATCTATAGGTAACCTAGGCCCTTGTGATCTTTGTTTTTTAATGAAAATTTTGTTTTTCCCCAATGGAAACTTCTTCTTGAACTTAGTCATGCTAAGAGGTTTGAGGGGCTGATCCATCTCCATAGGAGTATATTCAGGATGGTTATGTTCCTCATAGATCCATGCATACTTGATCACCTCCTCAAACGTCTTAGGTGCATTCCTTCAAACCTCTCTCTTGATGGCTTTATCTATGCCTCTAAGAAACCCTCTGGTTTTTTGGAAGTCATCTAAGCCCTTAAGTTTCAAAATGATCTCTCTATAATGGGATATGTAGACCATAAGAGGCCTACCTCTCTGGGTAATCCTACCCCACTCATCCCAATTCCTCTCCTCCTCATTCTCAGGAAGAAACTCTTTTAAGAAAAGAATTTCAAATTAAGTCCAATCTATAGGGATTGAGTTCGCCTCCTTGAGACTCATCCACCATTTATAAGCACATGGGCCAAGTGAGAGACTCGCCTCTAGCAGACAGTACTCTGGTGGGGTGCCCCTCACTTGATGCAAATCATGCCACTTTTGCAAAAAAGTGTAGATTGCATCCTTGTCTCTATCTCGATCATCCCACATAAATGTAGGTGGCTTTAAGTCTTTCAGGAGGGGAGCTTCCCTAGAACTCTCTCCTTTATGCTTACTAGGAAACGAAGTATCTTTCCTAGTCATCTCTAGAGGAAGAGTAGGGGTTTCTCTTTCCTTCCTAGCAAGGAAAGAGGTGACATGAGTCTCAAGTGAGATCATTTGAGACTTAATCTACTAAATGAGAGATGTAATGCCACTTAGATCTCTCTCTAGCCTAAGGGTTTGTTCCTTAAGTCTACAAATTGTGCATGAGTAACAAACTCATCCAAAAGTTCCTCATATGTATATTCTTCTTGTTGAGGCTCTTTCTCTTCTATTTTTTCCTCTACTTCCTGCCCCATTTCTACTTCTTCCATTCTAAAATCAAGATCCTCTAGTTGCTCTTTAGATGGAGAAGTGTGTTCTATTATTTGTTTTCCTTTAGAATCCATGTTTTACTTCCCTTCCCCCATTTGCTAACTAGAGTATGTGAAAAGAAATGGAAGTCGACCTTGAATATGTAAGAAGAAGAGAAATATATCACAAGAGCACTTCCCTGGCACAAAATTAAACTTCAAAAGCAAAGTCCAAGTGATCTTTGAAGTTTAAGGTCGCTGATTTTGAATCTTCGCCAGGCCCAAACAAAAATTTGAAATGTCCTATTGGTCGAGGGAGGTTCTAATCACCAAAAACCAACAAGAACAATGCCAAAACCATGTAGCAATAGCCCGAACCGGGCAAACTATGTGAAACTAGAGCACTTTAGAGATTTGACAGTCCTCACCAGTCCAAGAAATGTAGTCTACCACCTGTACTTAAAAGATATTAAGCTATCCCAAGTGAAAAAAGTGAATTTGGACGCCAGATGATGAAAAACTAGGCTAGGAAGTGGCTGTCTAGTTCTTGTTGAAGTGCTATAGAGCCATTTTGGTTTACTAAATCTTATTTAAATCCAAAAACAATGGTTTCTAACTAAAGCTCTGTAACATGACAAAAATTTCTGAAATCGGGCGTCGTATGACCAAGCTATGGTGCAGAGAAAATGGGTATGTCACGGGTAGAAAGTGAAAAAGTTAATCTTCATGGAAGGGTGACTTTGAGAACCCATAACTGAAAACTTGAAGCTCTTCAAGATAAACCCATGACCCATATCCCATATCCATAGCCCATATTACATGTATGCATCATAGTTTTCCCCAAATTCTAATCCATAGCATAATTTCTTCCCTCCAAATTTCAAGAAAAAAGTCCAAATTTTCTCTAACCTTCAGTTCATCTTGTTTCGATTTCCATGACGTAGGGAGGGACAATCGACTGAGTGACTTTATCCCACATTGCAACTGAAAACCGCCTTTTTCATGTACATAAAGGGGACTATCCCCTTTGTGCTCTCACCCAAGAGGAGGGGAGGAGGAGAGGAGGGGCTCTCCCTCTCTCTTCATGAGCACATGGGCACTGCTACTCCTTTCATGGGTGCGTGGTTGGTCTCTTCATGAGTGCATGGATGGTTCTAGTCTGAACAAAGTACATCTCTTGCTCCGATACCACTGTAACCTCCAAGGAATCCCCTCATTTTTGTGAATAATTTGCATGCAGTACGAGGAAACTCACCGGCTAT
The DNA here is from genome assembly GCA_020310875.1 of Ceratopteris richardii. Taxonomy (NCBI): domain Eukaryota; kingdom Viridiplantae; phylum Streptophyta; class Polypodiopsida; order Polypodiales; family Pteridaceae; genus Ceratopteris; species Ceratopteris richardii. Next base: position 46,565,533 of record CM035419.1, on the reverse strand, counting down.
CATCACGGAGTAGACACACAGAGATCTCAGATCATTCCCTACCACCTAGCCATGTGGGGTCTTCATAACTATCCCTCTCTAGTAACCCACAAGGAGTATGACTCATGGTCCTCACATGAGTGCCACTTGGCACTCAGGTGAGTACTCTACTCTAAAAGACTAAGAAGTGGTTCATACCTCTTACTAAGGACTCATGAGTAATTCTCCATGTTACATTTGGTGATCAAAGCCATCATGATATACAGTAAGGTGAAGTAAAATAGATCAAGGAATGGCACGAGCAAGGGGAGAACACCCAATTTATAAAGTATCTGGCACTAATGAAGCTGGATATACCTTGGTATGTATATACACTCACAAGCAAAGGGTGAGGAAGAAGGAAAGTAGGCCTTGAGATGGCATAGTGATGGATAGAAGGGAGGAAGAGAGTGTAAGGCACCATTCGCAAAGATAGCTTTCCACATGGCAGATAGAGGAGTACTTAATAGGCAAAATTGAGAAGTTCGGGGGGAGGCTACAAGAGGCACAATGGAGAAGGTGAAAAACCAAGTGATAGAATAGTTGATGATTCTAGCGGGTTGAGAGAAGTTTCCTATGGTGTTGAAGAGGAAGAAAAATGCATAGGCAGTGAGTAATGGGTGCTGACTCAATGGAGCGAAGGTTGGCATCTTTGTGTTCTGTGGAACAAGAAATGCTCATAAGCAGGGAAGATAATTGAAGATACCAGCAATCAACATTGGGAAGAAGAAGGAAGATACAAAATCCAAACTCTCAAAGTGGAAGATTGTTGTGATGTGGGATCTAGGTGGTATGTGTGTCGGTGCTAGTGCATTGTCAGGGGATCGCAGGAGGTTGCAGACTAGCAAGCTGGTGATTCAAGAACAAGGCTAGCATCAGAGACAACTAGTAGGTGAGAGGCGAGAGGAGGTTCAGTAGGCTTCCACTTTTTCTTCCCAAGGTTCAGTGATGGATTGTTCCTTTGTTCCGGCCTTGAATTATGAGATTGTGGATGTTGAAGGAATGCCAAGGTTGCAAAGGCGACCAAAATCATGACATTCCATCCATCTTAGACACAAACATGTGTATTACTTTACTACTACCTTGAAAAATTTGTATTACTTTACTACCTATCTGTATTCTATGGCAAAGGAAATCCTATAAGGTGTAGGTTCTCAAGTCACAAGGGCTTCCTTTTCCCTTGTAAATGGTGCAAGAAGTGCTTGATGGGTTCCTTCTATTTGTAACCTTTCTAAAGTAATACAAACACTCTCAATTGGTCTAATTATTGTCTACTTATCGATAAGCTTGTCTATATCAATTCTCTAGTATGTGCACACCTCTGTTGTTCTTTCATTGGGAAGACTATAAAATGAGAGGCTATGATGGATACAACCAAGATAGTTCGGGGTCACAATAGGTGCACTACCTCCCTAGTCCTCTCATATAGAATTGGCTCTGTGCAAATTCAGACTGTACAATTTCTTGCATGCCCAATGGGACGAGGGCTTGGTAGCTCGTTTGGGGCTCACACTGTCTATGACCCAAACGCACTCATGTCCTGCATCACTTAGTATGGAGTAGAGCTTTATCATTAGTGGAAGGCTCAAAGGCAAACCGTGAAGTATAGATGGTTCGGAGATGACTCAAGGTGATCTTGCAATGCTTCTTTCAAGAATCAACATTGATTCGCCTATTTTTAAGGGAGCTTTGGTGGAGGATGTAGATGAACATAATAGGTAGTTTTTTGCATTATCTAAGAGTAGAGGGCTCAAGCGACCAATTGATGCCTTCATGGCTTTGTTTCCGATAACCTTGGATAGGCTAATCAATAAATGGTTTAGCCAAGTTGAGGATAACCATTTTACAAAATGGCACAAAATGAAGAATAAATTTTCTTCTCCATTCAGACCATGAAATTCCATCAAACAAGTTTTGAACAAGCTTAGAAACTTTATCCTAAAAAATTATGATTCATTTTTGGAGCTAATGACTAGGACAAAAGCCTTAGTGGAAAAACTACCGATCGCTCTAGGAGATCTCTTAATCAAGAAATGGCTAGAAAAGGCACTTTCAATGAGCACCATGCACAAGTTCTGAGACTTGTTAGGACCAAGTGCATGAATAGAAGATTTTGTGGCTATGGCTACAAGAATTGAGCAAGTCAGAGTTCACTTCAATGATATCTCATCACACTCTAACTAGTGGGCTGACATCCAAGGCTATTAGGAGTTTGCTACCACAAAGGAAGATAAAGTGGCTAAATTACAAAATGAAATCGAGGAACCAAGGGAACGAGAGAAAAGGACAAGTCTCTGGTGTACTACATGTCACCAACAAGGAAACCCACACACATAGTGTCTAAAAAACATAGTATGCCAATTTTGTGGAAAATGGGGACATGAAGATAGTAGCTATTACTACTTGAAAGAGATGATGGAACCAGAAGCACCAAGATTTTGGGGAACCTACCAGAGATGCACCACGCATGCTATCACTGATGCATCCAATGGTGGATCCAAGAAGGGTTCCAAGTAATATTCTCATAGTCCCTACTTTTATGCTACTCACACTAATATAGGTATGCAAAACAATGTGAACAATCAGGCCTCAACATTCAATCAAAGGCCCATAGTATGTTTTAGATGTGGAGAATACGGCCATGTGCGAACCACATTGAGAAATCGGTGAAAACATTTCTTGGTATGTTTCTTGATTGCAGCAGTGTTATTTATAACTTGTTTTTCATTATTAACATACGGAAAATTAATTTGGCCCGTCTGTTGGGATTAGGGTCTCTAGCATGGGTGGGACATCAGATACACGTTTTCCAACTGTCCAAAATCCAAGTATCACTACACCAAAGATTGTCCAAATTAGGTGATGGCAAAACATATAGTGGCCTGGTCAGTCACATACTGTAAGTTCCCTAGAGCTCACTTAATCATGGCAATCCCTTGCCACTAAGCTACACTCTTGTGGTGTCTGAAGAAGGGGAAAGACTAAGGATAACATTACCTTGAACATGTTTTGGTCCCTCAAAGCTTCAGTTGCTGCTTTCAAAGACTATTTTTGAAGCATTTTTGGTTTGTCTTTTGGAGCCATTTTGGAGTACTTTCGCATAGATTTCTCTTCACACAAGTCCAAGAACATCAAGAAGAGTGTTCTTTGTACTTCTCCAACAATAAATATCAACCTTTGGGGATCTGTTTTCATCCACACTCATAAAAATACAAGTTTCTCAAAAGGTTTTTCAATTTTGGTGGGAGCAGCCACTACAAATTTATGCAGGTTTTTTGAGCCTAAAACATCAGAGTTGATAGACACTTGCAGGTGTTTTTGGCTAGTTTTTTTGAGATCCAAAAATTTGATGGCACAAACTTTGCTCTATGAAAGAATCATATTAAAGATGTGCTGATTCAAAGGAGACAATAGAAGCCAATAAATGGGATTTCAAAGAAGCTTGCTGACATGGATGAAGATGATTAGGGACAAGTTAGATGAAATGGCTAGGTCTACCATTCACTTGCACGTGGCAGATAATGTTTACTTTATAGTATTATACTGTGAAAGTGTAGAGGAGCTTTGGAAGAAGTTATGCAATACATATGCAAAAGAGACGGCATCAAATAAAGTGTATCTAATGAGAAAATTAAATGACCTTCGCATGAAGGAGACAGATAGTGTTGTTGCTCATCTAAATGAGTCTGATGCTATATTCTCCCAATTACGGGCTCAGAAAATGGATATGGATAATGAAATGAAAGTAGTATTGATGTTAATCGCCCTACCGTCATCATAGGATACGTTTTGCATAGCTATTAGCAATAGTGCACCTGGTGGTAAACTCGTCTATGATGACATATGTGGAGCACTCTTGAGTGAGGAGATTCGTAGAAAATCTATGTTTGGCACTCAGAGTGGAGATGCATATAATGTTCATGATTCTTACCAAGGAAAGAATCAGCAACGTGGCAGGAGCAAGAACAAGGAAAAGAATGGTCAACAGAATAAGAGTAGAAGTAAATCAAGGAAGAGGGATATCGATGCCATTATTATCATAAGAAAGGACATATGAAGAAAGACCATTGCACATTAAAGAATGCTAAAGGTAAAGGACATAATGTTGATGGGCATGTTAAACAGTTACCTACAACATCTACTTTGACTGTGAAGATTGAAGAAATTAATGCTATTTTTGATGACGTTGATGTGTTAACACTTGATAGTACTATGCCAACTGAGGCTCTTATGGCTCATTCTGTTTCCCACATGTGGCTGCTAGATTCTGGTATGTGACACCACACAGAGAATGGTTCTCTAATTATGCAACAAAGTCTCTTGGTACCGTGAGACTTAGTGACTCTTACTAGTGTGACATCGTGTGGATTGGAGATGTGGTTGTGCAGTTCATTGATGGTTGAAAATTTACTATGCATAATGTATGCCATGTACCTCAGTTATCATGCAGTTTGATGTCAGTTGGTCAACTTGATGACCTTGGTTAGTGGTCTTCTATGCCTAATCCTTTCGTATATCAAAGGGCAATATGGTTATTGCAATAGGAAGCAAAGTTGGCTCACTTTATCCTTTATTTGTATCACAAAAACAACACTTGTTAGCTATTACTGAACAACCTATGCTTTGTATTTAGCATGGTCATTTGGGCCATTTATCTCGTAGTGGAATGGAAAATCTTTCTCGTTCTGGCTACTTACTTGTGTTATCTTTCTCTGATTTTTCATTTTGTGAGCATTTTCAATATGGAAAGCAAACTAGAAATGTATATAGAACGCACATTGACTCGTCAATTCAGCCTTTATATCTCATTCACACATATGTGTGTGATCCTATGCCCACTAGGTCCTTAGCTGGTTCTCTTTACTTTGTCACTTTCATAGATGATGCTACTAGAAAAGCCTGGGTACATCCTATCAAATCGAAGGATGAGGTATTCCCTACTTTTAGGAAATGGCTTGCTTCAAGTGAGACTAAAAAAGGAGCTAAGCTTAAGGCTTTACGTTCAGATAATGGGGATGATTATACCTCACATGAATTCAGCCTTTTCTGTCAATCTATAGGGATTTGTAGAGAGTTTACAGGTCCTTATACCCCACTACAGAATGATGTAGCTGAAAGGATGAATATTCAAGATAGAGTAGTTTCTATGTTGCATCATGTAAACCTCTCACAAGGCTTTTGGGAAGAAGCAGTATTGACTGTAGTTCATGTGATTAACCTTTCACCTAGTATTGCCAAAGGTCTGAAAGTGGCACAAGAGTTATGGTCACGGAAGCCACCATATTATGATCATGTTCAAGTTTTTGGGTGTGAAGCATATGTTCATATACCCAAGAGTCTTAGACAAAAGTTGGACCATAAGTCAAAGAAATGCATTTTTCTTGGATATGGTCGAGAAGGACAGTTTGGATATCTCATATGGGATCCTGAAACATGATTAGTATTCAGAAGAGTGATGTCATTTTCAATGAGTCTAAGATGCATAAATAGCCCATTAAGGAGGTTGAAGTGACAAGAGCAGTGTTTGAGGATATTAGTCCTCCAGTTAGCATGCATAAAAATGTTGCACATAGGGACGTTCAAGAGAATGTCTGAGCAGATCAATCTACACATGTTCCTTTTCAGCAACCATTGAGATGCTCTACACGTGTCTCACATCCACATGTTAGATATGTTCCAGGTTTAGATTTTGTTATGCTAACAGATATCGGTGAGCCTTCTTGCTACAAAGAGGCTATGCATACAAAGGATCATGTCAAGTGGGAGTGTGCCATGAAGAGTGAGTTGGATTCTATTCACAAGAATGGTACTTGAGATTTAGTACCTTTTCCAAATGGCACGAAAGCTTTACCATGTAAATGGGTATATAAGCCAAAGTTCACATCAGATAGTGCTTCTGCAAGGTATAAATCATGACTTGTTGCAAAGGGTTTTAAGCAACAACATGGTGTTGATTTCAAGGAAATCTTCTCTCTAGTGGTCAAGATGACTACCTTGTGCATGTTACTTGGGTTCGTTGCAATGGAGGACTTAGAGCTAGTCCAAGTGGATGTGAAAACTACTTTCTTGCATGGAGATCTTACTGACGAGATCTATATGGAACAACCAAAGGATTATGTAGTTCATGGCAAGGAAATTCTAGTTTGTAGGCTCAAGAAGAGCTTGCATGGACTTAAATAGTCCCCTAGACAATGGTACCAAAAGTTTGGTGCTTTTATAAAGTCTCAAGGCTATTCTCAAAGCAATGAGGATCATTGTCTCTACACAAAGAGATGCTTAGATGGAAGCTTGATATGTTTGATACTTTATGTCAATGATATGTTGATTGCTGGGAAGTCCTCTTCTGACTTGCCAATTCTAAAAAAGAAGTTGAGTCAAACATTTGATATGAAGGATTTGGGGAATGTCAAACATATTCTTCTCATGAGCATTACTCACTATAGGAGTAAAAGATGCATAGACTTGTCTCAAAGTGAGTACATATCCAAAGTACTTCACAAGTTCAATATGCATGGTGGAAAGGCATTGAGTACACCTTTACCCACATACATGAAATTGAGCAAGGATGATTGCCCCAAATCAGAAGACGAAAAGGAATTCATGAACAAAATTCCCTACCAGTTTGTTGTTGGTAGTCTCATGTATGATATGGTAGCTACGAGACCAGACATTGCATTTGTATTGGGAGTTGTGAGCAGATATATGTCTAATTGTGGCAAGAAACTTTGGGAAGCATTCAAGATGATTTTGAGATATCCGAGTTGCACTAAGGACAAGTGTCTATGCTTAGGTAGAGGGAAATCATCCATTATTGGTTACACAGATTCTGACTATATTAGTTGTGTAGACAATCGTAAGTATACATCAGGGTACAGTTTTCATTTTTCTGGAGGTGCTATCTCTTTGAGATCTCATCTTCAAGAATGTAGAACTGTTTCCACCATAGAAGCAGAGCATGTTGCAGCAATTGAGGCATGTAAGAAAGCATTGTGGCTTTCTCATCTTGATTGTGATATGGGTTTACCTTAGCATGTACCTTGTTTGCTCAGTGACAGTTAGAGTGCCATTGCTTTGGCTAAGAATCCGGTCTATCATGCAAAGACCAAGCACATTGAGATGGGGTATCACTTCATTAGAGATCACTTAGCCATTGAGCACATTACTCTTGAGAATGTTCACACTCGAGATGATGTTGTAGATGCTTTGACTAAAGCTCTACCACATGATAGCTTTCGACACTATTGTCATTTGATGGGGGTTACTTGATTCATGATCTTACACAGTCACTTGTATACTGTGTAACACGCCAATCAGATGGGAGGTATTGTTTGTATACTTACACTCAAGTATTCTTTATCATTCTTTATTTTTTCTTCCATAGTTACTTTGGCCATATTGGCCTTTAGTGGGAGATTGTTACCATTAGTGTCAATGTGAAAGGCCAAATGGCCACTAGACACTTCTTTGTATATGTTCTTTAATAAAACATATGGTGGCTTGGTTAGTCACAGACTGAAAGTCCGATCCCATTTGTATGACCTAAGACGTCTATCTTCGTGCTTCCTATGTACTGTGTTTTTTTTGTGTATTCTGCAGGCTCTGTGGAGAGTACTCTATGCGGCCTTAGGAGCTCAGTTTTCTACTCCAAGGATATTTTCATGGAGCTCTCAATAAGGAGAGTTCATTGTGGTGCATCCCCATCGAATTACTTCAAGCAAGACATTCTTGGAGTTATTATAGATGGAAAGTTTGGGATGAGAGACCAAAGTAGGGTCAAGCCGATCGAAAAAGTGGAAAGAATCAGACTAATAACACGAGGATCTATAGTTATTTTGGATTTTGTCATACTTATACTCCCACTCAAAATGGGAGGTTTTCCATTAATTTTGGGACATCCTTGGCTTAGATATGTGAAATTCATCCAGGATTGGGGACATAACTACATGTGGATGTACAATCATGAAAATTTGAAGAAACTACACATGGAAACTAGTTTGGATTTTGCACGCAGGGATGTTGCCTCCTCGATTGTTGAGGTAGATGGTTTAGGAATTGGTAGCCCAGAACAAGGCAGCTTGGTTGGAAGATTTGATATGGATAAATGATTATGTTCTAGGACCCACACTTGCTATATGATTGCATGCAACAAAGACATACAAAAGGAAATCGATGGGTTAGGTACAATGAGTGTAGCATCATGGTACAGATTTGGCAGTCCAAAGAATGAGCTTGATGAGAGTAGAACATAAGACAAGGCTGCAGAAGCAAGGATGGATGAAGCAATTATGGCCAGGAAGGTGAAGACCAAGCACTTAATGCAGCTCACATAGCAACACTAAAAGATGAGGCCCTACCTTTGGTAAAGGTATCCAAGCTTAAGGTTTATCACACCTAAAACAAAGAAAACACCTTGTACATATCTCAATTTTGCATAAAAGTAGCAATCTGAACACAAAACCATAAATCTTCCTCTTCCACTCCTTGGGTCTAGATTAGAATCTCTCTTCACACAACTTCTTTTATCCAAAAATATGTTTTGTCTCCTCTGCCATGGAGCAAACTTTAGAAGTGGCAACTGTACATCGGGCAGATTATCATGAAATCAAGTTTTCATAGGAAGGTCCTTTTTAGACATATTTGGACTAATTCCAAGGTTAGCTTCTCCCGAAAATTTGGTAGTGGGATACTCTCAAGCCAATCATGGCACTACTATAGAGGATTATGCCTATGGGTTCTAAAAGCAAGTGATGCTTCTTTACATTCTAAATGTATGGTTGTGAGTGAGGCTGATTCCGATTGGTTCTTTGATAGTGGTGCTTCAAAGCACATAACATCACGCAAAAGATTTTTTGCCTCTTTGAAAGATGCACCCAAAGGAGGACATGTGTGTGCAAACAATGCCTCTTATCCTATCATTGGAGTAGGAGAAATTGAGCTTACGTCTGCAAATGGAGGTGTGATTCTCTTGAAAAATGCATTGTATGTGCCCGGTATCAAGAAGAACTTAATTTCAGTTCCGTTGATTGCCAAAGTTGGACTTCATGTACACTTTGTTGATGATAAGTGTATGGTTCATGATTTTAGCAATGGCGATGTTATCGTGATGTCCGGTACATTATGTAATGGTTTGTATCGCATGGATACATACAAGAGGGCTGCCTCTAATGCCTTACTTGCTCATACTTCTTCCATGGCTGAAATGGAGCTTTGGCATGCTCGTTTTGGTCATTTAAACTTCAATAGTTTGCTCTACTTGTAAAAGAAGGACATGGTTATTGGCTTGCCTACACTTGAGTCCATTGAAAAGCATGCATGTGACGGTTGCATTCTTGGAAAAATGCATCATGCTTCTTTTCCAAAAGATAGTCATACACACACTACAAGAAAATTGCAACTTGTTCATAGTGATGTATGTGGTCCAGTCAAGACTCCATCTTTTGGGAAGCATGTATATTCTGTTACCTTCATTGATGATGCTACTTGCCATACATGGGTGTATCCTATGAAAGCAAAGAATGAGGTATTTTCTTGCTTCAAAGCATTTTTAGCTATGGATGAAAATTTTTCTTCACAAAAGCTTTTGACTCTACGCACGGATCGTGGTGGTGAGTACATGTCACATGAGTTTAATGCTTTTCTTCGTGAAAGAGGTATTTCACACCAATGTACAGTGACATATACACCTCAACAAAATGGTGTTGCCGAGCATAAAAATAGAACTTTACTTGAAATGGCACGATGTATGGTTAAAGGAAAGCATCTTCCTCATAAGTTTTGGATGGAAGCGGTCATGTGTGCAAACTATGTGTTGAATCGCTGCCCTACAAAAGCATTGAGAGTCATCACTCCTTATGAAGCTTGGAATGGTCATAAGCCTATGGTTAGTCATATGTGTGTGTTTGGTTGTTTGGCATATGCTCTTGTGCCATGACAACAATGTCACAAACTTAATGACAAGGCAAAGAAATGTATATTTGTTGGTTATAGTGCTGAAAGTGAGGGATATCGGTTGTACCATCCATTGACGAACACAATTATTGTGAGTCGAGATGTGGTATTTGCTGAAAATTCAGTTTTCCCTCTACTTGAATGCAAAAAACTGCCAACAGTTAGCTCACAAGATGTGTTCGATACACTTATGACTTTGTTCCAAAATGGTGCGCTTGACTATGGCCGTGTAGACCAGCCAATTGAGGTTCAAAGGGCTGAAAAATTCCAGACAAATAGGGCTGAAAATGTAGAGAATTTCCAGCCAAACATGGCTGAAAAAATTCAGCCAAAAAATAGGGCTCCAAGTGAACCTAACAAAGGCCATGGACTTGGATCCACTAAATGATAGGGATGCTCTTGAGCGGAGAAACGGATCCCTTTCCAGCCACATATGGTTGAACATTTGCGTCAAAATATGGCTGAAACTGAGCATGAAATTCAGCCCACGCATGATGTACATATTGAAGATGTTTTACATAATGAACGCATGTCTATCAAGAGTGCACAATCTATGCCAAAGTGGTTGAAACAAACTTTGCAGGACAGCAAATTGAGTGCACCTTTACTTGGTAGAACAAGATCAAGCTCTCACCATGCATCAAGTAATTTTGTGGATTATTCTCTTATTTCTACTGCATGTAATGAAGAGCCACTTTCTTTTGAAGATGCATGTGACGATCCACAATGGATGAGTGCTATGCAATCAGAAATGGATTCCATACATAGGAATGGTACTTGGGAGTTATGTGAATTGCCAAAAGGAAAGAATGCCATTGGTACAAAGTGGGTTTACAAGATTAAGAGAAAATCTGATGGTAGCATTGATCGCTATAAAGCTAGATTGGTTGCCAAAGGATATGCACAACAATCTGGCATTGACTATGAGGAAACTTTTGCACCTACTTCACGCATGACCACCATTCGTACCGTGGTTGCATTGGCTGCCCATCGAGGTTGGAAAGTGCATTAGTTGGACATAAAAATAGCCTTCTTGAATGGTGATTTGCAAGAAGAGGTCTATGTAAAGCAACCTCCTGGATTTGCTATGAAAGGGAAAGAGCATATGGTTTGTCGCTTGCATAAAGCCTTGTATGGTCTCAAGCAAGCTCCACGTGCATGGTATGATAAAATACATGAGCACTTGATTGCTCTTGGTTTCACATGTAGTCCAATTTAAAGCACACTCTATGTACGCAAAAATGGGGCTGATCTTATAGTGCTTGTTCTTTATGTTGATGACATACTCTTGACTGGGTCATGTGATGCAAAAGTTGACATTCTTATGGCTGATTTGTAGCATACTTTTGATGTCACTTATCTTGGTCTTTTGAGCTAATATCTTGGCATCCAGTTTGTATCCGTTGAGGGGGGAATTGTTATGCATCAAGCAAAGTATGTTGAAAAACTACTTCAGCGTTTTGACTTTGAGGATTGCAAGCCCGTTTCCACACCAGTTGACACAAGGTTCAGGTTCTCAGTTGAGGATTCCAGTGATGCATTTGATACTTCTCTTTATCAACAAGTTGTGGGATGTCTTATATATGCATGCAACACAAGGCCAGATATACAGTATGCAGTTTCCCAGTTGAGTCGATTCATGCATAGCCCTGGCACTAAGCATTGGCAAGCGGTGAAACATGTGTTCAGATATCTTCGAGGCACTTTGAGTTTAGGTCTCTTTTATGGCAGAGATATTCAGCCATGCTTGCATGCTTTTATAGATATTGATTGGGCTGGTTGTTATGATACTCGCGTGTCCACTAGTGGTAATTGCTTTTTCCTTGGAGACTCATGCATATCTTGGTTGAGTAAGAAGAAACCTACAGTGGCGACATCGAGTTGTGAAGCTGAGTACAGGGCAGTTTTCACAGCGACAGTGGAGTGTATATGGCTGAGACACCTATTGATGGATCTTTGCATGGATATTGATGCTGCTACGCATATTCTCACTGATAGTCAGAGTGCTTTGGATGTTGCACGAAACCCAGTGTTTCATGCACGGACCAAACATATTGAGGTGCATTACCACTATGTGAGAGAGCGCCTTCATGCAGGAGATATTGATTTGGTATATGTGCCTACACAAGATAATGTGGCAGACATATTCACCAAAGCTCTTCCACGGGAAAAGTTTGAAGCTTTTCGCAAAGCTTTATGCTTGTTACCTTGTGGTGGTTGATGTGTCACTCCCTGTATGTGTTCACATCATTTGCTTCAGGGGGGTTTGTTACACTTATGTGTTCCTTGAGTAGCTTTGATGTGAACCTTTTCCCTATACATAGGCACTTTTTACTCTAGTGTTGGCTAGAGGTTTTTTCCCCATGTTACCACATACTTGATACTCTCATATGTGGTGGTACTTTATACTTAGGGATATTATTCAGCTCTTACTTCAGTTCAGTTCATCGATCAATAGAGAGAGCTATTCCAGCCATCATCTTCTCCGTGTGCCTTGCTGCATTTGTGCTCCTTGTGTGTGCATCTTGTGTGTCTCTCGCACTTCTACACACACCCAATAGGAGATTATTTAGAACGGTCTGCACAAGTGAGCTATCTGGTATAACCTCATCACCAGAAATCAACTGTTCCTTCAAGTCTTTGATCTTTGTTAGGAAACTGTCCATAGAATCACCTTCATTCATGTGCTCACTCTCCAACTCTTTTCGGAGGTAAGCAACACGATCCTCATTCCTAGCTTGGTACAATGTGGTAAGTGTATCCCAAGCATCCTTAGCTGTTCTGCAAGAGCGAATATGAGGAATAATGGCACGTTTGACAGACAAAGCTATCAATGCATGTGTGTGGGCATCTCTGCCATCCCAACAAATCTGCTCTATAGTAGGTGCAATAGAAACCGCAACACGAATAGGAATATGCAGAATATCATCATCTTTGACACCTTCTACATCAGCTTCAGTACTTGTAGTTGTAACAGTTGCAGGTGTGATAGGACGTTTTTCGACACCCTGCATAATGTTCCACAGTCCTTTTTCAACCAACACATGTCGCATCATATAAGCCCATAACGGGTAGTTGGTACCATCTAACTTATCCTCAACAACCAACATACGGAATACATCACTGCTTTCAGCCATGGCCGGTGACTAAAATACCTTGATGCAGAAAATTGATTGTATCTCAAAAAGTTGAATGGAACTACCTAGATGAATTCTACTAGACCTGTAGCAGACTTCGAGATGCTTATACTGTCCAACAGAAACTGGTATGTACCTTTGGCACAAAAAGATGAAATAGCCTACACAAGCACTACGATAGTGCATTCGAAGGCCGAAACGAGCTCAGATCACGATTTTGGCACCACAAAGCAAAGTTGTTTTGATCTCGGAAACAGGCTGAGTATGCTCACCAAAATTCGTGCGATTCTGAGACTACAAACGGAGGAGTGTCGATGGTGCCCTACATGAAGCAACGACCTGCTCTGATACCAATTGTTGGAGATAGACGTTTGTGGAAGCACGCGAACAGCATAAGGAAGAAGAAGAATCTTGGAGCCCAACGCACAATACTGAATGTATTACTAGAGAATGTACAAAAGATAAGTGGCCCTTTAGGGCAATAGGCGTATATACAAGCCGAGGGAAAAAAAACCTCCTAAAGAGGGAAAAAATTGCCCCCGCGGTCCTAGAGTGTTCACACACATCACTACCAAAATATACTATTGAACCAAAACTGGTATATACCTTTGGCACAAAAAGACAAAATAGCCTACACAAGCACTGCAATAGTGCATTCGAAGGCTGAAACAAGCTCACATTGCAATTTTGGCACCACGTAGCAAATTTGTTTTGATCTCTGAAACACCCTGAATATGCTCACCAAAATTCATTCTGGGACGGCAACTAGAGAGGTGTCGATGACACCCTAGATGAAGCGGCGACCTACTCTGATACCAATTGTTGGAGTTAGAAGTCTACAAAACCACATAAATAGCACAAGGAATAAGAAGAAGCTTGGAGCACAACACACAATACTGAATGTATTACCACTAGAATGTACAAATATAAGTAATTCATTAGGGCTATAGGCGTATATACAAGCCGGGGGGGGAAAACCTCCTAAAGAGGGAAAAAATGCCTTGACAGTCCTAGTGTGGTCACACAAATCACTATCTAAATATATCAACACTCTTGGTAGGTGAAAATAGAATGTCGTCTTGGATTCATCATCCTATCTAACTCACCTTGATCATTGGTGTATTAAGAGTTTGTAGTTGACCTCCGCCTAACCACAAACCTATGTAGCCCATCCTGATATATATACACCCCAAATCTATTGTTGGATTCAAACTTGAGCATTTTCATATAACCTCCATTGTTGGAAGTTTTAATTAGATCCAAGTGCACACTCCTCTCCTTAAATTATTTAACCTTCTTTTGTGTTTCAAGAATCGGGTTTGAAGGAAATTTTTGCCTAGAATTTTATACTCTTTATGGCCAAAAATTCATGTCATTATACTCTTAAAAATCATAACGTTTTATAAATAATGTAGAAAGTCATGATTTTTAACTCTTTAATAAATAAAATGTATGATTTTATATTTTCATAGCTATTTTCTTCTTGTTTGTTTACCTAGAAATCATGATTCTTTCTACTTCCTTTATTGTTAAGAATTGTGATGTTTTTTTTTCAAAAATCACTTGAATTATCCCTAAAAGTTAGGATTTTTAAGATACTCACTCAAAAGTACTTATAACTCAATAACTTTCCACAAATCGTTTTTACAAATCTTATTTAAAAATGATGTTGCTAAAAAAAATGATAGTCCTAAACGCCATTCTTTTTTAATTTCTCGTTGTAGTAGAAATTTGCAATTTTATTAATTAAAGGATAATTCTTTGTAAGTTGTATATTAACTAATATTTTTATTTTGATTTTTTACTAAAAAGTCATGATTTTTCTCTTTGAAATAATGGTAAACAATTGTGGATTTTTCACTTTAATTGAGAGAATTCATGATGTCTTCCTCTTTCATCACTAACAATAACAAACTACTAAAGAATCACAATAAAGACTTACTTTCTCAAAGTTTCTTTTCCTTGAAAATTAGATCAATACTATTAAAAGTGGAAAAGTCACAAATATCGAGTACGAATTCTCAAAATTAGCTTGATGCTATTGAAAGCGAAAAGTCACAAATTTTATGCTTCTTATCTTAAGAAGTTTCAAACAAAGAAAATTCTTCACCAATACAAAAAAAAAAGTATATTCTTCAGGAATGGGCTTCTAACTTTATCAATGAAAATGTTGCACTCAATGAAACGCCTCTCATCCGAAAACTACTTCTTTTGAGAAAAGAGAAAAGATCACATGAATATTTTAAACCCTAAAATGATTTGTTTTATCATGTCAAATGATTGCAATTTTATTAAATGCTATCACATACTCCTCTCAAGCTCATTAAAGAATTAAAAGAGTTTCAAACATGTCATCTCATCTTCTCAACAAGTCATCTCACAACTTAATAGATAATTCTATGATGTTATCAATATTTTTTTTAGATTTTTTGTAGCTTCAATTTAGGTTTTGATTGCTTATAAATAGTTCCAGGAAATATGTTTTCCATGTGATTGATCACAATGAAGTGCTTACACAAGAATTGACTTACATCAATGAATCTTCTGATTAATTCCTCATATCCAAGGAATGAAGAAGTCATCTCACAACTTAATAGATAATTCTATGATGTTATCAATATTTTTTTAAGATTTTTTGTAGCTTCAATTTAGGTTTTGATTGCTCATAAATAGTTCCAGGAAATATGTTTTCCATGTGATTGATCACAATGAAGTGCTTACACAAGAATTGACTTACATCAATGAATCTTCTGATTAATTCCTCATATCCAAGGAATGAAGACTCGATTGTTGCTTGGTTAATAATTAATAGGAATAACTCCAAGATTGCCATGCATAATGAACAAAATTTTGAAAAACATAACCAAATCAAAGAAATATTCAATTGATAAAACCAGCTTGAATCTTAAAATGATAATAACTTGACAAACTATTAAGCTTTTTCAATGATTTATGTGCCAAAAGTTTTTTCTTGTGTAGAAACCAAATATTAAATTAAAATCCAAGAGGAAGCATTGTAATGAGAATCCATAAGGAAGCATCTATAAAATAAAAAATCAACCATACTTTTATTTACAACAAATAACACTAATACCTTGGTGACTCTAAGTCATGCATATGATTAGCTCCAAAGCCTAACATTCAATAGTACAGAATCATCATAGAAAAGTATCACAAAACAATGCAATCATCATAATTTCAGAGAAATGAACATAAGATAGAAGAGAAAATTGTTTCTCATTCATTCAAAACGTAATTGAAGATGCAATAGTGATGAATATCACCAATTCCTTCTAATTTATCCTTTCATACTCCTAGGAGTATTCCTTTTAACCTTTTACACTTTTCCTCTATATATTCTATGATTAAAAGACCTCACCTAGGCTTATCCCAAAATTTTACAAATTTTAGTATAGCTCTAGATAACTATGAGGAAGAATGCTACATGATTTAAAAGAATTTTGAGCTTTCTAGAAACTAATTTTGAGGCTACTATCCTCTATATCTCCATTCTATATAGATCTTTGTGACTCGATCAAATCAAAGTGATATGAAACCATTTCATTTATTGCATCATGAGAACCATTATCAATTTCATTTAGCAATTCACTTGCATTAGAGCATTTATATGGGTAATAAGGGAAATCAATAAACAAATGATCATGAACAAATGTTTTTCAATGCAGAATTTTTACGTTTATCATACATCATCTTGATATTCATATTCAATTCAAACCTTGATTGGAGTGTGCCAAAATTAGTTACAAGCATAGCCACAACAATCACAAATTTGATTGGGGAAAAGGAGGGATACAAAAACTTTATGACAATCTTTCTGAACCAAAGAACAGGTCTTCTTCAATAAAATTAGAGTGTGTAGATAGTGATTATGAAACTAATCAATCTAGAGAAGAATTTTTGGCATGTGATGACTATTATGAGGAAGAATATGGATTAGAAGAATATGAATTAGAGGAACAAACATCTATTCACAACTATGATATTGACGAACAAAAATATGATCATGAAAGTAAGGAGGACAAAGTTGTTAATGAAGTCAAGGATGAATCTACATCAATGGATGAAATTAAAACCAATGAAGAATTTAAAACTTTTGATGTCAAGTATATAGAGTGGGAGGAGAGTTTGACCCTTAATTCTAAAAAATTCACTATTTCTCTATATGAAGAAAGGAGAGGTGAGACCCATATATACTATCTTAATGAAGAAATGTATTATCTTAATGAAGAAATGTATTATCTTAATGATGAAACTAATGAACCTAAAGAACTCATTCCATCTCAAACACTTGATAAAAAAGATAATATGAAATTTGACAGTGTTTTACATTTTGATTGCTTACATTTTTTATTGCTTGACTCTATTTAACAGATATGATGATCAAAACACAAAGAATAAAAAAGATGATGCATGGGATGAATATTCAACTATTGGTATTGAGAACATTTTTTCTTACAGAAATCAAGTTGTCAATCAAAATGATGATTTAAATGTAATGCAAGAAACCGTTAACTTGCTTTTCTCTCCATTGAATAATGTTGAAATAAATGAAATTGATCAATCTAATGAAATAAATAATAACTATTGTGATGAGGTTAATGAGTTTGCATTATTTGAATTATCTTCTCTTATCCATTAAAGCATGGAATACGATGATTTAGGGGAAGTCAATGAAGAAAATGATAAAGTAAATGCTTATGAAAGATATAATAATGCACAACCATATGGAAATGAAAGTTTTGATGTTCCACAAATAGGTAATGATGAAAATGAAGAATTAAATGCTTATGAGGGATATAACAATGCTCAACCATATGGAAGTTTTCAAAATGAAAATGAAAATTTTGAGAGGTATGAATATGATCCACAAATTGGTGATGAAGAGAATGACTATGTTGAAAATAATGAGATGCCCAGAGAGGTTGTTAATTTTGAAAGCTATTTTGAGAAATATTATCATGGAGTGATACAATTTATAATAATTCTTTGACTCCATGGTTTATATGGTTGGTATTCATCTTTACATTCTTTCTCTATCAAATTTGAAGTTCAAGATGTTCATAGATTGGAGGTATATATAATACATTACCCTCCCTAGTTTTTCCCAAGCTTATTTAATTATTTTCTTTAAAAAAAAATATTTTGACTTTTTTATATGCATGAAAAGGATACTTTCCATTTTTCGCTCTTAAATTCAAATGAAGAATACGAACTGATATGAATTACATCTATGATATTTTTGCTCTTAAATTCAAATGAAGAATATGAACTGATTATGAATCACATCTATGACATTTTTGCTCTTAAATTCAAATGAAGAATATGAACTAATTATGAGTTACATCTATGACATTTTTGCTCTTAAATTCAAACGAAGAATATGAATTGATTATGAGCTACATATATGACATTTTTGCTCTTAAATTCAAATGAAGAATATGAACTGATTATGAATCACATCTATGAAGAAAGCTAATTATACTTGAATTTCTAGATTTTGATGATCTTGTAGCAAGAATTATTAATGACATGAAGATGATTTGATTTTGTAATGATTTGATGAGGGTTTGAAGATAATTTGAAGATGATTTGAAGATGAATTTGAAGATTGAAGATGAAGCTAGATTTTCAGGTTGTATTTTTCTAAGACATTTATTTCTTGTTTCCTATTATGCATATCATTTGCATTTATGAATCACACTCAAATTATAAAATCTAGATTATGGATTTATCAAACTATGAATTAAAACTATTTAGCCAAAGTAGAAAAACAAAATATTTGAATTTTGTGTTTCAAAACTTTATAAATTGAGTTGTGATATGATTGAACAAAAGGATTTTGAAATTCAATTCAAAAGAGGAAAGTAAACTTGTATAAATATGAGCATATAGATGCATGACTCATTTCTATGTGAAATCATAATTCTTGCTTCTACATGCATCTAGATTCTTAGCTTGGAATAAGGGTTAAGCCTTTCCCCTTCAAATAAAAAAGTTGCAAATATTTTTACAAAATTATGACAAACGGAATTTTATGCTTTGTTCCACTTCAAACAAGTAAAATTGGGCAAACAAGACGGATGTTTGTATGAGTAGAGATAGTTGATCTTCGTTGATATGAATGATTGTATATATGTAAGTAGGAAATCTAATTTTGAATGAATGGATGATGGGATTTTTTTATTAATTATCTCTACTAAATTTATGAATGTGGAGCCGAAAGCGAGCGTTGTTGCAGAATTCTGTGTAATTGAGTCTGTTTCCATTGATTACATTAATCATTAAGTGAAGTTAATGAAGTATTAAGTAATTTGATTACCGTGCCAAGTGAAGGAGTATACGGTAACGTTCTAACGTGAAGTGCGTTAGAGTAATATTGGAAGATAATATGTTTAGTGCTTAATTCCGTAAAGCCATATAATCTTAATTTGTAGTTCGGGAAAATATAAATAGGGCCTCTGTTTACAGACCCCTGACCATCCCAAGAACCCCGAGTTAATTAATCTTAACAGTAAAAAGGTTATAACATTTAACAGAAGCTTATTATGGGAAGAATCCCAATGTGAGTTACTTCAAAGTTTTTGGTTCCCTAGCTTATGTTCACATTGACAAGAAGGATCGTGGTAAGCTTGATGTAAAATCCATTAAAGCGGTCTTTATTGGTTATGCAATTGAAAGCAAAGGATACATATTCTATGTTCCAGATACAGGTTATATCCTACTCTCACGCAATGCATATATTGCAGAAAGTAAAATTTATGATAAGAAGGTTATGATAAGAAGGAAGAGATTCCAGATTTCATAAAGGTAGATGATTATGCATTTTTTAGGAGGAATTTGGATACTTATATTCAACCATACAAGGGGGGTGATGAGCCTTCTCAAACCCTAAAAGATATAGGTGAAGAGAGAATCTCATTACCTACATCAGTACCTAGTCCATCATCAATACCTCTTGAAGTTCCAACTTGTGAAGTTGGAGAAGGTTCCAAAACCAAAAAGGATACCACCACTTTTCAGGAATACACCAAAGTGGTTATATCAAACATGGAAGGACAGTGATATACAGACATACACATGAAGAACTAGAAGTTAGACCAAGAGACAACAAAAAGACCAGGTAAATTATGCAGAACATTTTGAGGTTCATAATGTTTTAGATCTTACTTCAGTTGAGAATGAGCTAGCTAGTGTTCAAGATGCACTAAGTAGTCCTGTATAGAAGAAAGCTATGCAAGAAGAGATTGATTCCATCCATAAGAATCAAACTTGAAAGCTTTGTGAGTTACCAAAAGATAAGAAATCTATTGGTGTTACGTGGATCTTCAAAATCAAAAGAAAAGCAGATGGTATTATAGATATAGTTGTCAAAGGTTATGCGCAAAAGAAAAGTATTGACTATGATGAGACTTTTGCACCTACATCTAGAATGATAGTGGTCAAGATAGTACTTTTTTTAGCTGCATTCTTTAGTTGGAAAGTATATCAGCTAGATATCAAAACTGCATTTCTCAATGGTGATCGACATGAAGATGTTAGTGCGTAGCCAGAAGGTTTTGAAGAAATAGGTAAAGAGCATTTAGTGTGCAATCTTATCAAAGCTCTATATGGACTAAAGCAAGCACCAAGAGCTTGGTATGAGAAGATACATGTTTAGCTTCTATCTATTGATTTTGAAAATTCAAATGCATCTCCCACTCTTTATGTTAAAGCTAAAAAGGATGTTTTGATTATTATTATTATCATGTGTTGATGGTATGATCATCATAGGTCCCAAGGATTCAGATCTTCAAGGATTTTACATTATTATCTAGGGAATGAGTTTAAATATAGAGATGGGTGTATCTACATGAGATAGTAGAAATACATTGAGAAATTATTGGAAAGGTTTGAGATGACAGATTCCAAGCCTATGCAGACACCTATGGATGTCAATGTGCTATTACAGTCAGTAGCAGATTCAGAACCATTTGATGGTAAATTGTATAGTCAAGCAATAGGTTGCTTGATATATCTATGTAATACATGACAGGACATTTAGTTTGCAGTTTCTCAAGTATATAGGTTCATACATAGTTAGCTCAAGATTCATTGGAAATCAATGAAGAGATATTTGCAAAGATCAGAAGTTTTGTAGGTTATTAAACCTTGTACCATTATTACATTGAAGGGGGGATTGTTGGAATCAATTTTCCCTCATGGTCCAAAAATCCTCAGCCTCTAGCTATAGCAAGATTATCTTGTAGATCATTTATGACAAAAAGATGTGGACGCCTTGGTCTAGGAGAAACGACTTTAAAGCAGGAGACTTTTGTTATTAGAAAAGCAAATTATGAAGGATGGCAACACCATTTTTGTTATGGATAGGAGTTTTTTTGTTAGCGATCAATATTGATCGTAGATTTTTAGATAGCTTTTGTGTTTGCTTTTCACATAGCTCTAAGTCTATATAAAGAAGCATAATTTCATTGTTCAAATCATCACTCAAGGATCATCTCAAGGAGCTTAAGTGCTCAATGCAAGGAGGAGGTCTTCTTGAAGAGAGTGTGTTCACACACTCTTGAGGAGGTGATCAAGGAGGTTATCTTGGAGGAGGAGTTCTCACACTCTTGGAGGAGTTGTGGTCCACCTCTTGGTGATTATCTCAAGGAGGTTCTGCCAGCTTACCATCAACATACATTGTTGAGTTACTGCAAGTAGCAAGTCTATTTCCGTTCTTACTTGCTAGGTCACTCATTTGTGATTTAGGCTGATCAAAATTTGGATTTGTTGTAAAATAGTTCTAAACTATTCATATTCTCCATATTCACACACACACTCTATTCAGACCTCTTAGGCACACAATCTCTTGTATCCAATTCCTATTTTTGCCTAGATATAGATATTGTTAGTTTGTATCATATACACACATTGTAATTTGACATTCATATATAGATATTGTAGGTGAGCCTCATAGCTTATTGTTACACTTGAAATCTCATCTATTCTCTCTCTATCTCTTAATCATATATTTTTGAGTCTTAAGGTGTGTATGTTAAGGTTCATCTATTGGAAGATCTTATAAACCTATGATTTATTATTATTGGCCCATTGTCACTTCCAACAGGTTTCTCTTACTAATAGAATATGATTTTGAAGCAAATGTGAGGAAACCAAATCCCATCTATAGGATGACCATGTATCATGACTTACTTCAGGAGAATCCCCACAAGGAGTTTTAGATGAACTTCATGATGCCTATTTTTTTCAACTTGGAAATGATTCCTAAGTGGGTTGGATGATGGTGCCTATTCTAACCTTTGGACCCCTTAGTAATCATGTAAAAACCAATTAAGGGGAAGTAATATGCTCATAGAAGTATCAATTACTTGAAAGTAATATGTATAAGCAAGGTAATTAAAGATTTTTATCTTGATTTGTACATGAGGAAGAACATCATAATTGGTTTAAATAGGCACATGTAGGTGTACCTATATGTCATTGCTCCGAGCATCACACATTGCGAACTCTAAAACATTGAGGAGTATATTGGCCTACAATGGAATCAAATGTTGACAATTTAATAAAGCTATGTCCAAGATGCACTAGTAGACCCCTAGTGGACTATGAAACTCTATATTATGTCTTGTTGGTATCTGAATGAATTGATCCACTAGTCAACCTTTTGAAATCAAGAAATTTTACCAAAGAAGTGACCTTAGCTAGATAGCAAGGTTTAAGTCAAGAAGTTCATTATTATGCTTTAATTAGAGATAATTTGTATAAGCAAGGTAGATATGGTTACCTACAACTATGTGAACATGAGAGTGATTATTTCAAGATGTTAGAAATTGCATGCAACAATTGTAGCTAGACACTTTGGACTTGATCGTCTTATTAAGAGTACTCTCTTCTCAGGCCTTTGGTGGTCCAACCTTCACATGGATGCTCATACCTATGTGAAATGTTGTGATACTTGTCAAAGGGCACAATACCCAATTGGAAAGGATGAAAAGCTCTTGAGGCCATAATGGGGTAATCAATGATAGGGTCACACATTTCTTAAATGAGATCACTGAAAATTTAGCTCAAGGGTTCATGGTCATACATAAGATATCCACTCCTTATCATCCATAAGAAAATGGACAAGTAGAGAGTACAAATAAGATCCTATGCAATGTATTCATAAAACTACTAGATAATAAACATTTTGATTGGGAATACAACTTCATCATGCTATTTGTGATTATTGAGTGGCCTACAACATGGTACGCAATGCTACCATTTTTAGATGGTATTTAGACAAAATGTAGTGCTAACCTTGGATTTTTAAATATCTACATTAAAAGTAGAAAAATATTATCAAAGGGATGGACATCAATTATCATCTACGATTTTGAACCTAGGAACCTTCGGAGAGACAAGGTTACGAGCAAGAACATGGATATATGCAACCAAAAGGAGGCAAAAATCTTATTTTGATGCACATATCAAAGACAATTGGCTTAAGAATTGGAAACTTTGTACTAGTTTACATGTTGAAGCAACATGCTCATAAGTTGGAAAAATGTGCTTATGACCAATGTTATCAATAGAATCTCCATAAGTGATGTTCAATTAGCCACTCTAGAGGGAAAGGTGCTACCAAACTATATTAGTGGATGCAGAGTAAATCTCTATCAAGAACCTCTCATGGAGGAAATGCTCATGTGGTCGAATAAAGCAAAGGAACATAAATAAGAAGAACAAAGAATTAGAGAAGCACATGTAGAGGTGAGAGAACGAATTAGAAAAATCAAGCTAAGACAATAAGGCTTGCTATCCAATCCCAATGCCCCCCTTTATCAATGGTGATGTGTCAAATAAGTACAAAGAACAAGCCTTGCATTATAGGTAGAAGAACATTCATGTCAATTGAGCTAGGACATGTCACTATAATCAAAATGATCAGAGCCACGATTGATTCAAGAGCAACCACAGAGTCCATTAAGTACTCTTGTTGTCAAGGCATGTGCATACAAGTGAATAAAGTTGAAGCATACCTTGTTGGATTAGGATATGTAAAGATCTCATGCTTAGGAGAGGCTATGGTGCCTATTCTCTTTCATGGCATTTCTTTGACAATCAAACTTTTTGTTTGCCATGATTAGGATCTCATAGAACCTTTGATACTAGGCCAAGATTGGATAAATCACACAATAGACTTAAACATTAGAAAATGACTCCATGTTTGGGTTAAAAAGAAATGTCTTAAGATTGAAGTAGAAGCATATGAACCTTCTTGTTCCAAGTCCATGCACTCCAAGTTCGATGAGTTTAATGATTTAATCCCCTCTGGACAAGCCATGTGTGTATTGGAGTCCCCTTCTTTTCCAAAGCTGCTACTGTCTTGGATGTTGATACCTACCAAAAAGTTAAAAAAGTGCAAGAAAATGAAACACACACAATCGCTCTTTATCTCACTCTCACAAATGAAATAAGAAGAATGAAGGAAAACATAAGGAAGGAGAAGAATCTTCGAGCACAACACAAAATACTGAATGTATTACGACTAGAATGTACAAAGATAAGTAACCCATTAGGGCTATAGGCATATATACAAGCCGAGGGAAAAAAACCTCCTAAAGAAGGAAAAAAGTTCCCCTGTGTTCCTAGTGTGTTCACACACATCACTACCTAAGTATATCAACAAATCCCCCCTAGGAATGATGCATTGAACAATGAGTTGGGACTCATGTATAAGGAAGTGCCAAGCTATGTGGAATCACTCCACAAAAGGAAGTAAGCCCAAGGCTTTGTGGAAAGCTTCAAACTTCTCCCTAGGCAGAGCCTTCATGACAAGCTCTATAATGTTCTCTTGTGTGGGCACATATGCCAAGCTTATCTCTCGAGTAGAGAACCTCTCCCTGACATAATGATAATGCACCTTAATATGCTTAGTGTGAGCATGGAACACGGGGTTCCTTGCAACTTCCAATGCATTCTGACTGTCAATGAAAATGGTGGTGGTAGAAGACTTACCAACACCCAAATCAGCCATAAGGCATCTGAGCCACACACACTCAATAGTCGCTGTGAAAGTTGCCCTATACTCATCCTCACAACTGGAAGTGTCCATGGTAGCTTGCTTCTTGCTCAGCCAAGATATGCATGAGCTACCAACCATGAAGCAAAAACCACTAGTGGAACATGAGTGTCATAGAAACCAGCCTAGTTAGAGTCAGAAAAAGCATGTAAATATGGTGATAGTGATCCCCCTTGGGATAAAAAAATCAAAGTAGTTGGGTACCACTCAAGTAGGAAAAAATGTGCTTAACTAACTGCCAATGCTTAACTCCTAGGCAATGCATAAACCCACTCGTCTATGAGATAGCAAACTGAATATCTAGTTGAGAAATACATAAGTAAATCAAGCATCTAATAGTCTACTGATAGAGAAGAGCATCAAATGCATCTCCAACATCATGAAGACTCAATCATAAACCTGTCTCCATAGGAGTGGCAATAGGTCTACAGCCCTCAAGGCCAAGATGCTGCAATAATGTGTTAATATATTTTGTTTGACACAAAGCCATTCCACCATCAACATGCATAAACTGAATGCACAAATAATGATGCAAATGCCCAAAATCAAACATCTCAAAGGAGGCATGCAAATAAGCCTTAAAATCAACAATATGCTTCTCATGAGGACGAATGAGCAGCATGTCCTCAACATGCACAACAATGATCAGAATTACATCATTAGCACGCTTAACATATAAGGTGCTTTTAGTTGGATTGTTCTCAAAACCATATGTAATCAGATAGGCACGTAGCAGAAGAAAAGAAACAAATGGATGATTTGTTGCACTCCCAGATAACGGAGAATCTCAAGCTCAGATGCAATCTGGCCCTCCTACGAAAACACATGTCTACAGCACTCGAAGAGAATAAACGGCTGGAGAAACAGAATGAAGAGAACTTGGAAGCAACCATGGAGGGATCCCCGCAGGAAATCGACCCAGAGAAATTCAAGGCCATTCCCTCAGAGAATATGCAAATTGTGTTAGAAACCCATGCCGACCTCCTGGAGGCCCATGCAGCATTAGAACGAGAAAGAGATGACCTACTTAAGCAACTGGCCACTCAGCAGGAGTTACCAAGCAAAGTCACTGCCACAGACGACACATCCGAAGAAGTCACAAAACTCAGAGCAGAACTCGAAAAATTACGCAGTAAAGTCATGCAATATGAGCGTCAACCCTCTCCACTGGTAGAACCGGAGCCTGAAGACTTAGTACCCATTGAAGTAGAGGAAACCTTCGAAGACCCATACGTTCCCATGCGTGCACCAGGGGGCAAGCAAACAGAAGAGGGTATGGACACCATCGAGATCGAGGCTCCTGAATGGATGCAGAGGTTAGAGACAGTTGCCACAACCCACGATGACAGAGTGGCAGTTCAGATAGCATCTATGTCAAGCTTGGAAGAGGTAGTCATAAAATCGGATTACTTTAGGAACCTCTCCCATCATAGGTGGATCGGCACATCCGACGATTTGTATGTTCCTTTCTGCGTCTTAATGGCGGACTACAATGCCAAAATCAAGCAACACACCTCAAAAGAACCAACCTCGGCTACACAGTTTGCACCGGACGACATCCCAGCAAGTGCCAAGAACGGCAATATACATCAACCAACGTGGAGGATTCGCCTACTAGAAACCTACCCAGAGATGGTAAGAACATGGAATAACATGCCTTTGTACATCAAATACAACCCATGCTACCGCCCTGTATTTCGAAGAAGGTCATGGCCGGAATACACAAAAACTGTGCTGACAACCAAAGGATGCGAGAAATGGCTCAATTATGTCTACTTAGCACCACCCAAAGGCCAACCTACCATAGGATATATGATCTCGACGATTCGGCATTGCGGGGTCAGGTTTAAAAATGTACCAGATGTCATGGCCCAAATGTGCCTTAAAATTTTTGAACTCATGCTGGTCACCTTCAGGACTTTCAAGAATGTCAAGGAACCTCATCTGTCAGCTCTTGGATTTAATGAAGGTAATCAGGACCTTGTCTACGATATGAGCGCAACACCATCTATTAATGTTGTATATGCATGGCAGGCGCGTATCAAGTATCTACCAGCCTGCTTCAAACAGACGTTTGAAGAAATGTTTGTCACGGGATTCTGGGAATATCATTCAGAGATATTCATTCCCAGACCATCACATTTATTGCAGTTGTTTGCAGTGGAACAAGCTCTTCATTCAGAAAAGTTACGTATACCACATCCAGAGGTTCCCGGGCCGGTAGATTGGGATGCTCTACTCACGGACTTGGCCAAAGGGTTGCGGATTGCAGAACATCACTTAGCACAAGACGTTGTTGAGTACTACATCCAACGACCCACCTAACAAGGGTCTGTCAGGGACAACAGACGCGAGAGAGGGGGGGTGTTGGAACTGAAGGACTCACTAGGCAAGGAAGCTTACGAAGGGAGTTAGAGAGAAGAGAAAGTACAAGCAGACAGAGGAGTCAACGACGATCTGGCAAGTAGGCCAATATTTTTTTCAGGACATTAACGCATATAAAAGAGGCAGACACACAAGGAGAAGGAGCAAGTAGGGAGCTCCAGGAAATGTATGTCAACATATTAATAGAAAATCCCTACAAAAATAGTGATTTTCATCACTAAAAACCATTGTAAATACCATTTCACATTTTTGTAGCTCCATTTTGTGCAAGCCAAGGAGTCCTTGAGCTTGAGGAGCTTTAGAAGTATCTACCTGTCAGTTTTCACATTTTTTAGACCTTGTTTGAACCTCCAAATAGGGTAGAGAACCTAATTTTTAACTAGGTCGGACACTAGGTCTAGACAAGGCCAAAACCTAGTCAAAAACTATAAATAGAGCTAGAGAGCTCATTTTTTAGGTTAGCTTGTAATTGAATTGAACTTGTATGAGCTTTTTGAAAGTAATCGAAGAACTCCATTGCTTCTAACTCTTTGTCTTGCCGTGTGTGCGCGTGTGTGTGTATGTGTGTGCATGTTAGTGTGCTTCTCACTCACGCACTTGTGCCTTCACTTGCTCGAGGTCTTCATACCATCCTCATGTCTTCCCGGATTGACATTAAAGGAGGTGCTACTCATCACTGAGCTACAAATTGGCACAAGGTACCATACCTTTGTAACTCAAAGCAATATAAGAAAGTTTTTTGTGACTAGGTCAAAAAGTGTCAATTGGGCTATTCTAAGTTCCCATTCTTTTGTATAATCTCCAACCATTTTATTGCAAGTTTGGTATAACATTTCTTGAGGTTGTATTTTCTTCATCAAGGGCTATGTTAAAAAGGACTTCCATCACGTCCACTTTTAATCTCTTTTCGGGTTCTTGGGGATGGTAGGGGTCTGACAGTGTAGAGGCCCTTTACTTAATTTTTCCAATTAACCATTTAATCAAACAGTAATTATACGTCAAGGCATTAACTTCTGTTACATAGTTACGATTCTTTGATTACGGTTATCTTCACACAGTAGGTTATTGCGCAAATTATCAGCCACACAGTCGTACAAACTTATTAATGTTAAGACAATGTTACTGTGTTAGTAATAAATTACGGCAATTCAACAGAATAATAGTACTCCAATTATCTGCAAACTCTGCACCACGGTGTCTCCACACGGTCGCAATCGCCCAGACAGATAGTCTGGCGATCCCGTCTCTTCTACTACTGGAGAACCCCGTAATGCCCTTTCATTAATAGTTAAAAAGTTACATCTCTTTGCTACACCCTTTAGGTCGTGCGATATATGAAAATAAAATTACATTATGACGATCCGGCAGCCTAGCACTGGCACACACAGTGGACTCCAACCCGAAAAGGGAAATAAAATTAAGGCTCATCTACGATGCCTTCTATGTACATGGTTCGGGCTAATTTGAAAGTCCTAGTGATCTTTTGTTTTAAGGAATCCAACATAAGCTTTAAAGTATCTGGTTCTACCAGTTGTGCGTCAGTTCTGATTGAACTTGCCACAATTACTTGACTCATCAGTGCATCAGTCTGCGTCTGCAAAAATGCCTCTTGTAAATAAAATTCATTGGCTAATGCAGCATCTCTGCTCAGTCTCATATCAGCAATTTGACCATCAATTCTAGACAATCTCTCTGCTTGAAAGCCTAGCTGCTTTTCTCTATGTTCCCGCTCCTGAGCTTGATATTGAATTGTTTTGTAATATGCATCCCTTTCTTTCATAATACTTGCCATCTCCTTCTTTGTCTGAATTGTCCGGGCCATCTGTGCGTCCAAATCTCGACTTTTCTGCAATAGTTCGAAAGATACTAGCTTTAATTCCTTAGTGTTCTGAATGGCTAAGTCTGCCATTTCTTGCCCTTTCTGCACGACCTCATCCAGCTGTGCACGAGTTTCTTCCAACAAATTTCCAATCGCCACACAAGCATCTTCCTTATCCTGTACCAACTGATTTAACTGCTTGATCTCTTCATCGCGAGCGGATAAAAGAGCATCCTTTTCATTCAACTTAGCAAAGGACGCATCTCGTTGGGCAATCAAGGTGTCCTGCTCTGTGATCCTTGTTTGAAGTTGTTGAAGTTGCACGTGCAGGGCATGGTTCTCTGCCTTGACCGCATTGGCTTCTTCCTGCAACGGAGCAATATCTGCCTCTAACAAATCAACTTTGCCTTGCAGATCTTGTCTGATATTGTCTGTTGCCAGCTTCATTTGAAGAGGTAACTGTTGAGAGAATTGAATCAGGAGACGACCCATAGATTCCAGTTCATTAAACATCGGGGTCGGTGTTGGAAGAGCAAGAAGTGGTTGGGATGAAGAGGTTGATAATAGGTGAGGAGAGGATGGTGGAGAGTAATCGGGAGAAGATGAGGGAGTAATGGGTGCGTCGGGAACAACAGGCTCAACGAGAACAACGGGCTCAAGGGGGTTCATTGGTGGAGGAAGTGGGATAAGGGTATTCGGCATCAAGATTATACCGGTTGTATTTTGCTTTGTCGCCTCAGTTCTGTCAATCACAGCGTCCACCATGACAATCACTTCGTTAATAATTTCTGCAACAATTTCTTTCACAACTTCGTGATTTTGCTGATGAGAATCCACCCGAGAAGAAACTTCTTCGGAGTCTTCCATGTTGACATCTTGTTCCTGTTGCTTAATTGGAGAAGAAGGAACGGAGGAATCGACATGGATAGATGTAGCAGTGTTGTGGAAGACTTCTTCTTCATGGCCATCAGTTGATCCCTGCACTTGACTTTCAGAGGGGCTAACACATCTGCGTTTTTTACGAAAAAGTTGCAACAGGTCTACATCAGCATCGTCCTCATCCTCGAGCATGTGAGTAGATTCTTCATGTAGTAAGAAGGTGGCGGTTGGAGGTGGTTGCGTAGCTTGGAGCACCGGAAAGAGGAAAGTAAGGATGTGGGGTAAACGGGAATGAGGAAGGTCACCCTTAGTAACTTGTTTGATAACCGATACACATTCACGGTGAATGCGCCGGAAATAAAAGGAAGCAAAATTGACAGACTCACGAGAAGCGGTATCTATCATCGAATAGAATGGGCGGGCAATACCATAGGTACGTTTCTGTAAATTCAAGGTGGCTACCAAAAATTGCAGAGCAGTACGCTCTGGTTCAGGTCTACACAAAATGGCATACTCATTAGATGAGTGTCGGGGAAACAATTCGTGCATGATGGCCACGGAAAGAAGGGGACCATTCTCCAATCCTTCCCGAGGAAGTCGAAAAGCTTCAGCAAATGTAACTAAAGTAATAACGACACGAGATGGTAAACACGCAATGGGCCAACACTGCTCGGTGGCAGGTGTGGCGGCGATGGCAGAAATAAGTTGCGCATGGAATGGTTGAAACTCCACTGAATGCCAAGGCAATTCAGCGAAGGCCAACAGACCACGGGTGCGCAAATACTCACTCACGTCTGGAGCGAGACCTGCACGAAAATTAGAGACATTCGCTAGTGCTTCCATGGCACACACAAGTAAACACAAGAACACAGAAGACAAAGAATGCACAATCACACAAACACATTAGCAATTATCAGTAAAAGAAACAAGATTAAGTAGAAACACGAGCAACATTAGGCGGTCAAAAACCCTAATCATCACGCGGTATTGGAAAGATATCCGTCATAATTACGGCATGCATGCAGGAGCAGAAACAATAACACAGGGCGGCGATTAATCATATTTAGATATCAAAACGAGGAGATTACGATCTGTGGTCAATCGAAATACGGGGATAAAAAGAAAACAAGTGACACACGAAAAAGATGAGGTACACGTCATCGGTTATCGGTCGATTGTTGATATGGGTGAAGCTTAGATCCATTAATCACTTTTGGAAGGGGAACTCCGGTTAAGCTGCCAATCGAAAAGTAGCGGGTCCCACCTGTTCAATAATTCGGTAAGGACCGAACCACTGTAACTTAAATTTTTCGGCCAATCATTTTGCTTTGGCATTATAGAATAACACAAGTTGGCCCATCGAAAAAACAGGGGTCTTGAGGAAACGATCATGAGTACGGGCTTGACGAAGCTGAACTTCTTGAAGGGTCATGAAACTTTCCCAACGTTGTTCATCCAATGATTTGAACGTATCCAACCAGAATGGCAAAGATTCTTCCGGTGGCAATTTTTGAGCTAAGGCAACACGCAGACTCGATATCACTACTTCCGTGGATGCAATAGCTTCTATACCGTAAGCAAGTTTAAACGGAGTTGTTCCGGTGGCTACTTTGTACGTGGTCCGATATGCCCATAATACGGCAGGTAAGAGTTGATCCCAACGTTTCGGACTTTCCAAAATCAATTTGCGAAGCATATTCAACAAAGTCTTATTGGTACTTTCAGCCAGACCATTAGCACGTGGATAGTACGGTGAGCTGAATTTATGCATAATCTAAAAAGTTTGAGTTAGCACTTGCATTAAGTTGTTGGCAAAATGTGTTCCTTGGTCCGTCACTATTTCGAGAGGTAATCCATAACACGGGAAGACATCCTTCATCAAACATTTTGCCGCCAAAACAGCTGTGGAAGACCATAAAGACCAAGCTTCTGCCCATCTAGTGGCATAATCTGTACACGACAATATGTATCGAGTATTGGTGAGGGTCGCTGGTGGCGTTATTGGGCCAATAAAATCTAGACCCTATTTTTGGAAGGGTTCCAAAGGTAAGACAGGTTGAAGAGGAAAGAAATGTCACTGCAAGGGTTGTCCAGACCGTTGACAGACATCACACTATTGCACAAACTGAACCACATCTCTGTACATTGTAGGCCACCATAGCCCACTTTGCAGAATTTTCCGGTGAGTAAGATCAGCTGTGAAGTGTCCTCCAAAGGGTAATGAGTGAGCCATAGTAATAACTGATTCCGCTTCATGTGGAGGAATACATCTAAGTAAAACGCCAGTATGATCTAGGTAATACTGTTGAGCCACAATCAACCGGAATCGTCGACTATAGACCGTAATTTTTCGGCGCAGAGCAGTGGGAGTATGAGGAGGAAGGCAGCCGTCGGTGAGGAAACTTAGTAATGTATCATAATATGAAGGAGCAATAGGAGGTTCTTCAGATTCTTCAGTAGTTGTCTCGGTAACGTAAATTGCTGGTGTATTGTCATCAACCCCTACCGGAGACTCACTGGAATCCAATCGAGATAGAAAATCCGCCAAGGCATGTGTTGTGCCAGGTCGATGAATAACTTCATAATCGAACTCCTGTAATAGTAAAACCCATCTAGCCAACCTACCACCTAAATGTTGTTGCCGCACCAAGTACACCAGTGCAGCATGATCCACATGAAAAGTAAACTTACGGCCCAACAAATAATGCCAAAATTTCTTAACAGAGTACACAAATCCAAGGCATTCGCCTTCTGTCACAGAGTAAATTTTCTCCACGGAGCTAATCGATGGCTCGCATAGTACACAGGCGAAACCATTTGTCAATTTGTTGCATGAGGACACTACCAATCGCAATATCTGACGCGTCCACGAAGACATGGAACGGTCGTTCCTAATCAGAAGGTTGCAAGATCGGGGCCTGCGTCAATAAGACCTTCAATGGATCAAATGCATTTTGGCACTCCTATGTCCAATCATACGGTCGTGGAGTGCTGGTCATAAGCCTGTTAAGTGGTGTTGCTAAGTGAGCTAACCACCATAAGTGCCTGCCATGCCTCTGGATTTGACCAAGAAAGTGCATAACTTCTTTTGGTGTCGTTGGGACGGGTGCCTCCAACACGGCTGCTACTTTATCCGGATCGACATGTATTCCTTGTTTAGCGATAATATGGCTGAGTAGTTTACCGCAGGAGACCGCAAAACCAGATTTGTTCGGATTCAAGCATAATCGATACTCTCGGCATTTTTCAAAGCAGCACCGTAAATGATACAGGTGTGCCGAAGTCTTGCCAAATAAGGAAAAATCGTCCAAATATACTTGCATAAAGGTAGTTAAGTAGGGTGAGAAGACTTCCTGCATGCATCTTTGGAAGGTACTCGGGGCATTCCTTAAACCGAACCACATTACGGTGCAAGCATAGACACCCCAGTTTGTGATAAAAGCTACCTTCGGTATGTTCTGTTCTGCCATCCTCACTTGATTATATCCATTGTACCCATCCAGAAAAGAATACATTTCGTGCCCTGCTACCCGATTGAGCATTGTATCGAGAAAGGGGAGATGGAACGGATCCGGTACAGTGGCGGCATTGAGTTTTCGGTAGTCAACACAGATACGCAACTGTTTATTTTTCTTCGGGATGATTACTATTGGAGATATCCACTCTGCATGTTCGATGGAAACAATGAATCCAACCTTTAGAAGACGATCTAACTCGGCTTTCACTTGGGCTGCATAATGCGGATTCATTCTGTAACTAGATTGTTTGATCGGCATCGCATCCGGTTTGAGCACTACCCGATGTTGATAAATCCGCGGGTCAAGACCTTCCATGTCTCTATAATCCCAAGCAAAAACATCAGAGAATTCACGCAGGAGTTGTACCAAATCATCTTGGAATGTCTTTGCTAATCCTACCTTAATCTTAACTGGTCGCGGGTTGGCCGTGTCACCCAAATTATATGTTACTAATTGATCTTCTGGTACATAAAATTGTCGAGGTTTTACCAAATCATCAGCTGGCTGCAATAGTTGATGTAAGGTTGCTTAATCCATAGCTATGCTATCATCTGCTTCCGAATCTCCGGTCACTGGTACGACCGTACAAGCTGCCGGACTCCACTTGTCTGCTACCGCCTGGAGATCGACAATACCTAGTGAAATTAGATCCTTACTGGTCTTCAGGAACGCCTCTTCCTCATCATCAGATAATCCATCCAACATATGAACCGGCTTCGCTATGTATGGTCGTGCATGAAGATCACAGGGTTGCATAGCATCCAATTTAACTACATATTTCCGGTGATGGTCTTTGAAAATTAACTCTTGGGCTGACCAATCCTGTACAACTTTGGCTTGCTTCAGCCATGGTCGACCAAAAAGTATGTTGTAGTTGAGGCTGGATTCTGGTAATTCTAGGACTACAAAAGTCATTTTGAATGTAGTGCCCTGCAAGGTAATCGGAATATTACGTACTAGTCCCATCGGATGGACTCGGGATTGGTCTTCCATTCGTACAAAAAATTGTACGGGTTCAATTTGGGTCCAACCCAATTTCTTGCAGAGTGCAGCTGTTGCAATATTCATACCCGACCCGCCATCAATTAACACTTGGGTAATCTTCTGGTTTTTATTCCATACGGTGATCAATGGAACTGAGTGATCCACCGTAGAATCAATTTTCGGTTGTATGGTTGCAATCGTCGGAGTACATGAAGACCCGGGGCTAACCTGCTGTTGAAATTACTGCCTTACTCCTGGCACTAAGGCGAGCAACTGTCCCAAAGGGAGTGTGATTGAAGCCTTAGATAGGATATCCCATACCTGATCTGTTTGGGTCATAATTCTCACCGATTCTGATGATGATTCTAATGTTGTTGGGGCAGAAATTTGTTCATTCGATCTTGCCTGCGGCAGAGGGACCTGTGTTACTGGAATTGGATCAGGAAACACAGTCGGCTCCTTGGTTGTCCATTGACTAGCCTTTACAAACATTCGCTATTGCTCATGGATACCAGGCTCGAACACTTCAGCTGCTGGTTGCAACTGCTTACCCGATCTTGTCTGCACGACAGCTTCTTGTGACTCGACTGGTGAAATATAAACCATGTTGGTCATGGGATTTTGTCGCTCCTTCTTCCTTTTATCGTACTCTGCTGCTTCCTTGCAGAATCTACGGATGTGGCCAACCTCGCCACAAAAATGACATCGAGGGGGTGGAAGAGAGGTACCTTCCGTTGATGTACCCGCCTGCCATCGATTTGAATTGAAATTGGTGTTCCGCTGACCCCGATAATTCCTATATCCTTCCGACTGATTGGTTCACATTTGTGGCGGCATGTAATGGGTTGTTGGCTGACCTAGTTCTTGTATGATGGCGTTTACAGCTGCTCTACCTTGCACCTTGGCATTATACGTGCAGGTTTCCGTTGAGTGTCCTGTTGTGTTACAGATGGCACAATACATCTGGTTAAGGGCACATGTAGAACTAGTGTGCCCTGGATTTTTGCACTTGGTAGAATACACCTGTTTGGCCGGATCATCCGCTACGTTCTTACTGGCTTTCAACCATTCCAAGTCCTTTGTAAATCCTCCAACTTTGTGCTCCAGTTGTAGGGCCATCGCAATTACTGCGTCCAAGGTCATTCTGCCCACACAACAAATGATCATGATTTGTCTTAACTGTGGATTCAGCCCGTTAATGAACCATTGGGTTATAACATCGTCCGGTAGATTAGCATGTGCCAGAGGCAGCATCCTTAAGTGAGTTCGAAACAACGTTGCATATTCCTGAACAGTCTGATGCGGCTTCTGCCGATTGTTCTGCAAATAGTCGAAGATTTCGGCAGGATTTTTCTTCAACCCGAACCTTTGTAAAAACGCGTCTCTCACATCATCATGTTAGTGAAATGATTAATATCATACTCAGTCAACCACCTGGCTGCTTCATTAACTAAGGTGGCCTGAAATACGATGACCTTGTATGTCGGATCGGGTGGATGATTCAGCACTGCATAACTTATCTCGAATGTACGTACATGTGCATCGGGATCATCCCCCGGAAATCCACCAAATTCAGTATATGTAACCCCAGTCAGAACCGGTCGAAGTGGAATGATTGGCTGGGGTTGATGCTGTTGCTGCTGCTAGAACTGCGGTTGCGGCTGTTGGGGTGTCTGCTACTGTGACTGTGAACCACTCATGGTACTATTGTGAGTAGTATTGTTGTTAGCTGTAGGTTGAGGAGGTGTCTCTTGTCCTTCAGAATCTGTATTATCAGACTGCTCACCTTCCGACTCGAAAATGGAGTTGAATCTCTTACTTGTCTCCAAATCAAATAACCTATCCTCAGCTTTGGTATCGTAACTAGAGAGGCTTGCCTCGAACAGTGGTGAACATAATAAGGGTCCACCAGGTAGTACTGCACTGTCACCAAAAAACTCCAAATTCCCACTAAATGGTACCGAACTCCCACCGAAACTTATCGAACTTTCACCGCACCAGGTTATCTTTTCACCGGAAACAGCCTCACTCGGTAACACAACTTTGTCACAAAAAATAGTCGAATTCTGACGAGATAGCGTCGGACTAACTACGCACTGCATCTTTGTACACCCAGAAGTCACTGTACCTTCATCAGAAAATACCGGGATCACACCAGAATTCACCGGAATCTCATCATGTGTCACCAAACTGGCACTGGAATCACTCCTAACTGGCTCTGATCCTTCTACCACTGGGCTTAAATGACAAGTACTTCTACCACCTGGGGGTGTCCCTAATAATATTGGAACTGCCCAGGGATGCTGGTCTCTCCTATACTTTGGATATGACTCGTCGGACCGAGTAACCAGCATATATCACTTCTGCACCGCTTGCCTTGCATATTGTTCTACCTTTACTGATTATTCTCAATCTATTGCCATCTTCCCACAGACGACGCCAGTGTTTAAAAGGACTTCCATCACGTCCACTTTTAATCTCTTTTCGGGTTCTTAGGGATGGTAGGGGTCTGACAGTGTAGAGGCCCTTTACTTAATTTTCCCAATTAACCATTTAATCAAACAGTACGTATACGTCAAGGCATTAACTTCTGTTACACAGTTACAATTCTTTGATTACGGTTATCTTCACACAGTAGGTTATCGCGCAAATTATCAGCCACATAGTCGTACAAACTTATTGATGTTAAGACAATGTTACTGTGTTAGTAATAAATTACGGCAATTCAATAGAATAATAGTACTCCAATTATCTTCAAACTCTGCACCACGGCGTCTCCGCATGGTCACAATCGCCCAGACAGACAGTCTGGTGATCTTGTCTCTTCTACTGCTGGAGAACCCCGTAATGCCCTTTCATTAATAGTTAAAAAGTTACATCTCTTCGCTATGCCCTTTCGGTCGTGCGATATATGAAAATAAAATTACATTATGCCAATCCGGCGGCCTAACAACTATAAGATGCCTATCATTTTCAACACAACTTCCTCAAGAACATTGTTTTTACCATCATTCATGCCAATATTTATGCCCAAAGAGGAAAGTCTGATTGGCACAAATTATAACTTGTAGAAGGATACTATCAAAGCATGATTGTATACAAATATATTGTATGAATGATATTCAAGATCTTGTTAGTTCTTACGCAAACAACTTGTTAGTTCTTATGCCTTGAATGATATTCAAGATCTTCTTAGTTCTTATGCGAATAACTTGTTAGTTCTTATGCCTTGAATGATATTCAAGATCTTGTTAGTTCTTATGCAAATAACTTGTAGTGATAAGATTTTATTCTTGTGTTTGGACTCTTTTCTCTCAAAATCTTAAATAGTTAACCTAGGACTTTTTAAGAATCTCTCTATTGCTTAAGTCTAAGCAACCGTTAATGCTTTTGGATTTCTCTTTTATGATGTCCCTTTAACAACAAGGGAATATAAGCTTCAACTTTCATAGGCTTAGTTACTATTTATCATGGTTGCAAACTACCTACTTGGAATTCAAACTTGTCGCTTTCATTATTTCTTCCCTTTAGAGAAGTCTAGGTTTGCTATGCTCTACTCAACCTTGTGGTTGCAACCAACTGGTTGCAACCAACTTTTCAAAATTTGTTGTAACCTTTACAAGATCCCAATTTTTACTAACTTAGCATGCCAAAAAGTTGCTTTCTTAGTGACTCCTTATTTACTTAATGTCTATAACCTAAAATATATTCTTCCACCCCATCATCTTCATCAATGATTCTATTATCATGGAAAAGTTTCACTAAATTTGGAAAGTTTTGATAGTATTTTGTTCCCCCCTTCAAAGAGTCTTCGTCCTCAAGAATTATAAGCTATATAGCTTCATTCCAAACCGTGAAGTCAACTCCTATGTCTCATACTGTTTATCTCACAACTCTAATATTCAACCGCTCTTAGACTTGTGTAAACCATGAAAGTATCTTTTGAAGAAAATATACTTGAAAGGAATTCTAAGTTGGGTATTTAATAGAACATCTTAGTACCTTTCGTACACTTGTCCGAACCTATTTATGAACTTCTTCTTATTTTTTGGAAAGCTCATTAAGTGCCATATTCCTCAAAATACGTTCATGTTTAAATGTGTTAATAGAAGTAGAAAAGGGAAAGAACATTAGTGTGAAGCATGAAAAGGAAAACTTTTGT
The DNA here is from genome assembly GCA_020310875.1 of Ceratopteris richardii. Classification (NCBI taxonomy): domain Eukaryota; kingdom Viridiplantae; phylum Streptophyta; class Polypodiopsida; order Polypodiales; family Pteridaceae; genus Ceratopteris; species Ceratopteris richardii. Next base: position 46,526,598 of record CM035419.1, on the reverse strand, counting down.
GTTGCCATGAAGTACCATATTCCTCAAAATACGTTCATGTTTAAATGAGTTAAAAGAAGTAGAAAAGGGAAATAACATTAGTGTGAAACATGAAAAGCAAAAAAACTTTGTGTTGCCACATGGAGAGATTTCATTCGATATTGGAAAACATTAATTCTTTTGGGTCCACCATGTATTTGAGCCTACCTACCCCCTCAAAACAAAAATGTTAAGGCTTAATAATCTACTCTAATTGCTCATCTGGATTCTCTAATCAATAAATATATAAGTTCAATTGATTTAAATTGAAGCTTGTTATCAATCTTGAGAACAAAAAAATGTTTTTTATGTGGAAAATTCTCCTCCGTGGAATTCGGATCAATATCAAAGCCAACAAAATATGTGGGGTTCCTCAATGGGGTAAGCATTGCTTCTATGGTAGAGAAGACCTCTCTCACCTCTTCTTTTTGTGCCCTAGGAGTCACTCGATTTGGTAGACTCTTGTGAGGATTTTGAGTTTGTAGAGTCAAATCAACTAGAAACAAACATTAATTGGAAAAGAGATTAGCTCCTCTACTGCTTTGTGGAATGTCATTCACTACAACATATCAGGCACATATCGAGGCTTCTACCGAGGCAAATGCATGGGTGCAATTTTGCTTCGACATCGGTGTAAGGGTCGGCATAGACACCGATAACAAAGCGTCGATATAAGCATCGGTATAAGCATCGATATAAGTGTCAGTATTATCAACGCTCATATTGGCATCTATATCGGTGCCTATATTGATGCGTATACCGGCGACCTATATCAGTGCCTATACCAGTGATCTTGCTGGGAGTACCATCATGGATACCGATGATCGTGCTTGGAGTACCGATGCTCATACCGATGACCATATTTGCAAAAAAAAATTTGGGTAGAGTGTATTGTCTCTTGTTACATCAACATTAGCATGATGTTGTGTAACAAAAGACAATACACACAACCAAAAAAAAATTGAGTACATGTGATGTGTACTCTAATGGCAACCAAAACATGATTTCATAAAGCAGAATCCAATTGGATACAAAAGAGATGAGCAGAATGAACCATGAACCATGTACAAAAAAGTTATATATTCCAAAATGAAGCATGTACAAGAGTGTGGCAAACCAGTGCCATATATGAGCCAAATACAAAATGTGGCAAAACACTGCTATATAGGAACCAAATACAATATTCTGGTGCACCACTGCCACATATGATCCAAATACAAAATTGTGGCACACCCCTGACATACACATGCCCAAAAGGATCAAAACATCTATATCAATAGTCTTGCAACAAAGAACATTCATGACATGAGACAAATTGACATGATATTTTCAAACAACAACTAAAAAAACCCAACCAAGTTTATAAGTTCATCACCTCATCATAGATGCTCCCATGAAATGACCACATAACATCCCTCTAAGTCCTCCAATAGTGCAACCAATCCATGACGATATCCATAAGCCTCCTCACTTTGTGTTGGAGGATGACCCACTGCCAACTCCTGCAACAAATATGCAAAACATTAGATGAACATACATGACATGCTTAACACAAATAAATTCAATACACAAAATGATACTTACAAACGCGTGATGCATAGCGTCATATCTATCGCTACCCAAATGTGATGGTCCGATCGTATCTAGATGCGTGGCTGTCGCATCTCACTGTTGGCGATATTGGTCAAGAGTCTATTATTGCTTGTTGTGAATTATATCCCACTCCTTAACATCTAACCGTATAGGCTTTGATAAGCTTGCTCTGAAAGCATCACGAGCCTTGGATCGTCGATGGGACATAATCTCACGTGCCGTGTGCTGAATCCACTGAAATAAAAATAGGATGCCCATGTTTTGATCAGAAATCCTGATCGATCATCTTTGTGATATAATTTTTATGATTTTTATCTTGTTCACTCCATTTCAACAGGATAGAGTCTCCAAACTATATGGAGCAAAGCTATCGTATATGCTAACGCATGGCCTTTCTGGTCGCATCCATCATCGGAGCTCCATCATGGATATTATACACCTTGGAGTTGTCATGGTCATGAGCACCCCAAGTGTACATAGTGTACCACGTGGCGTACCATGTGGCATACCTACATTTGAAGTACTCGCTCTAGGAGTAGAAGTGGATGACATAATGTCTGTCACGCTGCCTCCACAATATCCATCTTCTCTAGAGCCACTTGTAGATCCACTCTTGGAACGTCCTCCTCTAGAGTGTGATCTTAATCTACAAGACAGGCGAGCACCTGTATCACGCTGAGATGTTGAATGCACACATCTACTACTAGAGCCACTAGGGGATGGTCGAGAAGGTGGTCATAGTGGAGCCACAAAGCTAGGAGACGTACCTCCGACGAGAGTAGCCCCACCCATAGGAGTGACTCCAGCAAGAGTGAGGCCATAAGGAGTACGGCTGAGGGGGGTGCTACCACGAGCGATTCAGTATTGTGATGCAGTGGCCATATACGTGGGAGGCACCTGAGATATATATGTATGGACGCGTATGTTTGTGTATGTATATGTGTACATATATGTGTGAATGGTATGCCAATGTATGTGTATGCATGTGTGTATATGTGTATGTGTATGTATGCATGTGTGTGTATGTATGCATGTGTGTGTATGTATGCATGTGTGTATATGTGTGTGTATGTATGCATGTGTATGTGTGTGTATCTATCTCTCTCTCTCTCTCTTCCATCTCTCTCTCTCTCTTTCTCACTCTCTATCAATAGAGAATGAAAGAATCACTTACAAGTATGTACTCCCTCTTTTGGATCACTGTTGTCAAAGCCTAATAAACGTCGTCTCTCATCGAATTCCAAAGAATTGTTGCCAAGAAACCCTATGAAACTGTTGGAGTTAGACGTCTATGGAAGCACGCAAACAACACACGGAAGAAGAAGAAGCTTGAAGCACAACACACAATACTGAATTTATTACTAGAGAATGTACAAAGATAAGTAAGACCATTAGGGCAACAGTCATATATACAAGCCGGGGGAAAAAAACCTTCTAAAGAGGGAAAAAAGTGCCCCGACGATCCTAGCGTGTTCACACACATCACTACCTAAATATATCAACAAATCCCCCTTGGGAGTGATGCGGTGAACAAGGAGATGGCACTCATGTATAAGGAAGTGCCAAGCTATGTGGAAATCACTCCACAAAAGGAAAAAAGCCCAAAGATTTGCGGAAAGCTTCAAACTTCTCCCTAGGCAGAGCCTTCATGAAAAAGGTGTGCAATGTTCTCCTGTGTGGGCACATTTACCAAGCTGATCTCCCCAAAAGAGAACCTCTCCCTGACATAGTGATAATGCACCTCAATGTGCTTAGTGCGAGCATGGAACACAGGGTTCCTCGCAACTGCCAATGCGCTCTGACTGTCAGTGAAGATGGTGGTGGAAGAAGTCTGACCAACACCCAAATCAGCCATAAGGCATCCGAGCCACACACGATCAACAATAGCTTTGAAAGCTGCCCTATACTTAGCCTCACAACTGGAAGTGGCCACAGTAGGATGCTTCTTGCTGAACCAAGATATACATGAGCTACCAAGCATGAAGCAAAAGCCACTAGTGGACACACGAGTGTCATAGCAACCAACCCAATCATAGTAAGAAAAAGCATGCAAATCTGGCGGTAGTGATCCCACCTTGGGATAAAACAACCCATGTAGCCAAGTACCATTCAAGTAGCGAAAGATGCGCTTAACTGCCTGCCAATGCTTGACTCCTGGGCAATGCATAAACCTGCTCATCTGTGAGACAACAAACTGAATATCTAGCCGAGTAATGCATAAGTAAATCAAGGATCCAACAGCCTGCTGATAGAGAACAACATCAAGTGCATCTCCAGCATCATGAAGACTCAATCGTAAACCTGTCTCCATAGGAGTGGCAATAGGCTTACAGTCTTCAAGGCCAAAACACTCCAATAATGTGTCAATATATTTTGTTTGACACAAAGCCATTCCACCATCAAATTTCATAAAGTGAATGCCCAAATAGTGATGCAAATGCCCCAAATCAGACATCTCAAATGAGGCATGCAAATCAGCCTTAAAGTCAGCAATATGCTTCTCAATAGGACCAGTGAGGAGCATGTCATCGACATAGACAACAATGATCAGAAGCACATCATTAGCATGCTTAACATATAATGTGCTTTTAGTTGGATTGTTCTCAAAACCATGTGCAATCAGATAGGCATGTATCTTGTCATACCAAGCACGTGGTGCTTGCTTTAAACCATATAATGCCTTCTTTAACATGCACACCTGGTTATCATGCCCCTTCTTGCACAAAGCCACGGGGCTGAAAAACATACACTTCTTCATGCAAGTCACCATTCAGAAATGTTGTTTTAATGTCCAACTGATGTACATTCTTACCATGATGAGTTGCAAGTGCATAGATGCTCTGAACAGTTTTCATACGGCATGTAGTGCAAAGGTCTCATCAAAATCAATGCCTCTTTTCTGTGCATAACCCTTTGCAACAAGCCTAGCCTTATACATGTCAACTGTACCATCCGGTTTACGCTTCAGCTTATATACCCACTGAGTGCCAATGGCCTTCTTCCCTAAAGGCAAGTCACATAAATACCAAGTACCATTCTTCATTATAGCATCATATTCAGATTGCATAGCAACCATCCAATTTTATGAATTTTGTGCTTCATCAAACGAAACAGGCTCATTCCCATCACAAAGACTAGATGCAGCCATAGCATAGCAATCTGATGCAAAAGAGGCACTATGAGAGCCTGAACGAGTACGATATGACAAAGGTGCATCTAATTTGCTATCACGCAAAGTCTGCACCATCCATATTTGCATAGTTTTTGCCTGCTCAATATCAGCTCTCTCAGCAACTAGTGCATCATGTAAATCTGCATGTCACGCAAAGTCTGCACGAGCCATTTTGGCATAGTTTTTGCCTGCTCAATATCAGCTCTCTCATCAACTAGCGCATCATGTAAATCTGCATCAGAAATGGAATGATGTGCATCATCACATGAAACTTGTAAAGGCTGAGAAGTTGCCTCATTAGGACTAGCACTAGATTGTCCACCTGTAAATAGAGGTAGCAAAGTATTATACATGTCTTTGGAGCTAACATATGTCTCTTTAGTACATGAAAGCAATGGCTGAATGGCATCTTCCACAAAAACAACATCACGGCTAACCAAAATGTGTTTAGTCTGTGGATGATACAGATGATAGCCTTTACTTTCAGAATTGTACCCAACAAAAATACATTTTACTACTTTATCATCCAATTTTCTGCGATGTTGTTCAGGCACTAATGCATATGCCGAACAACCAAAAACACGCAAACGAGCAATAGATGGCTTGCGATCATGCCAAGCCTCATATGGAGTGATAGACTGCAGCGCTTTAGTGGGACACCTGTTTAGTACATATGCTTCACACATGATAGCCTCAAGCCAGAAACTATGTGGTAAAGCGTGACTCTTGACCATACACCTCGCCATATCCATGAGTGACCTGTTCTTTCGTTCAGCAACTCCATTTTGTTGAGGTGTATATGGCACTGTACACTAGTGTTTTATCCCACGTTCAGCCAGAAATGCATTAAAATCAGAAGACATATATTCCCCCCCTCGATCTGAACGGAGGGTGCCCATTTTACATGCTGATAGATTTTTAGCCAAAACCAAAAGCTGTTTGAAGCACATGACCACTTCAGACTTTGCCTTCAATGGATATACCCATGCATGCCTAGAAAAATCATCAATGAAAGTCACGAAGTAAACATAATTTCCAAACGAAGGTGTCTTTATAGGACCACAAACATCACTATGTACAAGCTGCAATTCCTGAGTAGCCGGAACTGAACCATCTTTTGGAAATGAGGAATGTTGCATTTTACCCAAAATACAGCCTTCACAAACATGTTTTCCAAGTGCCTCAAGTTTGGGCGAAGAGGACGCCATTTCAGATTTCTGCAGGTGTAGCAAACTAGCAAAATTAAAGCATGCATGCCAAAACTCTGTATCTGAGATAGCCTGAGAATCATGTACTGCACATGCCGAATCATTCACAGATCTTTCATAGTCTATGAGCTTATATAGCCCATGACATAAAATACCAGAAGCAATAATCACATTGCCATTTGACAGATCATGAATTGTACACCTGTCATCAACAAATCTCACAACCAAACCAATCTTGGCTAATGCAGAAATTGATAATAGGTTCTTCTTGATCCCTGGTACAAATAAAGCATCTGACAAAGTGAAAGAACTACCATCAACAATAGTCAAAATGACCTTACCAACTCCCATAACAGGATAAGAGGAGTTGTTGGCGCATGTAATAGTATTCCCTATAGGGGCAAGCTCGAGGTGAAGAGAAGAAACTGTGTTGCGAGGTAATATGTTTGGTCGTCCCACTGTCAAAGTGCCAAACACCTGAGTCTACTGCAAACATGCACTCCTCATGAGAAGATGGGTCAAAACTGCAAACAATAGTAAATGCCCATTCTTCTTCCTGCACAAGATCAGCAGATTCCGTTTTTGGTGTAGAGGCTTCTACAACAACCAATCCAGCCTCTTTCTTCTTTGCCTCTTTCTTCTTTGCCTCTTTTGCAACCAGTTTTGGACAGTTCTTCATGGTATGATCGTTCCTTTTACAATACTTACAAAACAATTTTTGCTTTTCTGATTTCTTCTCATCTTTATCTTCCTTCCTCGAATATGCAGAATTAGCAAACTTCCGCTTACTAGTTGAAGAGCTCCATTTTCCTTTGCCCTTTTGACTAGCCAGGAAAGCTTGATCTGCAACTCGCATAATGGACCTGTTCTACCTGGACTGATCTTCCTGCAACAGAACAGAGACTAACTCCTCAAATGATAAGGCATTTGGATTGCCTTTCATCATCAATGGAAGAGTAGAAGCAAAACTGTGATATGAATTAGGAAGACCATTGAGAACAGTCAGCACAAGTGAGTTATCTGGTATAACCTCATCAATAGAAATAAGTTGTTCCTTCAAGTCTTTGATCTTTGTTAGGAAACTCTCCATAGAATCACCTTCATTCATGTGCTCACTCTCCAACTGTTTCTGGAGGTAAGCAACACGAGCCTCATTCCTAGCTTGGTACAATGTGGTAAGTGTATCCCAAGCATCCTTAGTTATTCTGCAAGAGTGAATATGAGGAATAATGGCACGTTTGACAGACAAAGCTATCAATGCATGTGCCTGGGCATCTCTGCCATCCCAACGAATTTGCTCTATAGTAGGTGTAGCAGAAACCGTAGCACGAACAGGAATATGCAGAATATCACCATCTTGGACACCTTCTGCATCAGCTTCAGTACCTGCAGTTGTAATAGTTGCAGGTGGGATATGACATTTTTCGACACCCTACACAATGTTCCACAGTCCTTTTGCAACCAACACATGTTGCATCATATAAGCCCATAATGGGTAGTTGGTAACATCCAACTTATCCTCAACAACCACTACAAGGAATACGGGCGTATAGCGACGGTTAAGGCGACAGAATTTCGTCGCTATGAAATTGCAACTTGCGTCGTAATTAGCGTCGGGCGCGGACCGTCGATTAAACGACGCAAAAAACGATGGTCTTTGCGACTTGGATTGCGACGCTTCCGTACAACGTCGCTTAAACAACGCTACTTAAAGGCATCGCTTAAGCGACGTTTTTCTGCGTCGCATAAGCGACGCTGTTAACCGTAACATAAGCGACGCTAAAGGAAAGGTCGCTTATACGACGACAAATAGCATTGCTTACACGACAATCTGTTGACGGACAAAAATTAAAACGTTGGAGGCTCTGCAATCGGCATTTTCACGCATCCGATCGAAGAGCTCTCCAACGTTCGCAATTGCGCTGCGCTTACAAGCTGAAGCAAGTATATGCAGAATTGCTGTTTTGCCTAAGCTCTCTGTTATTGTCTCCCTTTGTCTTTGTTTCTCTCTTTCTACATCTTTCTCTCTTTGAATTCTCTCTCTCTCTCTAGATCTCTCTCTCTCTCTCTCTAGATCTCTCTCTCTCTCTCTAGATCTCTCTCTCTCTAGATCTCTCTCTCTCTCTCTCTCTCTCTCTCTCTCTCTCTCTCTCTCTCTCTCTCTCTCTCTCTCTCTCTCTCTCTCTCTCTCTCTTCTTTCTCTCTTTATTGCAGGTTATTCAAGAAGCTAACCAAGCAAAAACTATGGCTAACAATTGTAAGTACAATTTCTATTATTTGTAGATCATTTGAATTGTGTTATTTTCATTACATACCATACTCACACTTATTGATATGCACTCATACACTTATACATGATGAAGATGCACACACACATGCATATACCTACATATACACATATACATGCACATACACACACATACACATAGAGTTATACATATACACACACATACACAAGAACATGCACATATTGATACATACATATACACTTATACATGCACATGCATATACATACATATACGCACACATACACATGCACATACATACATATACACACACATACATATACACTTAGGTACACACATATGAATGAATTATATAATTAAAGTATTAAAACACATATACACATGCACACACACATGCACATACCTACATATACACATATACATGCACATGCACACACATACACATAGAGTTATACATATACATGCATATACATATACACACACATACACATGCACATGCACATACTCATACACACATATACACTTATACATGCACATGCACATACATACATATACACACACATACACATGCACATACATACATATACACACACATACATATACACTTAGGTACACACATATGAATGAATTATATAATTAAAGTATTAAAACACATATACACATGCACACACACATGCACATACCTACATATACACATATACATGCACATACACACACATACACATAGAGTTATACATATACATGCATATACATATACACACACATACACATGCACATGCACATGCACATGCACATACTCATACACACATATATACTTATACATGCATGTGCACATACATACATATACACACACATACACATGCACATACATACATATACACACACATACATATACACTTAGGTACACACATATGAATGAATTATATAATTAAAGTATTAAAACACATATACACATGCACACACACATGCACATACCTACATATACACATATACATGCACATACACACATATACACATAGAGTTATACATATACATGCATATACATATACACACACATACACATGCACATGCACATACTCATACACACATATATACTTATACATGCATGTGCACATACATACATATACACACACATACACATGCACATACATACATATACACACACATACATATACACTTAGGTACTGTTGACGTTGTAGCATCACAACTCATACTTGTCAAACCAGGAAGCATCTCATGAGACCCAAATGTTTGCGTAGAAGCACTCAGCAGACGTAATGGCGCTTCGTCAACGTATGATTAACAACGTTACCAACAAGAAGATACAACATAAGCATCACGAATGATGCACCTAATCGTAATCACAAGCATAATAACGACATAATCATACATCAACGTGTCACAAGCGTTAGACCAGAAGAGAGCAAGCATGCATGCACATCATGACGACGAGAGAGCAAGAATCTATCTACAAACTAGCATAATCTCATTACTTCTAAAAGAGCTCTCTCAAAGAAGAGGTGGAGACCTCTTTATATACAAAATGGCAAAAAAGCATGCTATGTGGGATTTCTCAACTGAAAGGAGAATAAATCCCACTTATTCTCTAGTGTGGCACTCACACACACCTATACAAGAGTGCTTTATTAACTGAATGAAAGGTAGAAAAAGGTACAAATGATGATGAAAAAAGAGTGGATCCAGGAAATATATATTTTATCTTCAACACTCCCCCCCTCCTTGACTTTGTCGTCCTCGACAAAGCTTTTGCAAATATGGAGATTTTGTGGAAGAGTGTGTAGGGGTTCCTTTTGATTTGCATGATCCGTACACCATTGGAGTGTTTTGCTTTGTTACCTTTCTTCATCTTGCTTTTTGTTTGGAGTCGAGTGCTTTAACTTGGTTCTTTTGCCTCATATAGATGGGAATGAATATGAATGATGAATCTAATAATCTAATGGATGGATGATGAATGAGCATGAAATGACAAAAAATGTAGATGATAGATACAAATAGATGAACTTAATTCATCTTTTCTTAGTCCATATGCATGAGTGGGGACTAAGGGTGCATGGGCGGAAAACAAAAAAGTGTCTATGCACGGTCTTGTAATGTGACCCTATATTATGCATACTCTAACAAATGCATACAAAAACAATGGTGCAAAAAATGAATGGGACTTGAGCAAAGTGCTCAAGGGTTAGGTGATGATGAGGCATTCTCCAAATCTTCAACTTCAAGATCCTTCTCTTTTTCATCAACCATTTGACATGGATGATACCTTTGTCCACCAACCTGAAAAAAGAAAAATAAAAAGAAAATTTTTGAAATCTATGTACATGTGCCCTCTTTGTGCCTGGGTTAAACTAAGTGTGCCAAATGCTTGGCCTTTGAATGAGGCCCTATTCGTGTGCATACTTGGTGTGCATCTTAAAGATATGTTGTGCATTGGGCAAGGTTGGATCCGACACCCATGGATGCTGCACGAAGAGGTTTTAGGCCGCCAATATGTCTTCGCTTTGTTGGTCTTAGCCTTGAGGTTTCTCCTTGGATCTTTTCTGAGTGTTGACTTTATTGCTTTGGATCCCTTTGTCAAAAGTGGTCGTTCTTGATGATAAGGCAATGTGAAACTAGACCGTAGATTATGAAGTCTAGTGTGAGAAGGTTGATTTTGTATAAGAGCTTTCCTTGGTACCCATATCATAGTGCGATTTGGTTGGGCTCCAAGTAAGTTTTTGGCCACCCAAATTTGCTTTACATTACAAGGGAAATGTGACTTCTTCTTGATGTATGGGTCTTTTGGGCCTTCTATGTGAGTCTTTAGAAAAAACTCATCTTTACATGGGGAGTTCAACAAAGGTTGAGTTTCTTTACATATATCATGCTCATGCAATGGATCATAAGGTTGTGTGGTTTGAGATCGATCTAGAGATTCAGCGATGCATTTATCCTTATTACACATAGAATCTCTAGATGTACAAATGGGTAATGAATTATCATGATTGACAATGGATGTGACATCATTTTCCATAGCGTTGTTACAAAGTGTTTGCTTGTCCTCTTCTTGATGAGCCAAATGTGGCACATCCTTGCCCATGGATTCATAAGGAGAATCCAAGTTTAGAGGAAGAGAGGGCCCTTCCACATCCCCCAAACACTCGGAGTCCTCCACTTCATCATTCGTCAAGGTTTCCTGTGACTTACTCAAAGAAAGGTTAGATGAAAAAGCATGAGTGGAAAGACTATTTTGTGGATTAAAAGCACAATCTTTGAATATATGATTATGTCCACAATCCATACAATGAGGATAATCATCAGGATTTTCAATGGCCACACATGTAGATTTAGACATAATTGATGGACACGACACTTCAAACTTTTGATGACTTTTAATAAACCTTTGAGTGCCTATAACCAAGTCTTCATCTAAACCTTCCATGACAAAAAATGTTTCAAAAAATTCCATACCATTCACCACAATAGGCAACACAATTTGACCCATGCAATCATAATTTTCACCATTCATGAGGATAGAGGAATGAGTGGTTAGTTGAATGTTATCCAAAATAATTGTCACTAAATCAATATGAATTAAATTCCACTCACAATGAGGGTTAATATAAGCACTCATATTTCTATGGTCATGACCAATGAATACATTTACAAAAGTGTTGCTATATTCCCTAGTCGCAACTATGGAACCCACCCCTTTAGAAATTCCACCAATTTCCTCTACCCCTTGCAAATTTTCTCTATTTGTTTCACCTTGATCATGTGTGATTAATGAATGCATTTCATCTTTTTCTTCCTTCTTTTGTGCATCCTTTTCTCCCTTCCTTCTTTCTTTTGCCTTTTTCTTTCCCATGTTTTGTTGAAACAATTTTTGGTTTTTTGAGTGCTTTCAATATTTGTTTGGTATTTTTGAAAGAGTTTTTAGAATTTGTTTGAGGTTTTGTGTGTGTTTTTTTTTTTTAATGTTTTCTAAGATGTGTAAATAAGTTCTAATGGGGTTCTTCTAACAAGAAAAAAGGAATTTCACATAATATTATATATGGTACATTCAATCTTGGGGAGGCATATGGTGTGGTTGCTAAGGGAGCTAGCATAAAAAGGAATGAGATGTCATAGGAAATTTGGAATTTTGTGTGACATTCAAGAACCAAATCATCGACTTACGCATTCAACAATCACTATTCCATATTGTAATATAGGTTTGTAATGCTCAATGATTAAGAGGGATAGTACACACAAAATCTTTCAGAGTGCAAGAGAAACCCCAATCAAACTTGTTGTTGTTGTTGTTGTTTTTTATGAAAAGAGGTCTTTTAACGATATTGTGACAACAAAAATACCCTTTCCTTTGTGCTATAATAAAATTCCTTTATCAAGTCATGGCTTCTAGGGAGCTCAACATAATTATGGAAATAATCCCAGTCAAGCAATTATCGTAACTACCCTTAGCAAACATTGAAATTATCCCAATATCACACGCTCAACAAGTTTAATCTTGACCCTTTTGAAGAACAGGCTTGCACCCTCTCAACAAAAGATATCATCCTATCCCAAAACATCAAAGGGGCAACACCAAGCAACCTACACTCAGTCGAGCTTTCACTACACTCATCTACCTCAAAAAAATTCCCAAAATGTATCCTTGAGTCTGTTTTGACACATACAACTTGTTTTAACACACATGTGCTTAAAAAAATATTTTTCAACAAAAAACGAAAGGAGAAAGGTTTCAAGGTTCTTTAAATATGATTTACGCATAGAAAAAATGAACCTCTCCACCGTCTCACATGAATCTTGGCAGGTTCTTTTTCTTGTGCATGTGCCAATTAGTTTTGAGATGATCACACAATTTATTCCCTTTCTTTTTCTCTCTCATTCCCACATTTTTCATAGCAGTTCTTTCTCATCACATACCCCCTAAAATTACTTACCACCGCTTTGGGCCTTCGTAACGTTACGGTCCATGCACTTTATTTGCGTGTTTCCTGGACACTTAATTACCAATTTCCTCCCAATTCCAGCTACTCCACGCTCCAGCTACTCCTCCTCGATGATGAGCAGGTTCTTCGGCTAATTTTGAATCACTGGGGCAGACCAAGGCTTGCTCCTGAGTGAGGCAAAAAGAGCGCCGATATGTGCCCAACTAAGTCAGCTTGATATGCGGGGAGTATCTGACTTTTTGAGTGTTTGCATCTTTTGCGCTTCTATTTTCTGTATCTGCAATATCAGTCCTGAATCATGGGCCCAACAGTTGCACAGTGCATTGAACGAGCCTCACCAGGCAGCACAGTGCATTGAACGAGCCTCACCAGGCAGCAGCAGCATACAAAAATTTCTCAGGATATTTTCTGTGCAATGCTTTCAACTACTTCTCCTCCCATTCTTCTACCCTCGAGTCTTGCTCTGATTTAGAGGTCTTATCCTGCTCCTTTTTCCTTTGATGAAACTCTTCTTGACGTATTTTACAAAATGTCGACTCCGTTAAAGTTCTGTCAAAAATTGGAGATATAACGCCTGTGCGGGTCACTGCAGACTTTTCCTTCACTTGCTCAAATAGGTTTTGAAGAGTAACGGTGACCTGTATCATGCTTCAGCAAAGTGGCAAAAATGTTTGGCACATTCTCTTCTGGTTTCAGCCTGGATTAGCCTCTGTTCAGAAGACTCTGTACTACGAATTTTCATTCGCGAGCTGAAGAGACTCCTTGCAAGGTCAAGTCACTGCATTGTCCTCTAAACTTGATAGCTTTGAGCCTTTAATTTATTAAGATGTCCACCAGACATCTTCTGCCATCTTCCCCTTTTTGTTCTTCAGATTCCTCCTAATCTTCTTCCGCCTCGTATACATCTATGATCTGCCCGAATAGATGTTCCTTGAGATTAACCGCCAAGAACAGGTGCATTCACTGCATGACATCCCTTTTCTTTTACAACCGCAAAAATCCTTTGGGCAAGAGCATGGTCACCTGTTGTTATGTCGACAACTACCCCTCCTGGCTGAATGCCCTTCATGATCCCCTTCTCCCCCGGAATGGCTTCTTCAACATCTGAGGGGTAACCAATGATGGCGAATGCTACACCACTTTTCTCTGCAACAGCCTTTGGGGACTCCAAGTGAGATGCCCATTTCTTGCATGATGCACAGACCAGCTGCTTACTTGTAGTTCTGTTGTATACACTCACACTGTAACCAACTGCCAAGATAGGTCCAGTGTCCACACGTTGGATTGGAACTAAATCCGTGAGCTCCATGATAACGGTGGTGCCATAGTAGATAGCTGGCTCTCACTCTGTCTCTGGGTAATTGTCTTCGGGCCAAATAATAGGGACTTTGTACAACCAACTCCACTGACCAAGAGGCAATGTGTTGCCCCGGGAAAAATGAAGCTCACCCTTGATAAAAGAGCCTCATGCCCAGTGAACATATTCCCATCTGTAGATTTGACATGCATATCCTCCTCTGCAACTTCATATACTCTGCTTGCATCCTACTTTCGACTACCCTTTTTGCCTGTGGAAAACCGGACCTTCCTCTCTCTACGTTCATCTTCAGGTTCTTATTACGAAATAAGCCCATTCATATGCATTTTGTTCTAAGCTTTGGTAAAAGCCATCTCATCCATGCCCTTCTCCAGTATAGCAATGCAATAAAGCCCTTCTCAAGCCCTTCACAGTCATCTTCAGACCTGAAGCGGAAATTGAAATGTTGTAGACACCCGGCTTGACATTGTCATTTTATCTTTAATTCATCACCAGCCATCATGCTCAGGTTGTCAAGGCCTATCCTTAGGTCCTTAGTGGAACTAAATAGATTTATGTTGTCATTCTCCATGATGCCTCACTCCCTGATCTGAGCTACAAGTTCTAGTTTTCTGTTGAGCTGAAGCCCTATTGCCTGCATTAAGAGCTCATGGGCTGGCCCAAAGTACAAATGGTAGTGCCCTAGGCACAGTGTGATGAACCACTAGAGCATTTGCTCAATAAACATTCCTCTGACCTTTCGAAACCAAAATTGTGCAGTGAAGCCAAAAAGTCACCTGCTTCCACTAGAAGAACAAAAGCAAGATTCCTGCGTATAAGCTCTTCCCACCTCTTTTTTTTTTTTCATTCTTACTCAGCTAGCACTAATTCAGTTTGCATACGAGTCTTGAACACCTGCTTTCTAATCTTCAAAGTATAGCACACTGCCTTGGCTTTCATAGTTTGATGCTCTGCTGCCCTGAAAACTTGTTGTATAGGATAGCAGCAGGGACCTCCATGTGGTTTTTTACATTTCTTTCTGGTAAGATCACCCTTTTGATACCATCAATGAGGTGCTACGATTTTATCCTTGACACCTCCTACAGGAAGAATAAGTCCTTGTAAAGCCATTTCACTAGTCATTGCAGTATCGGCACGAACATAACGCTGGAGAGACAGAAGTGCTGTAACAAGATTTATTCCAGCCGAGGGCCCATTCTTAGGGACTTCCCTTGCTGAAATATGGATATGAAAATCTCAATTATCCATAAAATTCCCTTCTTTGACAGCTACCTTTTATACTGCTGCTCTTGCATGTACCCAGCTAAGAGTAATCTGAGTAGATTCCTTTATCCCATCCCCACATTGTCCTGTCAAATGCAAATCACCCGACCAAGCATTGCAGCCACCAACTATACTTTACCACCAAGAGCTGTCCACACCAATTCAACAGCCACGGCAGGTGTGGCTACCCTTTCTGCTACCTCACTTCCATCAAACTTAGGAGGCTCCAGGATCTTTTCCAAAGTAGATTCATCTACCATCAAAGGGCTTGTTATAACAAGTGAACTAGTAATTTCCCGAGTTGACATGCACATGTCATCAACCTCCAACCTCAGCTCCCCATTTATTTGTAATATCCGAAGAACATAGCAGTCCACGTTGCCATACTACAGGAAGTGCTCTATGCACCGACCTACAGACCGTCTCAAATTCCGAGAACATCAATTATGTAACTATGACTGCCATCTTCATGCCCGCGCTGCAATGACCTGGTACACCACAAATGAAGTAGTAGGTTCCCCTTCTAGGAAGCCTCACCATGGTGTTACCATTGGAGTACGCTGCAAGAGGTTTTCTGGATCCACAACTATCGCAATCTGCCTTAGTGACTTGTAGAGTTTACCCAAAGCATAGTTAATCATGGAGGAGAGCCAGCCACTGCAACGCCAAAGTACACCCCAATGCAATTTCAGAAATACCCGTCAGAGCGACCCTTGAACCCAATCTGTCCAAGTGTAAGGCAGCTGAACAAGCCAAGATGCCATGTAACCATCCACAACCAGAAGGGAGATGAAAGAGTTGGGCCAGTGGGCCAATGTGCAAGCTCCGGACCAATGCTGTCAAAGAAGAGACCTGTCAGGCTCTGCCCATTGATGGCCAGGATGCTTGAGGGTGCGAGCCAGCCGCTGAATCCGAATCCAATCACTGTGAGATCGGTGCGCAGCCAGTCGCGTGTGAAGCAGGTCACTCGTGAGTCGCCTCTGACATTGGCTAAGTTCAATGATGTTGAGGCAGCAGACGAGCCGCGCAGGAATGGGTTGGCAAGGTTGATGGAAGAGGAGGAGGCAGCCCTAGCACCTCGAGGGGCGGAAGTGAGGCCGGGCAAGCCAGCAGCCACGCCACACTTCATAGCTACAATGCCCGCCATTGCCACGGTGTTCTTCTCCTTGCTCTACTCTCTCGTAGACAACGAACCGGTTCTCAGATCCTGCTTCCACAATTCTTCCTCTACCTGCACTTTCACTTCATCCTTCGACAGTCCAGGACGGTTGGCCTTGAAAATGTGAGCTTCTTGGAGTTTCCTTCCAGTTGACTTGCATATTCACAGTGGCTACCATGTAATCCTTCTGTCTCATCTCTGCACAAGCATTCAAAAGACGAAACATGGCTTCTTCATTGCTAACCCTTGGATTACAAGTGCACCAACATTTAGTGACATAATCCAAACAGCAATAGCAAAGACGTTTTCGACATCTAACACAGAAACGACATAGATGAAGAGTCAAAACTCCATTGATTTTTGTAGAAGAACCCCAAAATAAAAACTTATTCACACATAATTAAAGAAAAATAAACAAAGTAAATAGAAAAAATCAATATAATAACTAAAAGATTTCTAAAAACTACTCCTATTCTACTCGTGACTTGAAGAATCACCACACATGGTAGACTAACCACCCAAAAGGGGGATTTTCATCATACCAAAAAATGGCTCATCTCAACAAGTTATTGTAAATCTTGCAAGCCACAAATGCTCACAAGAGCGTAATGAAAAGAAGAACTCAAAAAATCGTCATGAAAAGCTTGCGTACACGTCTCTTTCACGCCAAAAACCATCACGTAAGTGACAAGAGAACGTTCCCCGGCAACGGCGCCAAAAGTTGTTGACGTTGTAGCATCACAACTCATACTTGTCAAACCAGGAAGCATCTCATGAGACCCAAATGTTTGCGTAGAAGCACTCAGCAGACGTAATGGCGCTTCGTCAACGTATGATTAACAACGTTACCAACAAGAAGATACAACATAAGCATCACGAATGATGCACCTAATCGTAATCACAAGCATAATAACGACATAATCATACATCAATGTGTCACAAGCGTTAGACCAGAAGAGAGCAAGCATGCGTGCACATCATGACGACGAGAGAGCAAGAATCTATCTACAAACTAGCATAATCTCATTACTTCTAAAAGAGCTCTCTCAAAGAAGAGGTGGAGACCTCTTTATATACAAAATGGCAAAAAAGCATGCTATGTGGGATTTCTCAACTGAAAGGAGAATAAATCCCACTTATTCTCTAGTGTGGCACTCACACACACCTATACAAGAGTGCTTTATTAACTGAATGAAAGGTAGAAAAAGGTACAAATGATGATGAGAAAAGAGTGGATCCAGGAAATATATATTTTATCTTCAATAGGTACACACATATGAATGAATTATATAATTAAAGTATTAAAACACATATACACATGCACACACACACATGCACATACCTACATATACACATATACATGCACATACACACACATACACATAGAGTTATACATATACATGCATATACATATACACACACATACACATGCACATGCACATACTCATACACACATATACACTTATACATGCACATGCACATACATACATATACACACACATACACATGCACATACATACATATACACACACATACATATACACTTAGGTACACACATATGAATGAATTATATAATTAAAGTATTAAAACACATGCTTAATATAAACAATAATAACACTTAATAGAACAAAACTCTTCATTACTTAATACCATACACACAATTCAAAACATAACTGAAATGAAAAATATATAGATAAATATATATATATATATATCAATGTAAATACATATAATCCAATCTCATAATCAACTAAAATCCTAATCATCATCATCATCATGATCATCACCATCATCAGCAATATCATGATCATCCTGATCTTCCTCATCCTCATCGTCATGATCACCCTGTGACGATCGAGATCGTCCCTCCTGTGTTTGTCTCTCCACCTCATCCATATTTGTCTCCCCATAATACTCCTGTATTACATATAACAAACATAAATCAATAAAATAATTAAAACATCCATAACAACAAAATAATTATATAAAATTTAAAAATACTCACAAAGGCATCAGGATGATCTTGTATATACTCGCCCAAACGCCGATATCCAAAATGTGTAGCATACTCGATCTCGTGTTTCGTAGGATATCGGCCATAATCCTTTCGTTGCAATGAAACAAATAAAAAACATTAGTTGCTTGCATTTTAACTAAAATAAAAAATATACTCACAATAACACATATACTTACAAACGTAGCTACAAAACCATTATGGCCCATTTGGCCTAAGTGCGATGTGTGGCCCGACTCCACTCTCTTCTTTGCAGCAGCCTGTTTATTCAAGAAAAAAAAATACATAAATTAAATGTAAAAAATTACTAAAATATATAAAAATTATAAATATAAATTATTAATTTGTGTACCTTCTGCTGAGGAAATGACTCCTGAAGACGTAGCTGTCTACGAAAAAACTGCCACGACTCAGGTGGTATGTTAGCTCGCCTCTTATTTTTTTCGACCATACAATATCTCCTGTTAATTTAATCTCAAACAGAAAAAAAAGTCTGAATACATACACATATATACACACACATACACATACCCACATACACATATACATGCAAACATATACGCATGCATATATGTATATATATACACATATACATACATATAACATAAACACACATATACATATCCACATATATACGTACACACACATGCATGCATATACACTCATTCATACAAAATACATGCATTAATTACAATAATATGTAATTGTGTATATGTGAATATGTGTGTATGTGTAAATGTGTATATGTGAATATGTGTGTATATGTAAATATGTATATGTGAATTTTTTATTTATTAATATCAAATTATTAATATCAAATACCATTATTTGTAGATTCTGATCAATCAGATGGAACTCCACCACCGTCTCATCGTGCAACGACTTTATACTGTAAGTATATGAAATATTTAATTTTAACAATATTTGATGGATACATAACTTATATTTTTTTTTATGTTTCTTATGATGTGCAGATTCTGATCAATCAAAGGGTACTCCACCACCTCCTACCCATGCAACAACTTCACATGTGTCCTCCGATAGGAATTATGATGAATTTTACTATCAAGAGCATATTATATGTTGGTGTAACTCTTGTTATGGCACGTATCGAAGACCACGATTGGAATGTATTCAACATGAGGTAGAGTATGGTACTTTTGAGCGTGCACCATCACCTAGTCAACGTGATAATGCTTGGGTATGTATTTTCTATATATATTAATGTCATTATTTTATTTAAAAACCATGTATAAAATCAAATTATTATTGATATACAGGAATACTTGCTCGATGATGATGATGATGATGATGATTTTTCTCATAATGTTAATATACCTCGTACACGTCATGGACTTGCTGTTCATCAATTACAAGCAGAGGTTTCTAGAAATCCTCTACCTCCTGGTTTAGAGAATGAAACGGCTGGAGATTATCCATTGCCAGCTCGTGATCGTTCTTTAGTACAAACATATGATAGAAGAAGATATGGAGGATGGAATAGAGGACCACTTCCTTTAGATGGAGAGGTTTTCAACTTTTGGGGTAATCGCTATATGATTGCTCCATCCACTATTACTAATGCTGGTCGTGGTCTCTTTATTGTAGAGGATTTGTATGTGCCTCCGAACTCTGAAGTCACTCTTATGTCATTTTGTGGTCCTATATATGGATGGGGAGATTGGCATCGACTTTCACGTTATGTTCAAAGCATGACTACTTATGGAATATGCTTGAACGCAGCATCCCTTACTAGTAGAAGGATTTTACATGCAGAAAATGAAAGATTATATATTGATGGAAGACCTTACACACATGGAAATATAGCAGGTTTAATAAATAGTAGTCGAGGGTTACATAATAGTTCAAGGACTAATTGCACATTTGAGGAGCGTGAAAATAGTCATGAATCACCATACATGAGTAGAGATGTATAATGATACATAGTTGTCAATGCTATTACTACATTACATGCTGGTGATTAACTATTAGTGAATTATGGATGGTGTAGACCTCCAAGAGCACCTTTTAGCTAGAGAGAATAAAAATTTTCTAACCATATTTAATAAGTTATATACTTAATTTTATATTTGAATTTTAATTTTTATTCATTTATGGAATACTAATGAGTTTTATTTATATGTGTAGATTCCAACGTATGATGTTGATGATATTCGTCCACAACATTCACAATTACCAGTAAGACCTCATTTATCAGAAGCTTCCATGAGGAGGCTACGCAAAACTAATCCTGTGCAATATGCAAAGTTGAAAGATCTATATTCAAAAGATGATAAAGTACAAGATTTGTGTGACAATGATGAAGATGATGGCATGGCAGATTTTATTGAGGATTGGTATCAAAATGACAGTGAGAGCATGGATATTTCTAAAAATGAGAAATATCTTCGAGAGGAATGTCTAAGGCATGTATATGAAGGAAGTCGTTTGACACGACTAAATGCGAGCTTACTTATTCTCAACCTTCAAAATCGTTTTGGATGGAGTAATGTATCTGTTTCGACACTATTAAGGTATAAATTTCAATTTTCTATCTATTTATATATATATATATATATATATATATGCATAAATATATATATATATATATATATATATATATATAAATACATGCAGGTTTTTATTCTTACTTTAGATAAGGTAAGAACAAGAACTTGAATTGAATGAAAACTTTTTGTCCACGCATCTTTTAAAACTATTAATGCATCTTTCCAAATATTCGCAATGGTGACCTGGATGAGTCGCATGCACAGAGGTTACTCAAGAGACAGCAATCTGATTATAATGGAGTAGTCCACTTTGTATCCTAAAGTTCAGATGCTCATCATTGACATGCAAGAGGTTTACTGCATACCCGAGAAATCCTGCTCTATCTTGAGTAACCTCTGTGCATGCGATTCATCCAGGTCACCATTATATGAACATATGTGTGAATTGACAGTATACAATTGTTTGGATGGCAGGATACGATTGTTTGGATGGCGGGATACGATTGTTTGTTTTGGAGGATATGAATGATTTGTCGATTCACACATATGTTCAGTTTGAAAGTGTGAATCGAAAAATCATTCAATGAAGGTACATACTTCATATCATCCAAAACAAACAATCGTATCCTGCCATCCAAATTTTGCGTAAATATTTTGAAAGATGCATTAATAGTTTTAAAAGATGCACGGACAAAAAGTATCTATTCAATTCAAGTTCTTGTTCTTACCTTATCTAAAGTAAGAATAAAAACCTGCATGTATATATGTATACATATTTATTTACCTTTTTTAATATATCTTTTTTTGTTAAACTTACAGGTTATTATCTGAAAAAGTTTTTACCAAGTCAGAATATTCTTCCTACCTCACATGATGAAATGAAGAAGATAATCAACAATCTTGGTATAGATTATCAATGTATATATGCATGTCCTAACGATTGTATTTTATATAGAGGTGAATATGCAGACTCTTTGACATGTCCCAAATGTCAATCTCCTCGATATAAGGGTGAAGAAGGTAAAATCCCGAAAAAGGTATTGAGACATTTTCCATTGGCTCCACGGATTAGACATATGTTTCAAAGCCCCGAATTATCAAAGCTTTTGACTTGGGGACATGATCACAAAAGTACTGATGGAATAATCAGAATTCCTCATGATAGTGTTTCTTTTCAGCATATTGATTCTACATGGCCTGAATTTGCACAAAATCCATAGAATCTAAAGTTAGGAGTTGCATTAGATGGGGTTAATCCATTCTCCATGAAATCCAGTAAATGGTCAACATGGCCAGTGGTAGTCATAAACTACAATCTTCCGCCATATCTTAGCATTAAAAAGGAACATTTAATGCTTTCACTTTTAATCCCAGGCAAAAGACAAGTTAAAGATATGAATGTATATCTTGCTCCTCTCATTGACGATCTTCAAGAGTTATGGAGAGGTATTAATGTCATTGATGTATCGAAAAGCATCAATGAAAGACATATTACGATTCGTGGTATTGTGGCTTGGACTATTCACGATTTTCCTGGATATGGCGTTTGTTCAGGTATTGATGTAATTTTTTTATTCAATATGCATGTAAATAAATATGATTTAATCTAATTATACTTTTATCGTTTTCCATGATGTAGGAATATCTACTAAGGGTTATAAAGCTTGTCCATATTGTGGTGATTGATTGAGATCAATCTATAGTAAGAATCTCAACAAAAATATTTATCTTCGACATCGACGATTCTTGCCTGATGATCATCCATTAAGATCTAAAAGAGAAGCGATACATTTTAATGGAAAGCTTGAAACAAGCCAATATCCAAAACCTATGACGCCTATGGATTGGTATAAAAAATGGACAGATGGACCTCTAATAGATCCAGAAGCAGAAATCTTCAGTGATGATTCAGATAATGAGTATGTGAACAGAGGTAAAGGGAAATTGGCACTCACAGAGAACATATCAATATGGTATTCTTTGGAGTATTGGAAAGAGTTAAAAGTATGTCATCTTCTTGATCCTATGCATATATTCAAAAATATTGGTTATTCACTATGGCAGCATCTTCTTGGACTAAAAGATACCACAGCATCAAGGAATGATTTGAAAGATCAAAAATCCACACCAAAGTTATGGCCAGTTCTTGATAGACATCGACAAGAAACGACTTATGCATCTGCTCCTTGGGTACTTACAACAAAAGAGATACAGACTATCAACAATAGAATTCAATTGATCAACACTCCTACAGGATATGGAGCATCGTTTCAAAACATGTTTACTATGGATGATAAGAGCTTACTTGGGTTAAAGACCCATGACTGGCATAACTTTTTGAAACATATTTTACCTTTGGTTATCGATGGATGTACAACGAAAGGAGTACGAGATGTGATCTATCGTGTTGGATTACTTATAAGGTAATTATGATACTTTTATATTTAATATGTATGAATATTGGATATCTTTTATTTTTTAATTTAACTTCTTTACAATTGCTTTTATGATTTGTATAGGTGGATCACATCCAAAGAGATCAATAAAAATTCGATCCCACAAAAAAAACGTGAATGCAAAGAGCTACTATGTTTGATGGAAAAAGAACTTCCTACTTCATTTTTTGATATTCAAGTTCATTTACTAGTCCATCTTGTAGATGAGATAGAGATTGCTGGTGTTGTCAACACTCGATGGATGTTTTGGGTCTATCGATTTATGGGAATACTAAAAGGTTACGTGCGACAAAGAGCAAAACCAGAAGGATCCATGGCAAAGGGTTGGACGCTTGAAGAGTGCATGTATTACGTTAGTGAGTACCTTGAAAGAGTTCATGAAGAAGCTCCACGTGCATGGACCAACGAGTCTTCTTCAAAAATAGCAGATGAGGTATTATCAGGTAAGGGGGTTCCATTCTTATTTACATTTCAAGAAAAAAATGATGTTTCTACTTTTGTAGCATATAATAGCGAATGCATGCAAGCATTCCTTAGCGAGTACGAGGAACTTCAAAGTCTCCAAAGTAAAAGGCGAAAAAACAAAAGATCTAGACGTAATCTCGATAATAATGAGATTACAGATATACCTTCTTTCATGGATTGGCTATATAGTCGTTTGCAACGTGCTGCAGCAAATAATGATGAAATCTCAGATTAGCAAAGAGAGTTAATGATAGGTTGTGAACAAAAGGTAATTTTTATTAAAATATATATTTTAATTTTTTCATATATGTATGTTAGTTTCTATTTACTAATTGAATTTATTTTGCAGGCTCGAATGTTCACTAATATGTGGGCTTTTGGATAGCATATTGAATCAAAGCCATTGATTCTTTACGTAAAACAGAGGATTCTAGTATTGTTGCTTGTTTCAAGCAACTATCACGTGCTAGCTCAAAAGACACGGACCTTATAGATAGCGAACTTGGTTAGGTAGGAACTATTGTTGGTATCTACGAAATTTCATTTCGTACATTCAAACAGGTAGAAAAAAGTTTATATATTTTTTTTAGAGTTAGTTATTTTTTTACGCACCTAATAATGGGACGTTTTTGTTGTTATATATTTTGATAGGTCATTTTGAAGGTTGACTGGTATCGAGCAGAGTATAAAGGTAGTAATTCTACAATAAGAAAGGAATTATCTAGGTTTTGGGCATGTACGTAATATATGCAAGTGTTTATAATTGTGTACATGTATATATGTATATGTGTCTATGTGTAAATATGTACATGTAAATATGTACATGTAAATATGTATGCATGTATATATATGTTTATGTGTGCATGTAGGCATGTACATGTATGTTTAAATATGTACATGTAAATATGTTAGTATGTATATATATATTTATGTGTGCATTTAGGCATGTATGTGTGATGCATAATATATCTACTCCATTTTATATTTATGTATCCTATCTACATGATGTGTATATATCCTTACATATATTATGATCCTCATTGATTCGAGTAGCTATATATAGAGGCATAAGGTTGGGAGGAGAGACATCTCTCTAGTAGGACATCGGAGGTGTACATATACTTACATATGGCTAAAAGGTTGAATTAGAGTTTTTAAATTAGGGATTTCAAAACCCTAATATCGAGATTAGTGCTCTCTCTCTCTCTCTCTCTCTCTCTCTCTCTCTCTCTCTCTCTCTCTCTCTCTCTCTCTCTCTCTCTCTCTCTCATATACAGACATACCGTGCATTGTCACGACGATGAGCCATAAGTGTCCGCATCTCTTTTAAACACCATTTAAGAGACCACCCTGTCCCAAACTCCGTCTCAAGTGAACTGAGCACGTACTTTTTATCCCTCTCATCATGCTCACTACAAAAATAAAAAACATAATATAAATAAAACATAAGACAAAACTTTTACTTACTTCCACGGTAAGTGGATAAAGCGCAGGTAAGAGTCGCATAGTGCGCGCATTCTCCTCTTGAACTCCAATCCATTTCCTATGTATACAATATTCCCCTCTGGCTCTATGTCGCACTCTAGTCCTAACATACCTATGCATGTCCTCATAGGCAATGTCTCTGCTCTGCTATCACGTGCTGGAGGTGGTATAGGTGTCCTGAAAATAGATAGATAGAAATAAATAAAAATATGTGCTATAATATCATTAAAAAAGTTTATGAAAAAAAACATACCTATGAGCAGATAGCTCTCTTCCTGCGTGTGGAGCCGCAGAAGAGCCCTCGTCTGATCCCGTAAGCATCTGGATCGTATAATCCAGCTCCTCATCAGACATCTCTGCGTAGTCCCGCATTATGGCCCCTAGAGTATCTGACGGAACTCTTGCTCTCATAAGACTTTTTATGAGAGTGAGTTTCGCCTTTCTCTCTCTACTGGGATCCATAATACCTAACATATAAAACAAAATGGTTAGAAATCAATATATATACGTGTATGTGTGTGTATGCATGTGTATGTGTGTGTGCATCATTATGTGTGTAAGTGTCTATGTGTGTTTGTGTGTGTGTATGTGTGTGTGTGTGTGTCTATGTGTATGTGTGTGTGTCTATGAGTGTGTATGTGTTTATGTGTATGTATGTATCTATGTGTGTGTATGTGTCTATGTGTGTCTGTGTATGCATGTATGTATGCATATATGTGTGTATGCATGTGTATGTGTGTGTATGCATCATTATGTGTGTATGCGTCTATGTGTGTATGTGTGTATGTGTCTATGTGTGTATGTGTGTATGTATATGTATGTGTTGTCTATGTGTATGTGTGTGTGTCTATGAGTGTGTATGTGTTTATGTATATGTATGTATCTATGTGTGTGTATGTGTCTATGTGTGTATGTGTATGCATGTATGTATGCATATGTGTGTGTATGCATATGTATGTGTGTGTATGCATATGTATGTGTGTGTATGCATCATTATGTGTGTCTATGTATGCATGTGTATGTGTGTATGCATCATTACGTGTGCATGTGTCTATGTGTGTATGTGTGTGTATATGTGTGTGTGTCTATGTGTATGTGTGTGTGTTTATGAGTGTGTATGTGTTTATGTGTATGTATGTATCTATGTGTGTGTATGTGTCTATGTGTGTATGTGTATGCATGTATGTATGCATATGTGTGTGTATGCATATGTATGTGTGTGTATGCATCATTATATGTGTCTATGTATGCATGTGTATGTGTGTATGCATCATTACGTGTGTATGTGTCTATGTGTGTATGTGTGTGTGTATATGTGTTTGTATGTGTGTATGCATGTGTATGTGTGTGTATGTATCTATGTGTGTGTATGTGTCTATGTGTGTATGTGTATGCATGTATGTATGCATATGTGTGTGTATGCATGTGTATGAGTGTCTATGCATCATTATGTGTGTATGTGTCTATGTGTGTATGTGTGTAGGTATATGTGTGTGTTGTCTATGTGTATGTGTGTGTGTCTATGAGTGTGTATGTGTTTATGTATATGTATGTATCTATGTGTGTGTATGTATCTATGTCTGTATATGTATGCATGTATGTATGCATATGTGTGTGTATGCATATGTATGTGTGTGTATGCATCATTATGTGTGTCTATGTATGCATGTGTATGTGTGTATGCATCATTACGTATGCATGTGTCTATGTGTGTATGTGTGTGTATATGTGTGTGTGTCTATGTATATGTGTGTGTGTTTATGAGTGTGTATGTGTTTATGTGTATGTATGTATCTATGTGTGTGTATGTGTCTATGTGTGTATGTGTATGCATGTATGTATGCATGTGTGTGTATGCATATGTGTGTGTATGCATCATTATGTGTGTCTATGTATGCATGTGTATGTGTGTATGCATCATTACGTGTGTATGTGTCTATGTGTGTATGTGTGTGTGTATATGTGTTTGTATGTGTGTATGCATGTGTATGTGTGTGTATGTATCTATGTGTGTGTATGTGTCTATGTGTGTATGTGTATGCATGTATGTATGCATATGTGTGTGTATGCATGTGTATGAGTGTGTATGGATCATTATGTGTCTATGTGTCTATGTGTGTATGTGTGTAGGTATATGTGTGTGTTGTCTATGTGTATGTATGTGTGTCTATGAGTGTGTATGTGTTTATGTATATGTATGTATCTATGTGTGTGTATGTATCTATGTGTGTATATGTATGCATGTATGTATGCATATGTATGTGTGTGTATGCATCATTATGTGTGTCTATGTATGTGTGTATGCATGTATGTGTATGTGTGTGTATGTCTCTCTATGTGTGTGTGTATGCATATATGTGTGTGTGTATATGTGTGTCTATGTGTGTATGCATGTGTATGTGTGTGGATGCATCATTATGTGTGTATGTGTCTGTGTGTGTATATGTGTGTGTATGTGTGTGTGCGTCTATGTGTGTGTATGTGTGTGCGCGTCTATGTGTATGTGTGTGTGTCTATGAGTGTGTATGTTTGGATGTGTGTGTGTATGAATGTGTGTCTATGAGTGTGTATGTTTGGATGTGTAAGTGTATATGTGTGTCTATGTGTGTATGCATGTGTATGTGTGTGAATGCATCATTATGTGTGTGCATGTATATGTGTGTGCATGTGTATATGTGTGTGCATGTGTATGCATTATGTGTGCATGTGTGTATGTGTATGCATTATGCATTGTGTATGTGTGTATATGTGTGTGTATTTGTGTGTATGTGTGTGTGTGTCTATGCGTATGTGTGTGTGTGTCTATGCGTGTATATGTGTGTGTACATATGTATGTGTGTGTAAGTGTGTGTGTGTGCATACCTGCCAAAGGTCTCGCTCTCTCTCTCTCTCCCTCTCGCGCACGCTCTTTCTCTCTCTCTCTCTCGGTCTCTCTGTTCTTGCTCGCGTCCAAGTCCCGGGAGAAATGAATTTTTTTTTTTACATTGCAGAGCGTCGCATATGCGACGCTCTGCAGTTTGCCAACATCGTTACATGCGTCGCTAATCAGCGACGGTAATAGCGATGCTTTTCAAGTAGTGTCGCTTATGTGACACTATCGTTGCTTATGCGACGAGGGTCGGGCAAAAAAAAAATCCGAAATTCCTGTCGTCGCTTATGCGACGAGTTCGTCGCATAAGCGACGCTCCTCGCTTTTTTCCTGATTCGGGGGCGTCGCTACGCCCCCCTTTTTCTTGTAGTGAACCAACATACGGAATACATCATTGCTTTCAGCATGGTCGATGACTAAAATACCTTGATGCTAAAAATTGATTGTATCTCAAAAAGTTGAACAGAACTGCCTAGAAAAATTCCGCTATACCTGTAGCAGATTTGAGATGCATATACTGGCAAACAGAAACTGGTATATACCTTTGGCACAAAATGACAAAATAGCCTACACAAGCGCTGTGATAGTGTGTTCGGAGGCCGAAACGAGCTCAGATCGTGATTTCGGCACTACATAGCAAAGCTATTTTGATCTCGAAAACACACTGAGTATGCTCACCGAAATTCGTGCGATTCTGAGACTGCAACCAGAGGAGTGTCGAAGGCACCTTAGATGAAGCAACGACCTGCTCTGATACCAATTGTTGGAGTTAGATGTCTCTGGAAGCACGTGAACAACACAAGGAAGAAGAAGAAGCTTGGAGCACAACACACAATACTGAATGTATTACTAGAGAATGTACAAAGATAAGAAGCCCATTAGGGCAATAGGCATATATACAAGTCGGGGAAAAAAACCTCCTAAAGAGGGAAAAAAGTGCCCCGACGGTCCTAGTGTGTTCACACACATCACTACCTAAATATATCAATAGAAACCAAAGAGAAAAGAAATTATAAAAAAGGAAGCATAGAGAAAGAGAAAGCGTAAGAGTATGTGCACCATTATCGAGATGCGAGATCTAAAGAGAGAGGTGTGTGTGTAGAGAGAGATCTATGTGTGTGTGCACAAGACAATGCAAGTCACAATTCAGTTAGGCATGCAAGTTTGAAAGAAGCAGTGGTCAGTTCAAATGACGCGCAAAATGTCGAATTTTTGCTCTTGGGTCTTTGTATGTTTAAAAGATGTTGTCGATATATGCGTCGATATAAGCACCGATAATTCTAGCAAAATACCAATGCTTATACCGATGCCTATACCAACACATATACCGATGATGACAATGGATACCGACGATCCATTTTAAACGATCATATCAATGATCAAGTGACCTTCAATATCTGTAACGAGATCTTTAGAGATATTTTCAATGATCATACTGACGCCGGGGGGTGATCAACGGTATGTCCCTCATATGTTGTAGTGATTAGGGGGGAAGCACTTTGGAAGATATGCAAAGAAAGATGTGCAACCAATTTCAATGACCATTCTAAAGAATGATCAATTGATAAACCTCAGCTTGTTAGGTAGAAAAATATGTAATTGTAAAAAGTTCCCTCCCCTTAGACACCATAGGATCTTTATCTTGGAAAATAACAAGATCAAAAGTGGACCATCCATAAGGACGACAAAAAGTTCATTAACCTTATGTGTAACTCACTCTAAGGCATAGATCTCCTTCCGAATTATGACTATCACCATTGTTGCACCTTTGAATCATCTTATCCCTGCTCTAGGGATAGAGGGGATCCCAACGCACTATGCCCCTTCACTATACAATTGTTTTTTTATTAATTCAAGCAAGAGAGACTACGCCTTAGCCAAGCTTCTCTTTAAAAAAAAGTTCAGTTTAGTTTTTGAAAAGGGCCATCGCTCCTTGTGAATGGAAGAGAAATAACTAACACTCAATCAGCAAAAATGTATTGCCTTATCTATGTGAGCTCACCCTAAAAAAGAACTCTTTTTATTTTATTATTATTATTATTATTTTTTAGGTTCGGCCGAGACCTATTTTTCCAGACTTTAACTTTGAAATTGCAACTGTACAAGGAAGGACATAGTATCCATAAGATCCCCCTTATCCTACAAGAACAGGGGTTTACATCTTTCGCTGGGAACTAACCCTTATTTCTTTTAGAACCGGCCCTTTAAAAGCGCATCTTGGACGTTGAGTGATTGATTCTCTGTCGTGTGTCAAACTTCGTTAACTTGTCAAAGCAAAAAGCACATGAAATGAGTATGATCAAAGCATAAGAGAGGGAAAAAGCAATAAAATGATTCTGCTCGAAGGGAGAAACGACGGCCGACGACATATCCACGCTCCTTCATAACATGGCTGGTCGACATGGAAGGTGATTTCGGCTCCGCTTTGTCGCTCTCGTTCTCGTGCGTACGCAAATATACCGCTCAACTGCAGCAGGTGAGCTCCTTTTCCTGATGATTGAGCACGGAGAACCGTTCATTTTACAAACAGAAGCACATCGATTTCTGTCCTGCGCAAGTTGCGCAATTCTTTGAATGCGCAACGTATTTCTGCAAGTTGACTCTCGCTGAATTAGTGGGCTTCTTCTGATTTTGCATGGAATGTGCTGCGTCATGAGAGATATCTATCAGATTGCAGATTGATGCAATAGACTATCGGCGCAAGGGTTTAAAATTTTCCACGCCATTTCCTGCAAACATACTCATCTACATTGCTTAGTGTGTTTTTTATTGCAGAAAAATGATAATCTAGATCTTGCTCGTTATCACCGAGATCGAAATGATGAAGTAGAATCTTGTTGTATGTGTTTCTGCAAGTTGACTTTTACAAAGTTTGTGAACAAGAAGGGCCTCCTGGGGATTTTGCATGGAGTGTGCTGCGTCGTGAGAGACACGGCTATCAGAATGCATTCTAATGCAAGAGTTAATTGGCGCAGGGACTTAGAACTTTCCACGCCATCTCCACTGCAAACACTCCCATCTAGATATCACGGCTTATTGTGTTCATTATTACAGAAAAAATGATCCAGAAGAATATTGACCTCCGCTGACGATCTCTGTAGATGATTTGAGGAGGTTTGGCACACAAGGTCTCTTGTGTTTTGCTTGCGTCCTTGAAAAAATTGGGGTCCTTTTGTCATCCTTGTGGATTAATGGGCTTCCTTTGAGTAGAGACCATTATGGAATCTATGTGTCTAAAATGGAATGATGAACTCCCATCTACTTGTTTGTTGTGTATGTGTTTTTCTCGTTGAGCTATCAAAAGAGGAAAGGAAAAAGCAATTTGTATACTGAATTCCTCTACCTAACAGCGGTGGAGCTCCTTCAATTGAAAACATAACAAGATCATTTGTTGATAGTGAATACCTTTAAAATCATCTTCGGTTTTAATTACGGTAACATTTAGATATGTGTATATTTGGATGTTGTCTATTCACCATTTGATTTTAATAGTAGATAGAGTTTGATATATTGATTTATGATGCCCTATGTCTTATTATACGCGATGTATATGTGTGATATTTATACACTATGTTAGAAAAATAAGAATTTTCTTTTAGAAATAAAAATCTTGATTTTTATATTTTAGATCTAAACGATTTAAATCAAGTGAATAATTAAATCTTGATCAAATCTCATGATTTAAATTTATCTATTCATATTCTACCTTTGAAGTCGAGAATTCTAACATTCAAGCATTAAAGCTTATGCATTCTTACACGTGCTTCATATTCACGGCATATTTTATCTATTCATTACATTTTGTATTCGTATGAGTACATCTTGGTTTTCTATCTAGGAGACACTCTGTTTCATATTTATTTAGTTGCATCTAGTTGTATTTGGGTGCCTTTCCATGTGTGTCTACCTTGTATTCATTCTCCTTCAAGAGGAATTATCCCACATATGATGTACTTTTGGAGAGGCTTCTCCAAATCTATATAAGGAGGACCTCTCCCCAACTTTGTACTTGTTTAGAATTTTGGAGAGCTTTCTTCATGCTCTTTGCAAGCTCACTGTAATCCATATGAGTTTTCCCATTTCATCATCTACTCACTTTGAGTCTCACACTCTTTTCAGGTTGTGAGTACATTCTTCATTTCATTTTGCTTTTGCATGTGTACTCTCTACTTGGAATCAGAGCACTAGGTGGAAGTCCTAGTGGTTTCTTTAGAGATTTTGGTGGTGCTGGTGCTACTTGAGTTTGGTGGTGTTATTTCCTCATTGGGAGAAGGCTTATGCCATTGCTTTTATGCTCTTTGGATCTAATTCTTCTTATACTTCCATCCTCCTATCCCTCTTTTTTATCCATCTTTCCCACCTACCCATCCTTTCAATGGTCATTTTCATTCATCTTTGAAGTGCTTATGAACACTTTGGTGGTGTTTTGATAACACTTTGATGGTATTTCTCGGCAATAATGGCCACCTCAGTGAAATTTTAGGTGTTGTAATCACCTTTATAGTGGAATCATCTATCTTGAATGATTACCTATTTACCTCATTAAATGTGCAAAATTATGGAGTTCTTACTATTTTCTTTGCTCATGTTGTACATGCACTATTCTTAATAGTAAGGGTTCTTGTGCATTCATTTATCACTCCTAAGCATACAAGTTAATTATGATATCTAGAAAGGCAATAGTTCGATTGAGGTACATAGAAGTATTGCATAGTCGCACGTGTACTCCCTCTATACCTTGTTTGAGCTCCAAACATAGGGAATGCTTCAAGAAAAATAATTATGATCCCGGATTGATGTTCATGTCTTGTGCATTTCTCTAGACTTTATGTCAATAAGGATTGCATGTCCTATGCCTTTCCTTGAGCTGAATAAGAATGTGTAGGTGAAATATAGTACCCCTCATAATGTTGGTCTATCAAGAGAAGCAATGCCCTATTTCTCCAATCCATGGCATTGCAATTCATGTATAATAGCCTAAATGAAAATTCCATCTGAATGATCATT
The DNA here is from genome assembly GCA_020310875.1 of Ceratopteris richardii. Taxonomy (NCBI): domain Eukaryota; kingdom Viridiplantae; phylum Streptophyta; class Polypodiopsida; order Polypodiales; family Pteridaceae; genus Ceratopteris; species Ceratopteris richardii. Next base: position 46,492,863 of record CM035419.1, on the reverse strand, counting down.
ACTTATATGTGAGAGATCGATCAACTAGTAGATAGAATTGAGAGAAGAATTACTCACTGAATTGATCTGAGCAGTAGATGAGTGGGTGAACAGTCAAGCTCTGCAATTCTCTACAAGCAACAAAGCTCAAAATGGTGGCCTCTTTGGAGACATAGGAACACACCTAAAGTGCACATCTGATACAAAGATAGACACATCACTATGTTGAGGGGGGATGCTCGTTGGACATCTAGTGAACAATGATCAAAGAAGTGAGCATGACAAGGAAGTAGGAGTGATGCTCTCCTTCGATGATCTCAGTCATGAAGCTTTAGGTAGGTATGTGCATCACGATAACTATAACCATGTGATGAGCTTACTCAACTCATCTGCATGCAAGTGAAAGAAATCCTAGCTTTAGCGCTCTATTGAGAGAAAGGAGGAATTTTCAAGAGAGAGGCTTTGTCAAGATGGTATTCACATTAAGGTGAGATAAAGGGATGAAAAGCTAGCCTATTGTCATCACCAATTAGTGGTATCTGATCTCTACTCTCATGTAAACAAGCAAAACTTGTGTATTCCTACCTCTCCTTGCCATTGAATTCTTTGCTTGCCTCCCAAAGCTACAACATGAGAGAGAGAGAGAGATAGAAAGAGAGAGAGCATTCACCTTCTTCTGTGTGATTAGGGTATTCTCTCAGAGATAGAACAGAGTAAAGAAAGAGAGATGAAGAGAGATTGAGAAGAGGAAAATAGGTAAGTGAGTTTAGAATTTGTGCCAAACATCTCTAGGTTTGCTCCCTCTAATAGAGAGAGAGAGAGGGGGAGAGAGAGAGAGAGAGGGAGAGAGAGAGAGAGAGAGATGCATAGTCTCTTAAGGTTGTCCCTCTTATTAACGATGTTCTAGAGAGAGTGAGAGACAAAGTTAGAAAATAAGTTGTATTTTCTACTCTCTTCAAATTTATGCTCTCTAATGTGTGATATCATGGATGATGGCATTCATAGGTACTTTGAATCTTCTTATTGCATGATTCAAAGTTAAGCAAGAGAACGTATTTATATTCCAATTTTTATTTTGAATCAAAAATCATGAATCCATAAATGTTTCTGCATTAAGTTTGACATCATCTCTGATGTCAAACTAGTTCGTCATATGATTTTGCAAATCACTAAATAACCACAAGTTATTCCAGTATGTATATGCATGCTTACCAATATTAAATACCTTTACTCATGAACTTTCATAATGGTTTCTTCTCTTCTAGTCTTAAGTAATCAGATTATTTTTTTCTCTCACTTATCTTCACTTAAGGACCTCCCTCTCTCCACCTTCTTTTTGCAATGAACCTAAGATCCAAGGTTCTTTGGATTCATATTTTCTTATGCCATTTTGGCACTAGGTGCCCATTATTGTAACCACATTTAAACACATATTTGTAGTGGCTCAAGTCACTTTCTCTTATATCCACTTGATATTTGATCGACCTCTTTCTATGCGCACCTCACTTTTTGGAATATCTCTTGGATCTCCTTACCCATCATTGTAATCATAATTTTGCATTTGCACAAAGATATTGTATGCTTATTTTGACACATAAATGGGCACTAAGTACGATACCTTTGTAATTCAAAGCAATATAAGAAAACTTTTTTGTGAGTGTGATTGCGTTGGTTAATCTCAACCACTCAAAGGTCGAAAAGTGTTAATTGGGCTACTCTAAGTCCCCATTCTCTGGTGTCATCTCCAAACATTTTGTTGCAAGTTTGGCATAAAATTGCTTGAAGTTATATTTTCTTCATCAAGGGCTATAAGTGTCAAGGCAGCACTAGATTGTGCTCTCTGACTACACTAGATAAGATTTTGGAAATATGCTTCTGATTACAAAAACATCCACGTAGGGAAAATAATACAAGAATATGTGATTGATATAGTTGTCCCACAACTCGGGACCAACAGGTATGAGTAAGTAGACTAGAGATGATGTAGGAGATCCCGCAACTAGGGACCATAGGTATGAAAGAAGATATCTCGATTACAAGAATTCCCTTTAGGGAGATGAAATAGATGCAAGAAATAACTAGAAAAGATCTCATACTACAAGATTACAAGAGGAAAAGACAAGATGTCCAAGAACTATACTAGACAAGACTAGAACAAGGATCAAGACAAAAACTGAAACTAGAACTTGGAGAGTACTTACTTGGTGATCATGAGTCCTTGAGCTCCCAAGACTTGCATCCACGAGATTGAGAATGAATGTGGCCAACCCCTCCTTATATAGTTTGGCAAGGGTAGTTACGAGTTGATGATATCATTGATGATATTGTTAATTGAAAACAAGACCTCTAAGTGTTAGAATTCAGCACATAGATAATCAATCTTAGGGTTTTTGCATGTTCTGGATACAATGGAGGCGTTACTTTCTCCAAACTCTGAACCAATCATGATATATGTAAAGTCACATGGAATTTGAGGTCTAAGATGGTTTCCTTTGTCCATGACATCACCTTCCCCTCAAGCGACGAGTTCCAAGAGGAGCGGATGTGTGATTATGAGATCTTCTAAAACTTGAATCTTCATAGCTCTTCGTCTTTGTAGAGTTCTTGATATGTTGTATTGGAATACAATGATGATGGATATCCATGATGAAACTGGAAAGGGTTTGTAGTATATCTAGGTATAGAATCAAGGGCATGATTCTCATGATGGGAAGTAGTCCTCTTTTGCTTCTGATAATGATCCTTTTAATATGGGATGGTGATTATCAAAGTCCTAATTCCCACTTGCTTCTTCTTCTTAGAACATTTGAATATCATATGATCATGATCTCCACAATAAAAACATAATCCATTGTCTTTTCTATGTTTTCTTTCATTTGGCGTAAGTTGCTTAACCCTGATGTTATCCAATTGCATGGGTTCTGGTTGAGATTCTTCTAACATATGTTGTTGAGGAACTGAGGTAAACTTGTATTCTCGATCGTGGATAGAAATCTTCTTCTCTTGCTTTCTCTCAAACAACCTATCGTCACACTTAATTGCTTGATTCATGAATTCATTCAAAGTATTTACGTTGGGCATGGTTAACATGGGGTCCTTGACATCATCACATAAGCCCCATCGAAATTGGTTGATAAAATATTCCTCATGCCATGTGAGATCACAAATGATTTGTCTGAATTCTGATACATAGGTATATGCAGTCCTATGTCCTTGATGTAGCTTCCTAAGTTTTGTTTCGATAACATGTGAACAATTGTTATCTCCAAACAAAGATGCGAACTCTCGAATAAAGGCTTTGAAATCATGCAAAATATCCATATCCTTCTCAACGATAGGTGCAAACCATGAAAGAGCAGGACCACATAATAGAGTTCCTATGAATCCTACTTGAGAAGCATCATCTGGGTACCTGTCTAGTTGCATCCTTATGAATACCTTCACTTGTTGCAGAAATCCTCAAAACTTTGATTTTGTCCCATCAAATTTCTCAGGCATGCTCACTTTGGGCATTTTTTCGTGTTAGTTATCATGGGGGTACTTGAAGAAGATTGATTTACAATGATTTGCGAGTTTGCCTTTCAAGGCTTAAGTACAAAAAATATTTATTCACGAATAATCTCCATGGTGCCTCGTCTTGATGAAGGTAGTCTTGCCAAAATGTCAGGGGAGCATTAGATTGTGCTCTCTGACTACACTAGACAAGATTTCGGGAATATACTTCTGATTACAAGAACACCCACGTAGGGAAAATAATACAAGAATATGTAATTGATACAGGATGTTCCACAACTCGGGACCAATAAGTATGAATAACTAGACTAGAGATGATGTAGGAGATCCCACAACACAAGATCGTAGGTATGAAACAAGATATCTCGATTCCCTTTAAGGAGATGAACTAGATACAAGAAATAACTAGAAAAGATCTCGTACTATGAGATTACAAGAGGACAATGTAGGATGTCCAAGAACTAGACTAGACAAGACTAGAACAAGGATCAAGACAAGAACTAAAACTAGAACTTGGGGAGTACTTACTTGGTAATCATGAGTCCTTGAGCTCCCAAGACTGGCATCCACAAGACTAAGAATGAATGTGGGCAACCCCTCCTTATATAGTTTTTCCAAAAAGTTCAAGGGCAGTTATCAATTGATGATGTCATCAATTGGAAACAAGATATCTGAGTATTAGAATTTAGCAAATAGATAGTCGAACCATCACCATCTTCACTGACAGTTAGAGTGCATTAGCAGTTGCGAGGAACCCTGTGTTTCATGCTTGCACTAAGCACATTGAGGTGCATTATCATTATGTCAGGGAGAGGTTGTTTGCTGGAGAGATCAGCTTGGCATATGTGCCCACGCGGGAGAACATTGTAGACCTTTTCACAAAGGTTCTGCCTAGGGAGAAGTTTGAAGCTTTTCACAAAGCTTTGGGCTTATTTCCTTTTGTGGAGTGATTTCCACATAGCTTGACACTTCCTTATATATGAGTGATAGCTCCTTGTTCACCACATCACTCCCAGGGGGATTCATTGATATATTTAGCTAGTGATGTATGTGAACACACTAGGATCGTCGGGGCACTTTTTTCCCTCTTTAGGAGGTTTTTTCCCTCGGCTTATATATACGCATATTGCCATAAAGAGTCACTTACCTTTGTACATTTGAGTGGTAATACATTCAGTATTGTGTGTTGTGCTCCAAGCTTCTTCTTCTTCCTTCTATTGTTTGCATCCTTCCGCAGTTGTCTAACTCGAACAAGTTTCAAGTGAAGATACGGCCATCAAACTTCTCAACAAACTCCCAAAGTTATATGAGATGTTTTTCACGATCCTCTATAATAGAGGTCAAGTCTTGGCTTGGGAAGAAGTATAAAGAGTGTTGATCCTCCATGAATCACATGCAAACTCTTGATCATATCAAGAAATGGCTATGAAAGCCAAGGGACCATTTAATAAGCTAGATCATTCTACTCAACAGTCTAGAAATTCTCATAAGCAAGGCTCCAATAATTATTCTTCCACCCAGAATTTCACATGTAATTATTGCAATAAACTAGGCCACATTGAGAAATTTTATTAAAAGAAGAAGAAATATAGCTCAAAGGCATCTATATATAGAAGCAATTCCAAGCCTTCCACGTATAGGTACCATTATTCTAGCAAAGATTTGTTCATCTCAATAGAAGAAAATACTTTGATCACTTCCAACTCATCCCAAGAATGGATATTTGATAGTAGAGCTACTTCACACACATGCAAAGATTGGGAATCCTTTCAAGAGCTAGAAGAGCACAAAGAAAAAGTTTACCTAAGAAACAACAAGAGTCTCCCAACAAAGAAAAAGAAAAAGTCAAGATCACAAATCATAAAGGAGAATACAAAGCTTTATCCAATGTATTCTTTATACCTAACATGAGAACTTGCTTACTACTCAAACTGCATAAGAGATATCTGGTCTTCTATTGCACATGTAGATAAGACTTCCAACTAGTTTCCTGTATCTTCTAATATCCACTGGAGGAGAAGTATCTTCAATGTATAATTTTGTGTTGAACTCCATAGGTGTAGTAATTTCCTTGCAATCCTCCATCTTGAATGCCTTCAAAATCTCTTTTGCATACTTTTATTGAGAGATGAAAATCTTCCGTGGTTTTTGTGAAACTTCAAGGTTAAATAATGCATTAACCCAAGTCTCTCATTTCAAATTTTGAACTCAAGGAATCTTTTGTTTATTGAAGAAGGGCATGATCATTTTCTGTAATCACAAGGTCATCCGCATGTTGGAGTTCAAGCTCTGTAGAAGAGCGTGAAAAGCACAAGGAAGAGGAAGAAAGCTTGGAGCACAACACACAATACTAAATGTATTACCACTAGAATGTACAAAGATAACTAACTTGTTAGGGTAGTAGGCATATATAAGAGCCAAGGAAAAACCTTTTAAAGAGGGAAAAAAGTGCCCTGACAGTCCTAGAGTGTTCACACACATCACTACCTAAATATGTCAACAAATGCCCCCTGGGAGTGATGCGGTGAACAAAGAGCTAGCACTCATGTATAAGGAAGTGCCAAGCTATGTGGAATCAATCCACAAAAGGAAGTAAGCCCAAAGCTTTGCCGAAAGATTCAAACCTTTCCCTACGCAGAGCCTTGGTGAAAAGGTCTGCAATGTTCTCTTGCATGGGCACATATGCCAAGCTTATCTCTCTAGCAGAGAACCTCTCCCTAACATAATGATAACGCACCTCAATGTGCTTAGTGTGAGCATGGAACATAGGGGTTCCTCGCAACTACCAATGCAATTTGACTGTCAGTGCAGATAGTGGTGGCAGAAGACTAACCAACACCCAAATCAACCATAAGGCGTATGAGCCATGCGCACTCACCAATCGCTATGAAAGCTGCCCTATACTCAACCTCACAATTGGAAGTGGTCACAATAGGCTGCTTCTTGCTTAATCAAGATATACATGAGCTACCAAGCATGAAACAAAAGCCACTAGTGGACACATGAGTGTCATAACAACAAGCCCATTCCGACTCAAAAAAAGCATGTAGTGAAAGATGCGCTTAACTACCTACCAATGCTTGACACATAGGCAATGCATAAACTTGCTCATCTATGAGACAACAAACTGAATATCCGGCCAAGTAGCATAAGTAAATCAAGCATCCAATAGCTTGCTGATAGAGAACAACATCAACTGCATCTCCAACATCATGAAGACTCAATTGTAAACCTTTCTCCATAGGAGTGGCAATAGGCTTACAGTCTTCAAGGCCAAAACGCTGCAATAATGTGCCAATATATTTCGTTTGACACAAAGCCATTCCACCATATAATATGTTTGGTTGGCCCACTATCAAAGTATTAAACGTATAAATCTACTACAGAGATACACTTTTTAGGAGAGGATGGGTCAAAATTGCAAATGAGTAGTAAACGACCATTCTTCATTCAACACTACATTTGCAGACTCTATTTTTGGTGTAGAGGCTTTTGCAACAACCATTCTAGCCTCTTTTTTCTTTGCCTCTTTTGCAGCCAGTTTTGGACAATTCTTTTTGACATGATCATTTGCTTTATAATACTTGCAAAACAAATTGTGATTTTCTATTTTCTTCTCTTCTTTGTCTTTCTTCTTTGATTGTGTAGAATTAGCAGATTTTTGCTAATACTAATAGAAGAGCTCCATTTACCTTTGCAATTCAGACTAGCCAGGAAAGCTTGATCTGTAAGACACATAATGGACCTGTTCTACCTAGACTGATCTTCCTACAATAGAATAGAGACTAACTCCTCAAATGTTAAGGCATTTGGGTTGCCTTCCATCATCAAACGAAGAGTAGAAGCAAAACTTTCGTATGAATGGGAAGACAATTCAGAACAGTCTACATAACTAAACTATCAAGAAAGACTTCATCAACAGAAATTAACCGTTCCTTTAAATCTTTGATCTTTGTAAGAAAATTGTCCATAGAGTCACCTTCATTCATATGCTCACTCTCCAACTGTTTTTGGAGGAAAGCAACATGAGCCTCATTCCTAACCTGGTACAATGTGGTAAATGTATCCCAAGCATCCTTAGTTGTTATGCAAGAGCGAATGTGAGGAATAATGGCACGTTTAATAGACAAGGCTATCAATGCATGCGACTGAATCTCTACCATCCCAACAAATTTGCTCTATAATAGATGCAGCAAAAACTGCAACACAAACATGAACATGAAGAATATCATCATCTTCAATGTTGTCTACATCAGCTTCAGTACCTGTATTTGTAGGTGTAATAGGACGTTTTTCAACACCCTATACAATATTCCACAATCCTTTTGTGACCAATACATGATGCATCATATAAGCCCACAATGGGTAATTCGTATCATCTAACTCATCCTCAACAACCAACATACGAAATACATCACTGCTTTCAGCCATGGCCATTGACTAAAATACCTTGATGCAAAAAAATGGTTGTATGTGACAAAGCTAAACAGAACTACCTTGATGAGTTCTGTTAAACTTGTAGTAGACTTTGAGATGATTATACTTGCAAACCAAAACTTGTATATATCTTTGGCACAAAAAGACAAAATAGCCTACACAAGCACTACGATAGTGCATTTGGAGGTCAAAACAAGCTCAAATCATGATTTTGGCACTAGAAAGCGAAGTAGTTTTGATCTCCTAATGAGCTTGAGCATGCATACCAAATTTCACGTGATTCTGAGATTGCAATCGGAGGAGTGTCGACGATGCCCTTTCAGCTTACATATCTTGTTCTCTAAATGGGGATCCTCAAAGCTTGGTGGTTGGGACACATATACCTCCTCCTTGAGGTCTCCATTCAAGAACGCTAATTTGACATCCATGTGATAGACTGGCCATCTTTTATGCACAACCACAACTAGTACTACTCAAATAGTAGTCATCCTTGGAGTTAGGGGATCAATCCTTCTTCATGATATTGTTGTATTCTATTTGCATGGAAAACCTCCGATTTGGCTCATGGTATGCCTCTTCCACATTGATTGGTTCCCTTGCTTGCTCTTGAATGAGCTCAGCCATCAAGGTTGTATTTACAATATGGGCACTTTCCCATCTTTGTTCCTCAATACTCTATGATTGCCTCGGTCCATGTGCAACCTGTTCTAGTGATTGTGGGATGGGGTTTTTAGAATTATAGAGCTACCTCACCCAACCTGGCAATGACTTTTTTGCTTGGGTGATGAAAGTTTTGGTGACTTTCAGAATCATCATTTGAAAATGATACTTCCTTCTCTTGTAAAAAAGGAATAACTCTTGGGCCAGGTTCATAGTGGATTACCTCATTGCATGATGATAAAGTGGAAGCTCTCTTTTCCTCCTCTACTGCATGTGACTACTCCTCTTGAAAAACCACATCATGACTTGCCATAATCTTCTTAGCCTCAAGTCCATAAAGCTTTTAAGCCTTCTTATCTTCATTGTACCCTAAGAAGATACATTTGATGCTTTTTGTTTGAAGCTTGTTTCTCTCCTTATCTGGAGCATGTACATAACATTCACTTCCAAATTATTTCAAATGGGAATCAGATGGGTTTTTACAAGTGTAGGCCTCTTGTGGAGTCCTTCCATGAAGTGCCTTGGTGTAGCTTTGATTCAAGATGTAGACAACACAGTTGACAATTACCTCTATCCAAAATTGATTTAGCAAAGCCTTTCCCTTCAACATGCACCTTGCCATCTCCATGATGGTTCGATTTTGATGTTCTACAACACCATTCTATTGAGGAAAATGTGTCACTATGACTTGATGCTTTGTTCATTTACTCTTGTAGAAACCTTCAAACTATGTTGATGTAAATGCACTGCTATCATCTATCTTTAATTTCTTCATCTTCTTCCTTGTCTTAGATTCAACAAGTTGAATGCATTCTTTAAAACTACCAAAATCCTAAGCCTTATCGCGAAGGAAGTACACCCACATCTTCTTGCTATAGTCATCGACGAGTAACATGTAGGAAGATCCACCCAAGGCCTGTGTAGGAATTTTTCTGCACAATTCAGCATGTGCCAACTCTAGAGGATCGCTTGCTCTATTCTTTCTTTATTGTGGAAACACCTTTCTTTGTTGCTTTCCCATCATGCAAGCTTCACATGGTTCCTTCATCTCTGCAATCGATGGTAGGTGTGCAACCATAACCCGCTAATGCATCTCCTTTAGTACAAGGTATCCGATATGGCCAAATTGCTCATGCCATAGCTTACTTGTGCCCACACTTTGTAGTGGTTGTAAGAGTAGACAACTCATACAAGTTGTTCCTCCTTATGCCAGTTCCAACAACATTGTTGTTACTATCTATAATCTTAGCCCTATCTTACTGAAAGATACATCATGACCTTGATCAGTTGTAGAAGCTACTGAAAGTAGATTTCATTTGATTTGTGGAACATACAACACATCTGAAAGTTTTCAGATACCCCCCTTAGAATTAATGAAAGAAAATGTACCTTTACCCTCTCTAGGACATATTGCATTGTTGCCTATCTTTATTGTGATGGGTTCCTTTCGAGGCTTGAAGGAATTGTAAAAGTCCCTTCTGCTCATCATATGATGAGAGGAACCATATCGAACACCCATGAGTCATCTGTTCGTGAATCTTAAGCTGAGGAGCATAACTCCTCTATCGTAACAAATAACTCTAGCTCTGCTTTTACAATGTTGGAACACTTCTTGCCCTTGCCACCTTCTGAAGAGGCATTCTTCTCTTTCGCCTTTTTGATGTGATAGTCTTGAATTCTATGTCCTTTCTTCTTGTATTGGAAACACTCTCCCTTGAACTTGTTTTTGTCATTCTTCTTTTTGTCTTCATCTTTTGAAGAGTCCACTTTGCTTCCTTTGGCATTTGCTATGAATACAACATCTCCTTTGTTGCCACCACTCCTTGCCTTGAGCTGCAACTCCTCCTCCATGAGTAAGGCACCAAATTATTCAAAACTTAGAGGTTGAGGTTTGATTTGAGTTTTAAGAGCATTTACCAAACCGTCAAACTTTGGTGGATAGATTCAAATAAACATCTGTGAAGTTTCCCCATCAACAAATCTTTATATTGCTAGTTGATTCTCCAAGTTCCAAATTCGTGTCTAATGATAATGAGTTTGAGATTGATTTCTCAATATGTTCCATGCTTCACAAGCCTTAGCAGTATGTTGAATGAGAATCACAACACTATCAGTAGTACTTGTAACTAAAGCACACAATGCATTTGCATTTTAACATTTTCAAGCACATTGAAGAATATCATCAGGAGGAATCATTTGACCAAGATTTTTTGGATCAGGTGTTTCTTGGGGTTCATGATCAGTCCTAAGAACATTCTCTAGAAGCTCATATGAATCAAAGATAAAAGTGATTTTAAACTTCTACAGGGGGTAATTCATACCATCAAGTTTAGCTTCCATGAAGGTCGGTGGTCATATCCAAAACATTGGGATGTTCAACAACATTGCTTCTCTTGCATGTGCTCCACCTACTCTTGTTGATGAACCACCTTGATGCACCACTTGACATCTTCTCTCTTTTGTTGTTGAAACATCGGCAATCTCTCTATTTTTGCTTCTACACCACTCAAAGCCTCTTGAGATCTGATACCATGTAAGAAAATAACAACATAATGGAATAGACCAGTAGACAGAGTTGAGAGAAAAACGTAGAAATAAATAGATAAAGAATAAGAGATAAAGAACTCAAGTGCTCAAATGGCCAAGAGTAATGCAACTACAATGATGGTGTTTTCCACCTATGCACTCCCAATGTGGAGCTTAGATGGAGATCTAGAAAGACTCTTGATGAAGGGCTTACAAATGTGCAATGTAATGCAAATCTTAACATGGGCCATGCTTATATAACTTTTCCAAGGCGAGTCGATATAGATAAACATAGTTGAGAGATACAAAATAGTCGAGAAAATATACAATTTGACAATATCTCCACGACCAAAAGTACTACTATCTTTGCCCTATGGGCCAGGGGAATAGGCCCTAGGACCTCACAAAAGGGGGCAAGCCCCCCCTTTGCACTCCCCCCATTAAGCTTCTATGGGGAGACTGTGCGATTCCACAAGGCCTTTATTTTCACCTTGAATGACAACCCAATGGACCAAAATCTTATGTCCTACCTACCCTAATGGCTAGGATCACAACGATAATCTATACCATCAACAGTCACACATAGATCTCATCTAACTTGGAAGTTAGGGTTCCACAAATGTCCAAGCTCTCACAATGGATTCTTCATAATGGGGGCCTTACAACCTAGAGCAGTATGGCTCATTTGTGGTCACTTGAGGGTGTATTATTGATTATATCTAACACATCCAACCTTTTCATCTTGCAATCTCCAAAGTGCAAGATCCTATCGAGTTATAGCTTGTACCTAGTTCATCTCCTTGAAGGGAGTTCTTGTAAAGGATTATGGGGTCTCTTGTACCCTATCTAGTTTAGTTATCCATGCCTATTAGTCTTGGATTGTGGGACTCCTAAATGAATTGTAAATTCTTGTACCTTTACTTATGTGCAGATAATCTTGTAATTAGAGGCACGTTTTAAAAATCTTATTGTGTCTAGTTAGAGGGCACAATTTAGGGCTCTCCTGACATTTAATGTGCACAACCTAGTGATCTTTGACATTTTGGCAAGATTATCTTCATCAAGAGTAGGCACCATAGAGATTGTTTGTGGAGAAATTTTTACTTAATGTTTTTTATCAAGAAGTCTAGGAGTTATGAGAAAACCAAGAAAGGATTCAACACCAGAATATTCAAGATATAATCAGAGAGCTTCAAAGCTAAATCAAAGAGTTGTAGGTCATAATAAATCAATCTTCTTCAAGTACCCCATGGAAAAGAATATGAAGAAAAGTCCAAAGTGAGCATGCTTGAGAAATTTGATGGGACAAGATCAAATCTTTGGGGATATTTGTAGCAACCTTGCTCTTTCATGGTTTACATCTATCCTTGAGAAGGACATGGATATTTTATATGATTTCAAGGCCTTTGTTTGATAGTTCACATCCTTTTTGGAGGTAATAATTATTCATGTGTTACAAAAACAAAGCCAAGGAAGCTACATAAAGGAAATATGCATGCTTATATCTATGCATGAGAATTTAGAAAAATCATTTATGATCTCACATGGCATGAGGATTATCTTATTAGCCAATTTCAATGGGGCTCACTTGATGATTTCAAGGACATGTTAACCATGCCCAAGGTAAAACTTTGAATGAATTCATGTACCATGAAATTTGAGTGTGATAATAGGTCCACAAAGAAAAAGCAAGAAAAAAGACTAGTATTCAAGATCAAGAATACAAGTTTACATCAATTCCTCAAGAGCATATGTTTGAATAATCTCAACTAGAACCCATGCAGTTGGATAACATCATGATCACAAAACTTACATCAAAGGAAAAAAAACATAAAAAGGACAATACATTATGCTTTTATTATGGAGGTCATGATAATATGGTATTCAGTTATCCTAAGAAGAAAAAAAAAATTGGATTCAAGACTACCACAATCACCTTCCCACATGAAAATGATCACATTCCATCATGAGAATCAAAAGAGTCAAAAGAGGACCACATTCCATCATGAGAATCATGTGCTTAATTTTGCACCTACATATATTAGGAAACCTATCGAAGTTCCATTGTGGATCATCATCATGCTCAAGTACCATATATTAGAATATCTATAGAGACTAAGGGCTATAAAGAATCAATAAAAAAAACTCATAGGAGATTATGAAGCCAAGGAACTCAACTGCTCCTTGTGGAACTCATCGTTTAAGGAGGGGGTACTATCATGGAGACATGGATATACTTGGATTGGGACCTAAATATCATATGCTTTCACCATATCTCATGATTGATTCAAATTTTGGAGAATCTAATATGACCATCACGTCCAAAATTTGCAAAAAGTGTAATATTGACTATCTAGTTGCCTTGTTTTGACATCTAGAGAGTGTTTTTGATTTGATGAAATCATCAATGATATCATCAATTTGTAATTTAATGCCACAACCCTTGAAAATCAATATAAGGAGGCTTTGGCCACATAGATTATTGGTCTTGCCAATGCCAATCTTGGGAGTTCAAGAAGTCACGTTCTCCAAGTACGTACTTTCCAAGCTCCACTTTCTATCCTTGTCTAACTTCTTGGTCTAGTCCTACCTAGTCTAGTTTCTAGATATCTAGCCTTTTCATCTTGTAATCTTTATAGTACAACATCCTATCAATTTTATATTGTGCTTAGTTCACCTCCTAAAGGGAGCTCCATTAATTCTAATCTCTTGTTTCATACCTAGGATATAAGTTGTGGGATCCCTATGAAGCTTGCCAACTAGGCAAGCCTCTTAGGCATACCTTAAAGAAGAGTAGATATATAGCTCATGGTGTATTATATTTTGTGAACATAAAACTAATGGGGACCAACCAAAGAGCTCTCTCTTTCAGGTAATAGGGATTTTGTAGCCTTCATTGATGACTAGTCATAAAAGTATGGTTGTATTGTGTAAAGAAAAAATCGGATGTGTTTGAGGCTCAAGCTATAGGTTGAGAAGGAAAGGTGCTAGAATAAAACTCTAATTTTAAATGTAGGGTGAGAATATTGCTTCCATGCCTTTAGTGATTTCTTGCAAGAACAAGGTATAAAGAGGCAAGTTACTTGTAGATATACTCCTCAAAAAAATGGGGTGCAAGAGAGGAAGAATAGGTATATTGTTGAAATCGCTAGGAGTATGTTAAATGGAATGAATGTGCCATTAAGATATTGGGTAGATATGGTATCTATTGTTATGTACTTTATGAATAGGTTTCCCACATTAGGGTACATGACATGACACCTGAGGAGGCATGGAGTGGAAGGAAACTAGAGCTTTCACACATTAAAATCTTTTGGTGGGTATGTTACAACGGAGTTGAAGGTATCCAAAGATGTAGTGTTTGATGAACTTAAACCATGGTATGCTTCCAAAGTTGCATTGCAGGATGGAGATATTCAAGAGGTAAAGAGGAGATATGCAGCTAGGGTTCAAGATAGCTTTTAAATTAGTGGTCCAAGCATACAAAGAAGCTTAATCATGGATTCAACCCATTAATCAATGAATAAAGAAAAGACAAGATTGGTAGAGCTTGACAAAGATGGACATGAAGTTAAAGAGTTTGAAGAACCTATGTTAGAAGAGGGAGCTACATCAAATGCAAAGATCAAGACACCAAGGCAACGTAGGTGTATTCCACCAAAGGTAGAAGAAAGAAGGTCAACAAGGGTAAAACATCCTACCTCAAGGCTGTTCTATGATAATTATATTGCTAGGAATCATGATTTCATGTCTAGGGTTATCAAAGACCATGAACCTTCTACCTATGAAGAGGCCAAGGACACAAAGGAGTGGTAAGAAGCTATGGAAGAAGAGTACAAAGTCCTTGAAGATAACAACACATGGAGTCTAGTTCCAAGATAAGAAGGGATGACGGTAATTGGCAACAAGCGGGTGTACAAAGTGAAGAGAAATTTTGATGGTTCAATTGCTAGGTACAAAGAAAGGCCAACAAAAAAGGGATTTGCCTACGGGATTGACTATGAAGAAACATTCACTCGAGTTGCAAAAATGGCCACATTTAGGGAAATCATTGTACCACATCTAGGAGGTGGCTAATATATCAATTGGATGTGAAGAATGCTTTTCTTAATGGTGATTTGCAAGAGACAGTCTTAATGACTCAATCGTTATGGTTTGAAAACCCAAAATGTCAGTTGTAAATGTAGGAAAGCATTGTATGGTTTAAAACAAGATAAAGCAAGCTCCTAGGTCATGGAATCAAAGGCTTTGTGGAGTATTTATGCAGGTGTGGATACAAACCAAGTTATGGAGGTCCCTCCCTATACCTCAAGAGGGAAGGAGCACTAGTTGTCTACATATGTATATATGTGGATGACTTGATCACAACAAGAAGTGATGATGTAGGTATCAAATGGATCAAGGCCAAGCTTAGGTATGAATTCAAGATTTCAGATCTTGGAGTGCTCAAACATTTTCTTGGAGTTGAATTTATTTAAAAAAATACTTGCTAGATGTACTTTTAAGTATGGTATGAGTGGATGTAAGCCACTCACACAACCTGTGGATCCAAACACTAAGTTATGTGTAGGTGAAGGGTAGCCCCTTGAAGATTTCTCAACATATAGAAGCATAATTGGAAGCCTTAATCATGCTACCATCACAAGACCTAACTTGTGCTATGTTGCAAGAGTTCTTTCTCAATTTCTAAATGCAGCCAAGAGAGTGCTTAGGTACATCAAGCATACTACCAACCCAGGGTTTTACTACCCTTATGGAGATGGGTTACAACCACAAGGATTTAGTGATGATGCTTGGGTTGGTTCAAAGGAGGATAGAAGGAGCACATTTGTCTATTTATTCATGCTAGGTCTAAGAGTCATCTCATGGATGTCCAAGAAGCAACCTACAATCGCATTATCATCTACTAAGGCTAAGTATAGGGCCTTACCACTTGCTACATGTGAGATTGTGTGGTTCAAGAAGCTTTCAAAGACTTGGATATGGCGGTCAAAGAGTTTACTCTATTTCTAGATAACATATCAAGCATTGAACTAGCAAGCAACCCTATGTTCCATGCAAGAAGCAAGCACATAGAGATCCATTATCACTTCATCAGAGAGAAGGTACTAGCAAAGGAAGTGGACATTAAGTATGTTGTATATTATTGAACAAGGCATTGTTAAAATGTTAAATTATTAATGTATTAATATGTTTTTTATGTTTTTGATATAGCAGCTGAAGGTTCGTGAGGAGCGTGCAAGGCGTGAAAGGGCGGACATCAATAATCTGAATAATTATTATTTATTTTGTAAATAAACCTACGTAGAAGGTTCTATTGTTAGAAAAGTAATAGTTAGAATAAGGGTCGTTGTAGACCGCAGTTTCTGTTATTAAAAGCAATGGCTTTTTGTAAAAGTTACCAACTTTTAGTTTCACGCCTGCTTTTCGAAGCCGCCCTCATGTAACCACTATTTTTGACGTAATCAAAAGTCCTATAAATACATGCACTCTGTGGACTGTCGAAACAGAGTGCATGGGGGGACATTGCACCCAATACTGCGTTGTGTCTCGTCTCTTGTTGCGTCTATTCTCTGTGTGTTTTCTGTGTCCGTAATCTCTGTATGCGCGTGAGCAAGATCCTGACAACAGTGGTATCAGAGCTCTGCACGCGTCAATACAGAGGACTCTGTTCTCTGTTCGCGATTCTGAATCTGAATTTCGATTCCATCTCCATCTCCATCTCCATCTCCGTCTCTGTTTCTGTTTCGGTTTCGTCTTCGGTTTCGGTTTCTGTTTCTGATCCAGAACCAGAACCTACGTTTTCACCTACATTTTCACCTACGTCTTCTCCTTCGGCTTACTCCAAGGCGTCGACTAAGGCAAAGAGCTTAGGCAATACATTGGCAACATTGGCACCCAAGGCTCCCTTGGCGACCGTTGGCAGCCGTTGGCTACGCGCGAGGCAATTTTAATTTTTGAGTGGTAATAGAGAGGTTTAGAGTCCCTAAGGTAGGAGGATTTAAACCCATAACCTCCTACTTTTAAGGGAAGTACTTTGACCACTCCACCATCTCTTGGAGTTGTACTCAAGTCTCTCTCTCTCTCTTACTTGTGGAAGGCGCTCGCGGCGATTTCAAGGATGGACCCAACAAAGAATTAAGTGTAACTTTCAATCCGTAGGTCGGATTGAGGCGTGTAATATACCGTTGGAAAGCTCTCGGAACGAACTTTCCAATGAGCTAGCTTGGAAGTGTGAATTCCTTCAAAATCATTGGGTGGCACTTGATTGAGTGTTCAAGATACCAAGCAAGGTTGAGAACACGGGATCGAGACACCAAGGTTGCAAACAAGAAGGTTCAATACACCAAGGTTGAGAGCAAGGGTCCAAGAGCACCATGGAGGATTACAGTAATTCACCTCTACCTGCGGCAACACTTGAACAACAACTAGAGCTCTTGCGGCATGAGCTTCAAGGAGCTCAGAACGAGATCCGACAACGTGATGAAATCCTCCAAAAGATGCAAGCTGAGGAAGATATCCTTATGAGAGTAGTAAAATCTATTGTGTCTGCCCAATCTGATGTTACTCATTCAAAGATTGGTAATAGAAACTACCAGTTTCTACGATTTGATGGCCGAAAGGATGGGCCTTTAGTACTTTCTTGGTTGTCGCAGTTTGATGATTTTTATACCGATGAAATGTATGTTGAAAGTGAAAAAGTTAAATTTGCCACTAACTATTTAGTAGGTAAAGCACAACTCTGGTGGAATGTCCTGCGGCACAGTACGGAGCGTCCAACAACTTGGAAGGCTTTTCAAGAAAACGTGAAGGATTCATTTCTTCCTCCTCAATACCATTTGCATGTTCGACGTGCATGGACGACCCTTACATGGAAGGAGGGTGATACGGTTACTACCTACACAGAGCGGTTCTGGCAAAATTTACTACTTGTACGAATGCTTGAAGATGTATCAGAGGATATCTTGCAGCAGAAATACGAAGATGGTTTGGAAGTGGGTATCCAAGCTAAGCTTCACACCCTACGACCTACAACCCTCAACGAGGCTATATCTTTTGCTTATGATGCAGAAAAAGAATTCCAGTCCATAACCAAGTCACTCCGTCTACAACAACCACATCCACGACCATTTCCTGTTAAACCTTCATTTCCTATGAAGCGTAATTTTAATGCCCCATCTTACCCTAGCTTTCCTCGACCTCTACAATCCAATTACTCAACTTCACCCGTTGCTTCATCTCTCCAACCAACCAAACCACCTACCCTTCAAACTTCAGCAATGAATGCCCAACAGAAGCGACCACGAATCACCTGCTGGAATTGTGGTAAACCTGGACATACAAAAATAAGGTGCAGATTGCA
Source organism: Ceratopteris richardii (assembly GCA_020310875.1). Taxonomy (NCBI): domain Eukaryota; kingdom Viridiplantae; phylum Streptophyta; class Polypodiopsida; order Polypodiales; family Pteridaceae; genus Ceratopteris; species Ceratopteris richardii. The sequence continues at coordinate 46,474,385 of CM035419.1, read as the reverse complement.
ACCTCTTCATATTTCCAGCCATTTCCATTGATTAGTCACACTCAAGCAAAGCGTGCATTTAGGAAAGGATTTAACTCATGCATTGTTTTTGTTAATGTCATCAATGATTATACTCATACACTTTCAGATGCATATAAACCTTTCATGAGTACTTATAAGGATTGTTTTATGTTTGAATATCCCTCTGAACTACCACCATCTCGAGGATCCTTTGACCATAGCATAGACTTAGTCCCTGGTAGTTCTCCTCCTCATAAAGCACCTTATAGACATGGCCCATTACATCAAAAGGAAATAGAAAATCAAGTAAAAGACCTACTACAAAAAGGACTTATAAGGCCTAGTTCTTCCCCATTTGGAGCACCAGTTCTCTTAGTCGAGAAGAAGAATAAAACTTATCGAATGTGCATTGATTATAGAGCCCTTAACAAGATCACGATCAAGAATAGATATCCTATTCCTCGAATAGATGATCTCTTAGATAAGTTACGAGGAGCTCGTGTCTTTAGTAAAATTGATCTTAAATCGGGTTACCATCAGATTCGTATGACATAAAGTGATATTTTTAAGACTGCATTTAGAACTCAAAATGGCCATTATGAATTTATGGTAATGCCCTTTGGACTTACTAATACCCCTGCTACATTTGCGCGAATGATGAACAATATTTTTCTTGATTACCAAGCTTTTGTTCTTGTATTCTTTGATGACATACTTGTTTACAGTAAGAATGATACTGAACATGAAAAGCATCTTGAAACAGTTTTTCATTTGTTACAAGAAAACACACTTTATGCTAATCCTGAAAAGAGTTATTTCTTTCAGTGTAAGCTAGAATATTTAGGACATATTATTTCAAGTGAAGGTGTGCATGTGGATCCGAAAAAGATTAGAGTTATCATAGAATGGCCTACACCACAATCAGTCAATGATGTTCGTTCTTTTCTTGGGTTGGCTAGTTTCTATAGGAAGTTTGTTCGAAATTTTTCTTATTTAGCATTGCCTCTTACTTTGTTGTTGAAAAAGAAAATAAAATTTGCATGGGGATTTACCCAACAACAGTCCTTTGACAAACTTAAACATGCACTTTCACATGCACTTGTTTTACAATTACCTGATTTCTCACAACCCTTTCATGTTGTTACTGATGCTAGCGGTTCAGGAATAGGTGCTGTTCTGATGCAAAATGACCATCCCATTGCATTTGAGAGTAGAAAGCTTAAACCCTCAGAACAGAATTATAGTACATATGATAAAGAACTGTTAGCAGTTGTGCATGCTAAGTCAGCCCTTAATCTCTGATAGGCATCTTAAATGGGCATCATTCATTCAAAATTTCCAACCCATGATACAATATCAACCTGGTAAAGCTAATGTCGTAGCTGATGCTCTTAGCCGTTTTCCTTCGAATTCCGTTGTTTTGAATAATATTTCTGCCATTCAAATTCATTCTTTTCAAGACATGGTTTCCACTTATGCATCTGATTTGTATTTTTCACGTGCATGGCATGACTTCAATAATGCTGCATCTTTATCTGATGAACATTATACATTTCATAATGGTTTTCTCTATTTTCAACATAGATTGTGCATAACCCAAGCTTTTAAAGATTTTGTCATTAAAGAAATGCATGAACCATCTTACATGGGTCATAGAGGCATACAGAGCACTATTTCTGCTTGCAAAGATTTCTTCTTTTGGCCACATATGGAAAAAGACATTGCACATTATGTTTCTCAATGCATTGTATGTCAGCGTGTCAAACGTCATCATCGTAAACCATTTGGATTATTAATGCCCCTTCCTATTCCAAATGAACCATGGGAACAAATCTCTATGGATATTATCACAGGTCTTCCTATCACTTCATCACATAATGATATGATTTGGACAATAGTTGATAGGTTTAGTAAATATGCATATTTCCATGTAGAAAAACTTTGACTGCACCTCAAGCTGCAAAATTATTCATTAAATGCATTTTTCCACATCATGGATTTCCTAAAGTAATGTTATCTGATCGTGATGTTAGGTTTTGTAATCATTTTTGGGTTGCCTTATTTCAACATTTGGTTCTAAAATATATTTTAGCTCTGCATTTCATCCTGAAAGTAATGGACAGAGTGAGGCTACAAATAGTACTATTCTTGATTTATTGCATTGTTATTCATTAGATAATCCTAATAACTGGGATGAAAAGTTGCCATTGCTTCAATTTGCTTACAATAACACTTCACACACCACTACTGGTCGTGCACCTTTTGAAATAGTTTTTGGTAAAAAGCTTCCCACTCTCGTGTCCCTCACCCAAACCGACATTCCGATGGCTCATTCTATTGCTCAAGATCACGTTTCTATACTTCATGATGTTCACGAGCACATTAGGAAAAGTCAAGAGCGATATACACGTATTATCAATACTAAACGATTAGCCAAAGAATTCAAGGAAAATGATTTTGTATGGTTGCGCATAATTAAAAGACGTCTCAAAAATATTTTGCAGCATCCTAAAATTAAACTTGCACCACGCTATTATGGACCGTTTCGCATTATAGAAAAAATTAATGATAATTCATTTCGATTAGATATTCCATCCCATTGGACTATACATAATTCTTTTCATATTAGCTTACTTAAACCCTTTAAAGGAACTTTACCACTTGCTCCACTTCTTGATGATCCTCCTTTAATTGAAGAACAATCTGAAATCTTAGTTCCTGAGAAAATCATTGATCATGATGTCACTACTACACGCACAGGTACTCAATATCATCGATATTTGGTTAAGTACAAAAATCACTCTATTGAAGAATGTCAATGGATACATAAAACACAATTAACACCTCATTATGACCACTTAATTTCTGCATATCATACACAAACACATTAATGTAACAGCTCCATGAACATTTCCATGCATGTACTTTTACATGGCACATGCCTATTTTTTATTCAGTGATGAAACATGTGACTGGCCATCCATGTTTATTCTTTTATCACCTGAGGTCAGTTGCTTGTTCAACTGTGGGGCATGTTATACCTTATGGAATATGTTGAACAATGCATTGTTGGATTGAAATATGGAATAGCCAATGCATTGTTAGATTGAAATATGGAATAGCCAATGCATTGTTGGATTGAAATATGGAATAGCCAATGCATTGTTGGATTGAAATATCGAATAGCCAATGCATTGTTGGATTGTAACATGAAATATGTTGGCCAATGCATTGTTGGATTGTAACAGTAATATGGAATATGTTGAACACTGCATTACAATTGTTAGAGTGTTGAATTCTTTTATCAACTGAGGTCAGTTGCTTGTCAACTGAGAGGCATGTTGTATATTATTGAACAAGGCATTGTTAAAATGTTAAATTATTAATGTATTAATATGTTTTTTATGTTTTTGATATAACAGCTGAAGGTTCGTGAGGAGCGTGCAAGGCATGAAAGGGCGGACATCAATAATCCGAATAATTATTATTTATTTTGTAAATAAACCTATGTAGAAGGTTCTATTGTTAGAAAAGTAATAGTTAGAATAAGGGTCGTTGTAGACCGCAGTTTCTGTTATTAAAAGCAATGGCTTTCTGTAAAAGTTACCAACTTTTAGTTTCACGCCTGCTTTTCGAAGCCGCCCTCATGTAACCACTATTTTTGACGTAATCAAAAGTCCTATAAATACATGCACTCTGTGGACTGTCGAAACAGAGTGCATGGGGGGAGATTGCACCCAATACTGCGTTGTGTCTCGTCTCTTGTTGCGTCTATTCTCTGTGTGTTTTCTGTGTCCGTAATCTCTGTATGCGCGTGAGCAAGATCCTGACAACAAAGTACATCAACAAAAATGAGCAACTAGTAGATATTATAACCAAATTCATGGATGCATGCAAGTTGGAGAAGTTCAAGATCAACCTCAACTTCAAGGAGATCAATAGAGACTAGCACTTGAGCTTGAGGGGGAGTGTTACAAATTTAGCAAGCTCAAGTGTGTTGAACCCATTCTAAAGTCAAGTGCCACATCACTTCACTTTTTGAAAAAGACCCTAACCACTTCTCCATGAGTTTTTGAGCTGAATAATCCATCTAACTTGATGGAGAAAAGTCATGGACTTTGGAGGCATCATTTGAATCCAAAAAGTACACAAACTTTGGAGCATTATATAGGAAATAGAATGGATAAGAGTCATGGCCATTCTTTAGCATCTGTTGGGCATTTGTATGCACTCATTAGGAGTGTATAATCTAGGTCTAAGCTATCCCCTTGCTAGCTAGAATTTTCTCTCATGCAATAAACTTTGTTCATCTATATTTCATTGTGTGGGTGCATGTTTCAAAGGCAGGAGAGCTCATCTTGCCCCTATTCTTGGAAGATCTCTTTTGAGTATAATCTTAGTCTTAAGTTTCCTTCACCATTCAATACATTAAGCTTGAAATCTCACTAGTACAAACTTTGCATATTTCCAAGTGTATGTGTGAGAAGGGTACATAGAGGTACAAGTTGCTTGTTTGGACAATTATTGTTTGGATAATTATTAGTCTGTCTTGTGCAAGGATTGGCATAGATCACATTCTCCAAATTGAGTGATGTATGGTTTGTTGGAAAGCTTAGATATTCTATTTTTATTGTGCAAAGTTTCATAGTTTTAGCCCTCTATTCTAGAGAGCAATTCAATTTTTGGGTGACTGTGGTAGTCAACCGATTGGTGCTCGAAAGAGCCCATCATTCTTTTGTTGCAAATAGGAGTGGATATACTCCATCATTATTTTTCCAAACACATAATAATGCATCTGGATGGACAAAATAAAGACAACAGGGCCATGAACATGCTTAGAAAAATTCCATCCTTTTCACTAGTCTTTATATATGACTAGATTTGATGAATTGGATAGTGATGCTTTCTAGTCCACCCTTATCATCATTTCCATGTTTTGCACTAATTCTTGCTTGTGAAATGCACAACAAGTTGATTCAAAGTATGATTTGGTTAGGGATCAAATTAGAGAAGGATTCCCCTCTTTTCAGATCTAGTCCAAGATATAAACCCCTTCAAATGAAAGAGGCGAATTAGAGAGATGACAACCATGATCCCTAGATAGGACCATGAGGCTTATAGGAATGTTATTATATAGCTCACAACCTAAATCATATTATCGAGCATACCAATGTTCTTGGGGGGGATGTTATAAAGTAACTTGACAAAGGTTGAAGTCAACTTAATATTATGGCCTTCTAGAATAATGAGCAAGGAACAATATTAGCCTATTGGTTAAATCTAATGGATGGGAAGGTTGACGTCTTTGGGTTAATCCCCATCATTTCATAAGGGAGAGTGTTTTGCCAAAGACTCTCTAGAAGCATCCAACTCAAATTAACTTGAGTCAACTTGAATTCACTAAGCTACATGGCAAACTTAACTCGAATGAACTAGGACACCTAACATGCGTAGAATCCAATAGATTAGTAGTTGTCTAGTTGTGTTCCAATTGTGGTTACACATGCATTGATTATGGTTAAGCATGCACATGCAAGATTCATTTAACTCTAGAGCATCCTCAATTATGAAAGCTATATAATAACTGGTTGGGAGGAAAATTGAGCATCGTTTCTTGTGTGTGTGTGTAGATTTCCTTGACAATATAATGGTGTAGAACTTATAATGGTTTCTTCCACTCAAATTATGAGACATTGTACAATAATTATACATAAGGGTCACATAGACCACAAATCATCACCTCAATGCATAAATCCCATCCATAGAGAAAAACATATCCACTCTTATGTGATCGATATTTCACAAAAGGGGATTTGAGGTACTTAAGGAGTAGAATGGAATCGAAATATATCTTCTTTACATATGCATAAAGTTTCAAAGTGTGGGTAACGCCGTACAAAATCTTGAGACTTCAAAATGATAGTTTGTGGCCACATGGCCTATTTTTTGAGAGGATTTTGTCCTAGAAGCCATTAGATGAGAAACTCATTGAATTTAGAGTCATAGAATCTCATTCAAGCTATTATCTCTAGAAAGCTTCTTCTCTTCTTTGTATAAAAGGATCAAAGATTGCAAAAATAACCACTCTTTAAGTAATATTTCAAGAGGAATTACAATGCTTGCAAGAAGGAATACTCATGCTATCACTTACAATCAATAATTGCATTAGAAGACATTGAAGAAGAAGGATGTGTTTAAAGTGAAGTATGTCTTCTATCATAGATTTGTGCATTACCACTGAATAATCATGGCTCTATGGTAAAGTGATTGACTTATGAATTGATGCTTTTGGGTTTAACACTCAATTAGGGTCTGGTGCATATTTGGTGTGCCTTTGGAGTAGATGTTTGATGGAGTGTTCTAAAAGTGATTTGGCCATATATGAGTCATAGTGACACTTGTGAGCCTTGGGAGCATCCTTTTTGGGGCTTATAAACCACGAAGCAAAAATTTTGTTGACCTTTGGACTATTCAACCCTTTGGAAGTTGTTCAACATTTGAAATGAGCGTGAGACCATTCTTTCTCTAGCTTGTAGAACCTTTGGATTGTTTCATTGTGGAGAAGTTTAAAGAGGTCCACACATGCTAACTTGGGCTTGGGCTCACACTATGGTGGCGGAAAACATGCTTTTAGCAGGTAACTTCCACATAGTTTCAGAGGATAAAAGAAGGAAAATTTTATTTTTTGTTCCACCGTCTTGTGTATACAAAGACCAGCAGAAGACAAGAGAACTCTTTAAAAGGGGTGAAGGCAAAAGAAAGAACTCTTTGAGAGGGGTGAAGGCAAAAGAAAGATCACTTGCTCCTTAGATGCACCAACATATTACCAACATGATTGATATAAAAGCCTACCCTTATTTATTTTTAGAGTCGTTCTTTTAATAGTGAAGACCTAGAAATGAAAAAGCTCATGGACGTTGAATGATTCTATTGTTTCTCAAACTCTCTTCAACTTGTTCAAGTAAAAAGCACATGGAGTGACTGTACTCGAAAGCGCACACGCAAAAGCAAAGACATGATGACTCTACTCGAAGGAAAACGTATGACGAACGACGGCCGACGACATCTACGCCACTTGGAAAGGTGGCCGGACGAGATGCAGGGTGATTTTGTCTTCAATTTGTCGCTCTCGTTCTCGTGCGCACCAGGAGGTACCGTTTTATCGAAGCAGGTGAGCACCTTTTCCGAATGGTTGAGCACTAAGAACTGTTCATTTTTCAAAAAAAAAAAAAAAACACATCGATCTGTGTCTTGCGCGAGTTGCAAAATTCTTTCAATGCGCACATTATATGATGGCTGGGACCATGTACGTATTTCTGCATGTTGACGCTTACAGAATTTGTGGATAAGAAATGCTTCCTGGGATTTTGCATGGAATGTGTTGCGTCATGAGAAACGCATCTTTTTGAATGCAGGTTGATGCACCAGTTTATTGGCGCAGGCTCTTAAACCATCCCACGCCATTTCTTGCAGACACAACCATCTAGATATCACGGCTTATTGTGCTCATTATTATAGAAAAATGATCCAGTAGAATCTTGAACTCTGAATGAACAGTACATCTTCGAATGAATGGATCACCATGAAGTCTCATCCATTTTTTGTAAAAGTCAAGGTGCCCACCTTATGATCTACATGCTTTGAGGAGTTTCGCCATACATGATTTCTGATATTTTGCTTGTGGCCTTTCAAGAAGTGTCTGAACTGGAATGATGAAGTTCCACCTTTTTGTTGCGTCTTTTTTTGCTCTTTAATCTATTGAAAGAGGAAGGACACGAGCATTTGTGTATTGAATCTCGCTACTTAATTGTTAGGCATCTCTGTTTGGTGGAGCTTCTTTGATGTCGATGATTCTAACATTCACACATTGAGCTTCAGGCATCCATTCTTCCTGAATCGTAGAGCAGATTATATGGACCTATTTAATTTCTTTTGTTTAGTTTCTCCTTACCGTCTCCATTGTCCACTTTTTGATTCTTCCATGTTGTTCATCATCTCCTCGTTTACGTTTTGAATATCTTCTTGATGTCTTTTCTCACTACAACCTCTCCATCATTTTCGAATATCCTCACATGTTTCGTTTGATCTTTGAGCTTTTGAATCTATGAAATTTCAGCAAGTATTGCCTCTTCCCTAGTCATCTAGGCTTCCTTTGAAACTTTTCTTTGTAATCTTTTTGTTTTGGCGAATCATTATTGCATTTGTGATGAACAAAGGATCTCCAATTATTCTAAGACTAAGACATTCAATGACATTAATCTCTTTCTCAATTTTGAAATCCCAAAATCAAATTTTATGCTGTTATGAACCTAAGAAGATGTGTATTAGCCCTCTAGGAGTTGGATAGAATCATTGTAAACGTGAGGAAATTGTTTTCATGCAGTATCAATGTATTGAACACCTTTCAGAGGGGCAAAAATAACCTAGGAGCTGATGGTTGGGGTTTTTGTTTAGAAAGAGAGTCTGATCTCATCTAGAGGTTTCACTGGAGGAAACATATGAGTGGTGTGTAACCTTCTCTTCTCCTCGTCATGTCATGCAAGGAGAAACTTGAAAGAGCTTATTAATTGGTGCATTCAAAGATAGAAGAAGCAAACTAGGTGTTTGTGTCATTTCTTGGGCTTGACGGCAATTATTTATCTAGGATATGCCATGGAGAGAGTTTGCATATGGGAGTTTGGGATAAAGAAAACGAAAATGAGGGAAACGGTGCAAATCATTAGATTCTCAATGTGTGTGTGTGTGTGTGAGAGAGAGAGAGAGAGAGAGAGAGAGAGAGAGAGAGAGAGAGAGAGAGAGAGAGAGAGAGAGAGAGAGAGAGAGAGAGAGAGAGAGAGAGAGAGAGAGAGAGAGAGAGAGAGAGACGAAAGAAAGAGTTTTTTTACGTCTATGAAAGGCCAAAATCAGCCAATGAGACAAAATATAGGATACATGATGTGGATGTCATATGGCTATCACAAAGATAAAACAAGATCATAAAAAGCTAATACAATCTAGTCCCAAACAAGAGTGTTGAAAATATTAAGGGTGATGGAGCCCTATCTTTGGGGGTATATGCATGTCTATATGCAGAGGGTAGTACAAACATGACAATGCAAGTGTCTACCAGCTCCATCAAGTGTCAATGGAGGGGTGGAGGATTCGGTACATAGGTTGTCGAGCTCGAATCTCCTCTATTTGGCCATGGTGCAGCCTTGCTCCTTTGAATCTGTGACTCGTGTTCGTCATCTAGCTTTGCTCACCTCAGCATGCCATAGTGTCACTCCTTGTTGGGAAACAGGTTTGAGGGGGGGGGGATTGTGGTTCTCTCGAAAAAATCAGTTAGCTTTAGCTGTCTCCACTCTATCTATGTAGCTATGTGTGTCATTGGTAGAAGTGCATCCCTATGGCTCTGAATCTTTGTCAGGAAATGCCCTACCTATCTTTGATCTCAAAAGTCCATAATCTCTCGTAGGGTGGGCTGTCCTATGAACAAAGTCTCATACTTGGCTCTAATTTTTTGAGTGTATGCTTTGCATCGATATACAAAATGCTCCTCACTCTCCACCTCCTCTCTACATAGTATGCAGATCCGCTCTGCCCTGGGACTCCACTCTATCTCCCACTCGATCTCCAGTCTGTGTGATGCCACCCTCAGCTTACCAATGGCCACTCATGAACTGTGCAGCATATAGATGTCCATATAGTGTGGTCTTTGTATGAACCCATATGACAAAGTGGTGAGAAACTTCTCTCTCATGATGTAGAGCCTCCATAGATCCTGTCTCAGTACCAAATTCCTCTCGCTCTGAGAGAGGTGATTGTAAGGTGAGTCAGAGTCTTACTGAAAAGGTGGTATATGCTCCATATCCAGCCCATGTGTTGCGAACCAAGTTTTGACTTATGAGTATAAGGCTCTATCATGCTCACTCTCAGACAACTATATAGACAACTGTATAGCTGAGTATATGTAGTGGGGTGTTAGGATGAAGCAAAAGAAGGTTTTCTTCAACTTGGGCTGAGCATATGTGAGCAAGCTCGTGCGTGAAGTGGATGGTGGTGTGTGGGGAACGTGTCATGGGCGTGTGTGTGTGGGTGTCTTGGGATAGTGCGAGATATGTGTGATCGGCTCCAATGGGTGTAGTTGGGATGATGAAGGAATTGAGTATGTAAGTGGCCTCCTTGGATCCCATGATATAATCTACTATACTCCCTCCTCCATCTCTAACTGAGTGCGATATGCATTTCAATCCCCTCGATATAGGCCTCTGGTTCATCTCCTTATAAATAACGAGACGATGTCCGGATCCGAGTTTGAGTAGGTGGGTACCATATAGTGTGCGTATAGAATCGTCCGAAACTCGTGTTGTAGATCCCTCATGTATAGTGGGTAATATGAGTGGATCCCCTGGGTCAAAAGCCTCGCATTAATTGCTGCCCGTCCTGCCATTGAACTCTCCCATGAGGAAGACTTCCCCTAGGGAAGATTTCGTGATCTCCTTTGATAAACAGGTATAAGGTGAGGTGAGCCCTCCTCCTGACCTATGATGGAGAATCAGGATCTAGAAGGGGCAAAATAACACAGTGCAATGTAGATGGCCCTCTCTTGTGAGAGTTGTAAACAGATCCAAAGGTATCTGACGCGTGAGTCCTGTGCAACGATATGTATCTTGCTCAGAATTCCATCTTTGAAGAGTATCTCTACTCCCCTTGATCCTTTCATAGTGTGGTGGCATGTATAATCTCTGCGTCTAGACTCCCATGGGAAACCATGCACCCAAGGTAGTCTCCTATCGGGGTTTATGTCTTTGTTAGCTGAATAATATCTCTATCTCTGCTCACCTCCTCAAGCCTCTATGGATATGTCCATAAATCGCCATTGTAGTTCCACACTGCAAGATGTATCTCCTCAACTGTCTCACGGGCCGTGAATCCCTATAGGATTGCTTTGCCATCAATGATGACCAGAACATCTCTGTATGAAGCCTTCTTCCCTTCTCGACTAGCCTGTGCACGCATGGCATGCATGTGCAACAATGTGCTACTTGCATGGGCATGAGATAATCATCTAGGTAAATAGGGGGACCTTCAAGCCCTCTCAAAACCACTCTTGTGAACGAAAGTGCATCTTACTAGTTTGGAGGGGAATTGCAAAATGAGAGCCCTCTTCTTTGAAAGATCCTTCCCCGATCTCCAGCATTTGATGAATGGGAGAGCCTCCTCTTCCTTGTAACCAAGCTTCTTACATAGTGTCTTCCCATCCATCTCGAGTGTGGAACCTCCTTTTTCTAATATGCCCATGACCCGCACATTAGGACCTCGGGCTCATCGCATCCTCTCCTCAATGGTGGTATGCACAATGAGAGCTTCTTCTTTTGCCTCTTTTTTGATGTTTTTCTTTACTACTTCAACCCATCCTTCTTTGGTTGCCTTGAGCTTGGTGTCAATGCTCGCAGCCAATGCTTCGGTGAGCTCAATTTTAAGTGCATCCCTTGTGTGAGCTCTAAGTTCACCTTCTTGCGGGGTGGGGGATGCTATCGATGCTTTGAGGGGCTCGATTTGTTCTCGCATGATCTTTTTCTTTTCTACCCAATCTTGTTGCCTCTTGAGTCATTCTTCTCTTTCCTTCAATCTCTCCGTTTCAGAGAGAGAGAGAGAGAGAGAGAGAGAGAGAGAGAGAGAGAGAGAGAAAAAAAAAAAAAGAAAGAAAGTGTTTTTACGTCTATTAGGAGGCCGAACTCGGCCTATGAGACAAATCGATGTACATGGGTGTATCTTCTGTCTATCAGAGAAGATAAAAGTGCTGAAAAAGAAACTGGTAAGCTGATACATATCTCCGTGATATGCATGTGGAGATACCCATGAAAGTGGGGGGTGTATGGAGTGCGATATCTATGATAGTCTATATGCAAAGGGGTAGTACAACAAGCATGAGAATGCATCTGAAACGACTAATTAGCTCCATCTTGTGCTAGTGGGCGGGTGTAAGATGTGATACATAGGTGGAGGTGGAGTCAGGGCCATCGTGATAGCTGCAGTTGGATCAAGTATCAAAAGCTTTGCAGAAGTCCACAAAGCAACAATATAGTCTCTTCTTCCGCACCCTTGCCCCGTGAATGAGGCAGCGCAAAATGAAGATGTGATCAATAGTAGAGAAAGCTTGTCGAAAACCTGCCTGGCCTCGTGCTCGTAGCCCCTTCGTCTCTGCATATGAGCTGAGCTCTGCCTCAAGTATGGCACCGTATAGTTTGGCCATGGTGTGGCCAATCATGATGGTCCTGTAATTCCCTAGGTCCAGGGTGTCGCCAGATTTGTGGATAGGCACAATGGTGTGCCTAGTCCACTCCTCTGGGAAGCCCTCACCTATAGCCCGGTTGAAGACATGTGCAATCAATGGGGCTATAGTGGAGGCTGCATATATGAGATGCTCGCTTTGCAATCCCGTATGGTCTGTCGAACGTCCATGTCGAAGTCGTCCTATGGCCCTCTCAACCATCTTTGCTGTGAAAAGAGAAGAACTAGTAGGGCGAGGCTCAAGTGACCGGGGAATGGGAGGCTGCCCAGGCACCTCATATAATCTCTCAACATAATCATGCCATGTATGTAGGTCCCCAATAGGTATGGTTGTGTTGGAGCAAAAGAGAGTATTCAGCAGATGGAGAAGCTCAAATGGAGCACCTCTTGTTTGAGCAGCAGGGCAGGTGAGTGTCCAGTAGCACACGCAGGTGAGAGAGAGAGAGATAGAAGAGAGGCGCAGTTGTTTTGGTGGGTTCTTCAAAAGAGAAGTGAACCCTAACTTTACTTTAGGTTATTATTTATAGGACCTGACCAAATTCACACTGAACTTGGCCAAAAGAATAAAAATGACTTATAATGACTATAATCAGCCATTTAAAGGCCTATACACAAGTGTACAACTATGAAGGGTCATTTAGGGCCTTTACCCCAACAACCTCCCACTTAAAGGCATCTGTATACATAGCTGATGTTGTGTTTTGGACAAGCACGACGTATGGACCTTAACCAATGTGATAAGGCCATCCTCAAGCACTTCTCGAATGAAGTGATACCGCACATCAATGTGCTTTGTACGAGCATGGAACATGGCATTCTTTGCTAAACATATAGCAATTTGGCTGTCACATCCAAGCATAGGTGCCTTGCTGGGCAAACCAAACTCACAGCATAAACGTGCATAAACGTGCCAGCCAACTGGCTTCCTTGGAAGCCTCAGTGGCTGAAATATATTCAGCCTCCGTAGTTGACATAACAACAATCTTTTGCAACCTAGAACACCATGAAATAGCACCTCCTGCAAGAGTAAATATATATCCACTTGTGGATTTACGAGTATCCACATCACCAGCCATGTGAGAGTCACAAAAGCCTTTCAGCTCCAATGGATCTTTGCCATAGCAAATACATTTATTCTTGGTCCCTTTCAAGTACCTCAAGATAGATTTCACTGCCTCCCAATGAGCTTTGCCAGGATTAGCCATAAACCTGCTAACAACTCCCATTGCATGAGCAATGTCTGCCCGAGTGGCAACCATAGCATACATAAGTGAACCACAGGCTGATGCATATGGAACACTCTTCATGTAGTTGGCTGCATCATCATCCTTGGGATAGTCATCTTTGGAAAGCTTAACATGTGGCTGCAATGGCACTCCAAGAGGCTTAGGATAAGCCACATTAAATCTGTCCAGTACTTTATCAATGTACTTTTCTTGGGATAAATGCAAAGTATGCTGCTGCCTATCCCTTTTTATTCGCATACCAAGAATATGCTCAGCTTCCCCAAGGTCTTTCATTGAGAACTCAGAGTTCAGCTGCTGTTTAAGAGCATATAGTGTGCCCATTTTCTTCCCAGCCAGCAGCATATCATCTACATACAGCACAAGAATGATTGGGCTGCCATCTTCATCCTTTTTAGTGTACAAACAGTGATCTGCAAGGCTTCTTTTGAACCCATGTTTGAGCATAAATGCATCAAACTTCTTATACCATTGCCTAGGGGTTTGTTTCAGCCCATATAAGCTCCTTTTCAGCTTGCATACCAGATGCTCTTTTCCAGGAATGGTATATCCTTCTGGCTGTTTCATGTACAGCTTTTCATCTAAGTCACCATGCAAAAAGGCTGTTTTAACATCCATTTGGAATAGCTCCGAATCCAAAGCAGCTGTAATAGCAAATAGCACACATAGAGTGGTCATTTTAACTACCGGAGAGAACACCTCTTGGAAATCAATGCCCTCCTTTTGGGCATATCCCTTAGCAACCAGCCTTGCCTTATACTTGGGTTTGCCATCAACAGTTTTGATTTTGTATACCCCACTTGTTAGGAATGGCTTTCCTACCTTTGGGCAACTCAACAAGATCCCAAGTGTCATTTGCATGCAAGGCCTTTATTTCTTCCTGCATGGCTAACTCCCACTTCTTCTTGTGCTCACATAGCTTTGCCTCTTTATAAGTGAGAGGCTCCCCCTCATCTGATAACATAATGTAATGTATAGAGGGATCATATCTGTTCATTGGCCTCGTAGCATGTGTAGATCTTCTTACCCAATGATCCACATTATCTGGCAATGGATCTACATCAGGAGGTATATCAACATGTCCATTGTTAATGGGCTGTTGCACATCATTTCCAGCCCTGTTTTCAGCATGAATAGGTGGCTGCATATGTCCATCAGGAGCGTCATTTTCCTGTCCAGCATCATCTGGCTCAAAAGCACTGGATCATCAATATTTTCAGTCCTTTGTGGTGCATCCTGAGGATCAAAATCAGGGCTAATAGGTGGCTGGTCATGCTGAAATCTTACCCTTTTATGGTCATCCTTTGAGGCACAATTATTTTGAAGCAACCTTGCCTCATTAAAAACAACATCTCGGCTGCGTACAACTTTCTTGAGCTGAGGTATCCAAATTCTGTAGCCCATTTCACCTTCTTCACCATATCCCATGAAGAGACCTTTTATGGACTTAGCATCAAGTTTGTTTCTCAGCTTCGGCCTTATGTGCACAAAAGCCTCGCAGCCAAAGACACGTAAGTGATCATATGAAGCAGGTTTGCCAGACCACACCTCTTCAGGGATGTCACCTTTCAAGGACATGTGAGGGGATCTATTGCAAATATGTACTGCAGTTTTGAGTGCCTCTCCCCAAAATCCATGAGGGAGATTAGCTGTGGACAGCATGCATCTCACTGTTTCACAAAGTGTCCTATTATAGCATTCAGCCACACCATTAGAAGAGGGGCTGTATGGAACAGTAAGCTCCCTCTTAATGCCCAAATTTTCACAAAATTTCTGAAATTCAATACTTGTATACTCACCACCATTGTCCGTACGCAAGCATTTCAGCTTTCTACCTGATTGGGTGGTCACAAATGCATGAAAACACTTAAATGCAGCAAATGCTTCATCCTTAGATTTAAGCAATTGTTTTCTAGAAAAATCATGGATTTAAGCACCCCCCATAGATTTGGTGGGCATGCTACATACATCAGAATGAACAAGATCAAGTACACAAGACTTATGAGACACACTAGAATAAAAGGAATGTTTCACTTGCTTTCCATATTGACATTCATTACAAAAATCAAGCTTTGTGCCTTTAGCATCTAGCTTCTTTAAGTTACAAAGCCTAGTGAGACCCTTTTGGCTCATATGGCCAAGTCTCTTATGCCATAACTTCATATGGGAGTGAACTTCAGCCAAAGCAATGAACTTGCCTGATAAGGCTTTCCCATGCAAGCAATAGAGAGTTCCCTTCTTTATGCCTTTCACAATCAGCCTTGATCCCTTTGTCATTTTCCATGATCCTCTCTCAAAGAGAATGTTATAACCATGCATATCCATTTGACCCACAGAGAGTAAGCTTTTCTTGATCCCTGGTACATAACGCACATCATGCAAAACCAGCTCATTAGTGCCATTTGTAGAGAAATGCACTATGCCAATACCCTCAATGGAACAAGCATTATTGTTTCCAAGTTATGCATGGCCATGGCTGCCTGCAATAAAAGTAGAAAAGCACTCCTTGATAGGAGTCACATGAAAAGAAGCACCAGAGTCAACTGTCCATGTATGGGCCAATGCATCATTAACGGTCAGCAAAGCATCGATAAGATCACTTTTGATGATCGACATCTCCTGTGTATGAACATTTAGAGAGAAATCATATGCATAAGTATCATCAACTGATAAAGTAGTGCACAAAATATCCTCAACATCTGACAACTCCTCTATGCTTACATTAGAGGCCACATTGGCCTTCTCTTTGTCCTTTTGGTTGTCCTGTGCATGGGTCTTGTCTTCTTTCTTGCCCTTCTTTTTATCTCCAACATTCCTATTTCTTTCAAGTTGTGCCTTGTAATAGAAGCAATCAGGTTTCTTGTGGCCTTTCCTGCCACATTGATAGCAAGTCACATCATTGCTTTTACCTTTGCTTCCATTACCTCTTTCCCTGCCCGTACTCTTGTTCCTTTGTGCATTATTACTCCTCTTATCTGTCCTGCCTCTAACCATGTTAGCTGAGCTGCCACCTTCACCACCTGCTTTTCTCATGATCTCTTCATTAAGTATAGAACCCCTAACACCATCAAAGGTCAGGTTGGGGTTATTGGACAATGAGATTACCAGTGTCTCCCAAGAGTCAGGAAGTGTCATAAGCAAGAAGATGGCTTCAAGTTTGTCATCAAAAGAAGCCATACCTGAGTCCGGCAATTGTGACAAAGTACCTGTAAAGAGGGATAAGTGTTGAGCTGCACTCTTGGACTCATCAAGTTGCATACCAACAAGCTTCCGCATCAAATGAACCTGGTTCATAGGCGTAGTGGCCTCATATGTTGCTTTCAGCTTTGCCCATATTTCTGAAGCAGAGGTCAGCCCTTTGAGATCTACCAAGATCTCATAAGAGACGGCCATCTTGATATACGTAACAGCTTTCTTGTTTAAGATCAGCCAAGCTTCCTGTGACGTATCTTCTTGTTTTTTTGCTTCCAATGCCCTATCACAATCGTTCAAGAAGAGAATACCTTGCATTCTCTCCTTCCACAGATCAAAATCTGTTCCCTCAAAACGTCGAATCTCAAATAGATTCTTCACATCTGAGGAGGATGATGCCATGATTGCACGATGAAGAAGTTAATATGCTGAAATTTGGGCAAAAAATGCACCAAATCAGAGTATCACTTCTAAAAAATGATGCATAGTGGCTTCAAACGGTTGTCGGAGCAAAATGGAGCAAAAACATACCAGTTGGACCACAAGATCAAAATCTGTAATTTTCTGGAATTACCTGCAGAAAATTCCAGGAAGTCAATTTATGCTTCAAATCAGCAAATTTGACTTTTCTTGACCTCCAAGTGTATACATAAGGCTATAAGGAAGCCTTTAGGAGCAAAAGGGAGCAAAAGCCCCAAATTTTCTCTTCAAAATTTTGAAAAATTCAGAGAAAATCCCACAATTTTCTGTACATAAGCAAATTTCTCATGCCACACTTCAATACATGAAATGTTAAACCTTTATATTGCTGTTTTGGACTTTGGAACACTTGTGTACACCTGTAAAACACCTGGAAATAGCCTGTTTTGAGCAATAAGACAAAGAGGAACAGTTTCTTCACGATGAAATCGAAGAATATCACGTGAAAAGAAGTTTATGCTTCTCCAAAGGTGTGGTGTTGCACTTTTAACCCTTTTCTTTGCGACAAAACTTAGAAAAACTTGCAATAAACTGAAGTAGATCACTCCAGAAATGTTGATGTCGCTGTTTTGGGCACCTTCTTCGCAATGAAACGCGAAGATCTTGCAAAATTTGAAGAAAACGTTGCTGAAAACTGAAACGCAGCTGCACTAATGCCTCAACGGAGCTCTGATACCAGTTGTTGGAGCAAAAGAGAGTATTCAGCAGATGGAGAAGCTCAAATGGAGCACCTCTTGGCTGAGGAGCAGTGAAGGTGAGTGTACAACACACGCAGGTGAGAGAGAGAGAGATAGAAGAGAGGCGCAGCTGTTTTGGTGGGTTCTTCAAAAGAGAAGTGAATCCTAACTTTAGTTTAGGTTATTATTTATAGGACCTGGCCAAGTTCACACTGAACTTGGCCAAAAGAATAAAAATGACTTATAATGACTATAATCAGCCTTTTGAAGGCCTATACAAGTGTACAACTATGAGGGGTCATTTAGGGCCTTTACCCGAACAGGTTGGGCATGGCTATCGTAGGGTATGCCATGCTACAACACTGTCCATACTCATAAAGAGAAGGTATAGCTCAAGCACCTGTGCCTCCTCAAAGGCGCACCTCTTTCAACGTGTGAAAGTCTTCATCTGTCCCGTGGCCTGTCTCTCTGTGATCTCTCCCAATGCTCGCTGAGCTCGTAGTCGGCAGTAAATATCTCTGCATTCCTCGTCATACCAACGATGTTGTGGCATAGTCCCGAGAGGAGGTGTGTGATCCTAATGGATGGTGTGTGGGAAGGAGCTGATGGCGGATGTCTGAAGAACTGATGCTATCTGTGAGGTGAGTAGGGATAGTGGAGTGTCAGGGTGAAGCAAGAGAAGACCCTTCTCGACTTGGGCCGCATATATGTGAGCTTGCT
Organism: Ceratopteris richardii; assembly: GCA_020310875.1. NCBI lineage: Eukaryota > Viridiplantae > Streptophyta > Polypodiopsida > Polypodiales > Pteridaceae > Ceratopteris > Ceratopteris richardii. The sequence goes on along the minus strand of CM035419.1, from coordinate 46,455,799 downwards.
CGTGTGTGAAGTGGATGGTGGTGTGTCGGATGCGTGCTGCGAGTGTGCGTGTAGGGGTGTCTCCTTTGAGGGAGAGCGTGAGGTATGTGTGATCGGCCCCAATGGGTATGGGTGGGATGGTGAATGAGGTAAGTAGGTGAATGGCCTCTCTAGATCTCATGACGTAATCTACTGAACTTCCCCTGCCATCTGTGACTGAGTGTGGTATGCATGTCAATCCTCCTGAGGTAGGCCACTGAGCCATCCCGTTATAGATAACGAGATTATGTCGAGAGCCTAGTCTGAGTAAGTGAGTGCCATAATGAGTTTGTGTAGAGTAAGCTGAAGCTTGAGCTGTAAACTCATCCTCTATGGTACGTAGTATCTGTGGGTCTTCTGGGTCAAATATCTCACATAAGGAAGACTGTGGGTCTTCTGGGTCAAATATCTCACAGTGATCATTGCCTGTCCTGGCATTGAAGTCTCCCATAAGGAAGACTTCTCCTAATGGAGAGTACTCTGTAATCTCTTATGACAAGCAAGTGTATGGTGAGTCCTCCTCTCGATCTATGATAGCGAATCGCGAGCCAGAAGGAGCAAAGTAGCATAAAGCTATGAAGATGATTCGCTCCTATGAGAGCTTGAGTCGAATCCAAACATACTTGGCATGTGAATCACGTGTGACTACCTGTATCCTGCTCTAAAGTCCATCTCTGAAGAGTATGGCTACTCCTCTCGATCCTTTGGTGGTGTGCTGATGTGTACACTCTCTGTATGTGGACTCCCACTGGAAACCGTGGACTCGAGGTAGGCCCCGGTCCGGGCTCTCATGTGTCTCTGTGAGCATAATGATGTCTTTGCCTTTGCGCACCTCTTCCAACCTCTCTGGGTGTGTCCATATATCTCCATTGCAGTTCCAAACTGCAAGGTGTATCTCCTCGAGTGTCTCACATGTCGCGAATCCCTATGGGATGGCCTTGCCATCAATGATGACACGACCATCTCCAAATACAACAAAGGAAATATACTCACAACTCATAAGCACCAACGAGAGCAAGTGATGGGTAAGGGGAGTAAGGCTATGAAGAGGCTTAGGGTGAATATGGAGTCCAAAAGTAGTCTCTCACAAGAGAGTATGAGAGACTCCAAGTGTATGAGCATATATTACTCTAAATCCCGTGAGACCTTCAACACTGATATCACTTTCTAACTTTGACACCTCCAAGCTTGATGTAGAGCACCTCATGTGCGTATGAAAGTGCTTCAACCACTCTATAAGAGGTCATGTGAATAGTCCACTTCTAATAACTTGATGATGTGAAATGATTATGGCATGGGCCTATATAGGATTGGTGGGTAATCAACTTTCTAGAAAAGCATGTGCGAAAAATCTATGAGAAGCATAGAGAAAGTCATACTTAGGTTTTACGTAAAACTACTATTGAGGTGGTTTAAATTAAGGGTATAAATATCTTTTTGTCGGTACATGTGTATAAAAATGCCACATGTTTGGACTTATTTTATTAAGTAAAGTCCAAATTATAAGTGAGTTACATGGGTGCTTCTACAATGTTGGAAAACAATGTCACATTAGTCCAAATCCTGATTAGGGCAGAAACCCTAATTTTGGTACCTATTCATTTTTGGCATAAAATTTGGATAAAATTTTTATGATCCTATCTTGTAGAGCTTGATGAGAGCTATCTAATGGTATAGGACATTTAGTCATCAGAGATCAGATGTGGTAGAAAACCCTAACCAAAGTTGATCAAACTTAGCAATTTTAAAAAGCTAATTTTAGCGATAATAAAAAAACTACGAAAAAAAAAACAGCGATGAGATCAAAGTAAAGCAGAGATCAGTTTTTATGGGATTTTTTCGCATGGAGTTAGAAAGCTATATAAGAAGGTTATGTTGGCACTTGTAGAGACATCTTCTACCATCAAAAGATCAGCCATTAGGCTGATTTTTGAAGGTCTTGCTGATGCACACATGGGCAGCCATGGTGTATGTATAGGCAGCTATGGAGCAGCTTTTGAAGAAGATAAGGAGAAGCCATGGAGTTCTTCTTGGAGAAGAGTGTGCTCACACTCTTGTTGATGAAGAAGACTTGCTCATCAGCAAATTGGTGGTGTTGGTGTTGATCATCCATCTACATGATGTATTTGAAGATTGTCTTCTACATGAAGATTATGGAGTACTTCAAAGACATTGGATGGAGCTTAAGATTGCATCTTATGTTAACTATTCAGGTACATATTCTCTTTATGCACACAGGTATTACTTGAAGCTTATGGAGGCGGTGGCATCCAGATCTGGAGGAGTCCTATTCCGCATACATGGAGACAATGGCATCCATAAAGGAGAATCAATACATGCATGTTACATGCATCATATGAGGTGTTAGAGAAGGTGTTTCCACATGAGTATGAGGATTTCTATGAGCAACATGTTAGCATTCTATGTTAATTCTGTAAGTATGTGATCTATCACACATTTGATTTAGGGTCGTTCATAGCCTAAATTCAGATTAGGGTTTGCTGAATATCAGTTTCAAACTGATCTTTCCTCTTTCAGTCACTCATATTCACTCTTCTACAACCTATCAGGTCCTACATCTCATACATAGTCAGATTTCTGTCACTACATCTGAATATTCTTGTAAATTTTGTACAAACACTCTTCCATCTATTTCTGTTTACATAGAGTGGTTGAGGTTTTGACTCCCACATTATAAATTGACATTTGTATATATAATGGTGTGAGTAAGTAGTGGCTTACATAACACTTTGTACATGTCTAATCTCTCTCTATCTTTGTCTCATCATTGTATGATTAAGTGATGTATCCTAATGTCTCTCAATGTTGGAAGATCCTGGAATCTGTATTTGTAGTTATGGGCCTACTTAATTTCCAACATTTGGTATCAGAGCAACTTCCAACATATGACATACACACTTAATCTAGATGAGTAGAGATTTGAGAATTAGACAATTCAGTCACATGTTTATTTATCAGTGTGGAGTATTTATCAGTGTGGAGTATGAAGCTGATGATCTGTTAGAAGCCAAATACTTTTGGAAGAATGAAAATACTTTACAAAAGTATTGCGTGAAGACCAAGACTTGATGAAGAGAAGGCTACTTCAAATTCAAGGAAAAACAATGGTTTGGAGAAGATGAAGGAACTAGATCAACATCAAATCGAAGGTATTAGTTTCTGCTATTAGATTGTCATTTGCAAGTCATATCTTAGAAGTGCAGTTATGAAGAGATTTGAAGGATTCAAGAAACGCTTTTAAACACTTTCATTACTTTGAAAGTTAAAGCATTAGCTGTTGGAATTTGGGGCCGCAAGATCTTCCAATACTAAAAACCTTTGAGCATACACACTTAATTAAACAAGATGATAAGTGAGAGATAGAAAGAAACTTTGAGACAATAGTAAGTAACGTAAGCAAATTGCTTACTCACTAATATAGAGGGCCAAATTACAAAATAGGAGTACTACTCAACCATATGATGGTGCACTCACTAGATGGAAGAATAGACAAGAAGATGATGATGTACAAAATTCAGATTATGTTGTTATAATCTGTGTGTGTGAAGCAAATGAGCAACGGAGTGAACCTAACCTCTCAAGATAGTGCAACAAATCTGAAAATCAGCAAACCCTAATTCTGAAATTAGGGTTCAGAAGCCCTAAAACAGAATATAGGATTAACTTACAAAAGATAGTTGCCACAAACTTGTAGAAAATTCCTTGCTCCAAGAGAGTAGCCTCTCCTTCACCTCTCCTTAACCTCCAAAGCTTCAGAACTCCAAAATTGACACTATATGAGCATCAACTCTTGCTTGAATTGTCCAAAAGTGTACCCAACGTGTCACTTATATAGTGTTGTGCCTCCAAAATAAAGCTAGTGTAAGTTTTTAGCGAAAAACTCATATCGCAAGTCAAAAAGCTTCTATCATTTTTTTTTATCGCAAAAATTTGCTTTTGGCGTGCTAAAAAAAATCCTATCGCTAAATTTAAATTGTGCTTTATTTTTGATCGCCCAACTTTGCTTTTGCCATCCAATAAATCTACTACCTAGCTTTTTTTGTGTTTTGTACATCAAGAACCTCAAAAATATGCATCCACCATTTTAGGGCAGAAATTAGGGTTTGAGTTTTCTCCTAACTCTGATAGCTCTCATGAAGCTCTATCTATCTAGCCTAAAAAAGTTTTACCTAAAATGTACAAAAAAATGGCTAAGTCCTAAGCTAGATTTGCTTGAAATGGACCATATATACATTGATTTCCAACATTAGCTACACCAAATCAAGTATCTAGAGGTTGTTCTTGACAATTATAATAGAAGATCTCTTTCATGGCAAGAAAGTGTTGGAGCAAAAGAGAATATTCAGTAGATGGAGAAGCTCAAATGGAGCACCTCTTGACTGAGCAGCACGGCAGGTTAGTGTCCAGTAGCACACGCAGGTGAGAGAGAGAGAGAGATCGAAAGAAGAGAGACGCAGCTGTTTTTGGTGGGTTCTCCAAAAGAGAAGTGAACCTTAACTTTAGTTTAGGTTATTATTTATAGGACCTGGCCAAGTTCACACTGAACTTGGCCAAAAGAATAAAAATGACTTATAATGACTATAATCAGCCTTTTAAAGGCCTATACACAAGTGTACAACTATGAGGGGTCATTTAGGGCCTTTACCCAACAGCCTCCCACTTAAACGCATAAATGACACCTTTAAGTTATGTGACTCCCACCATCTTTATACATAGCTGATGTTGAGCTTTGGACAAGCACTTGGTAAGAACATCTGCAGGATTCTGTGACGTATGGACCTTAACCAATGTGATAAGGCCATCCTCAAGCACTTCTCGAATGAAGTGATACCGCACATCAATGTGATTTGTACGTGCATGGAACATGGCATTCTTTGCTAAACATATAGCACTTTGGCTGTCACATCCAAGCATAGGTGCCTTGCTGGGCAAACCAAACTCAGCATAAACGTGCCAGCCAAATGGCTTCCTTGGAAGCCAAATGGCTTCCTTGGAAGCCAAATGGCTTCCTTGGAAGCCTCAGTGGCTGAAATATATTCAGCCTCCGTAGTTGACATAGCAACAATCTTTTGCAACCTAGAACACCATGAAATAGCACCTCCTACAAGAGTAAATATATATCCACTTGTGGATTTACGAGTATCCACATCACCAGCCATGTTAGAGTCACAAAAGCCTTTCAGCTCCAATGGATCTTTGCCATAGCAAATACATTTATTCTTGGTCCCTTTCAAGTACCTCAAGATAGATTTCACTGCCTCCCAATGAGCTTTGCCAGGATTAGCCATAAACCTGCTAACAACTCCCACTGCATGAGCAATGTCTGGCCGAGTGGCAACCATAGCATACATAAGTGAACCACAGGCTGATGCATATGGAACACTCTTCATGTAGTTGGTTGCATCATCATCCTTGGGACAGTCATCTTTGGAAAGCTTAACATGTGGCTGCAATGGCACTCCAAGAGGCTTAGAATACGCCACATTAAATCTGTCCAATACTTTATCAATGTACTTTTCTTGGGATAAATGCAAAGTATGCTGCTGCCTATCCCTTTTTATTCGCATACCAAGAATATGCTCAGCTTCCCCAAGGTCTTTCATTGAGAACTAAGAGTTCAGCTGCTGTGCATGTTTGAGCATAAATGCATCAAACTTCTTATACCATTGCCTAGGGGCTTGTTTCAGCCCATATAAGCTCCTTTTCAGCTTGCATACCAGATGCTCTTTTCCAGGAATGGCATATCCTTTTGGCTGTTTCATGTACAGCTCTTCATCTAAGTCACCATGCAAAAAGGCTGTTTTAACATCCATTTGGAATAGCTCCAAATCCAAAGCAGCTGTAATAGCAAATAGCACACGTAGAGTGGTCATTTTAACTACCGGAGAGAACACCTCTTCGAAATCAATGCCCTCCTTTTGGGCATATCCCTTAGCAACCAGCCTTGCCTTATACTTGGGTTTGCCATCAACAGTTTTGATTTTGTATACCCACTTGTTAGGAATGGCTTTCCTAACTTTGGGCAACTCAACAAGATCCCAAGTATCATTTGCATGCAAGGCCATTATTTCTTCCTGCATGGCTAACTCCCACTTCTTCTTGTGCTCACATAGCTTTGCCTCTTTATAAGTGAGAGGCTCCCCCTCATCTGATAACATAATGTAATATATAGAGGGATCATATCTGTTCATTGGCCTCGTAGCACGTGTAGATCTTCTTACCCAATGATCCACATTATCTGGCAATGGATCTACATCAGGAGTTATATCAACATGTCCATTGTTAATGGGCTTCTGCACATCATTTCCAGCCCTGTTTTCAGCATGAATACGTGGCTGCATATGCCCATCATGAGCGTCATTTTCTTGTCCAGCATCATCTGGATCAAAAACCACTGGATAATCAATATTTTCAGCCCTTTGTGGTGCATCATGAGGATCAAAATCAGGCCTAATAGGTGGCTGGTCATGCTGAAATCTGACCCTTTTATGGTCATCCTTTGAGGCACAATTATTTTGAAGCAACCTTGCCTCATTAAAAACAATATCCCAGCTGCGTACAACTTTCTTGAGATGAGGTATCCAAATTCTATAGCCCATTTCACCTTCTTCACCATATCCCATGAAGAGACCTTTTATGGACTTAGCATCAAGTTTGTTTCTCAGCTCCGGCCTTGTGTGCACAAAAGCCTCGCAGCCAAAGACACGTAAGTGATCATATGAAGCAGGTTTGCCAGACCAAACCTCTTCAGGGATGTCACCTTTCAAGGACATGTGAGGGGATCTATTGCAAATATGTATTGCAGTTTTGAGTGCCTCTCCCCAAAATCCATGAGGGAGATTAGCTGTGGACATCATGCATCTCACCCTCTCACAAAGTGTCCTATTATAGCATTCAGCCACACCATTAGAAGAGGGGCTGTATGGAACAGTAAGCTCCCTCTTAATGCCCAAATTTTCACAAAATTTCTGAAATTCAATACTTGTATACTCACCACCATTGTCCATACGCAAGCATTTCAGCTTTCTACCTGTTTGGGTGGTCACAAATGCATGAAAGCGCTTAAACGAAGCAAATGCTTCATCCTTAGATTTAAGCAATTTAATCCAAATTTTTCTAGAAAAATCATCAACAAAAGAGATGAAATACAAAGCACCCCCCATAGATTTGGTGGGCATGCTACATACATCACAATGAACAAGATAAATACACAAGACTTACGAGACACACCAGAATAAAAGGAACGTTTCACTTGCTTTCCATATTGACATTCATTACAAAAATCAAGCTTTGTGCCTCTAGCATCAAGCTTCTTTAAGTTACAAAGCCTAGTGAGACTCTTTTGGCTCATATGGCCAAGTCTCTTATGCCACAACTCCATATGGGAGTGAACTTCAACCAAAGCAATGAACTTGCTTGATAAGGCTTTCCCATGCAAGCAATAGAGAGTTCTCTTCTTTATGCCTTTCACAATCAGCCTTGATCCCTTTGTCATTTTCCATGATCCTCTCTCAAAGAGAATGCTACAACCATGCATATCCATTTGATCCACAGAGAGTAAGCTTTTCTTGATCCCTGGTACATAACGCACATCATGCAAAACCCGCTCATTAGTGCCATTTGTAGAGAAATACACTGTGCCAATACCCTCAATGGAACAAGCATTATTGTTTCCAAGGTATACATGGCCATGGCTGCCTGCAGTAAAAGTAGAAAAGCACTCCTTGATAGGAGTCACATGAAAAGAAGCACCAGAGTCAACTAACCATGTCTGGGCCAATGCATCATTAACGGTGAGCAAAGCATCGATAAGATCACTTTTGGTGATCGACATGTCTTGTGTATGAACATTTAGAGAGAAATCATATGCATAAGTATCATCAGCTGATAAAGAAGTGCACAAAATATCCTCAAGATCTGACAGCTCCTCTATGACTACATAAGGGGCCACATTGGCCTTCTCTTTGTCCTTTTGGTTGTCCTGTGCATGGGTCTTGTCTTCTTTCTTGCCCTTATTTTTATCTCCAGCATTCCTATTTCTTTCAAGCTGTGCCTTGTAATAGTGGCAATCACGTTTCTTGTGGCCTTTCCTGCCACACTGATAGCAAGTCACATCATTGCTTTTACCTTTGCTTCCATTACCTCTTTCCCTGCTCTTACTCTTATTCCTTTGTGCATTATTACTCCTCTTATCTGTTCTTCCTCTAATCATGTTAGCTGTGCTGCCACCTTCACCACCTGCGTGTCTCCTGATCTTTTCATTAAGTATAGAACCCCTAACACCATCAAAGGTTAGGTTGGGGTTATTGGACAATGAGACTACCAGTGTCTCCCAAGAGTGAGGAAGTGTCATAAGCAAGAAGATGGCTTTAAGTTTGTCATCAAAAGAAGCCATACCTGAGTCCTGCAATTGTGACAAAGTACCTATAAAGATGGATAAGTGTTGAGCTGCACTCTTGGACTCATCAAGTTGCGTACCAAGAAGCTTCCGCATCAAATGCACTTGATTCACAGGCGTAGTGTTCTCATAAGTTGCTTTCAACTTTGTCCATATTTCTGAAGCAGAGGTCAGCCCTTTGAGATCTACCAAGATCTCATCAGAGACGGCCATCTTGATATACGTAACAACTTTCTTATTCAAGATCAGCCAAACTTCCTGTGACATATCTTTTGGTTTTTCCGCTTCCAATGCCCTATCACAATCCTTCAAGAAAAGAATACCTTGCATTCTCTCGTTCCACAAATCGAAACCTATTCCCTCAAAACGTCAAATCTCAAATAGCATGATTGCACGATGAAGAAGTTAATATGCTGAAATTTGGGCAAAAATGCACTAAATCAGAGTATCACTTCTAAAAAAATGATGCACAATGGCTTCAAACTGTTGTGGGAGCAAAAACAGACGAGTTGGACCATAAGATTAAAATCTGTAATTTTCTGAAATTACCTGCAGAAAATTCCAGCAAGTCAATTTATGCTTCAAATCAGCAAATTTGATTTTTCTTGACCTCAAAGTGTATACATAAGGCTATAAGGAAGCCTTTAGAAGCAAAAGCCCCAAATTTTCTCTTCAGAATTTTGAAAAATTCTGAGAAAATCCTACAATTTGCTGTACATAAGAAAATTTCTCATGCCACACTTCAATACATGAAATGTTAAACCTGTATATTGCTGTTTTGGACTGTGGAACACTTGTGTACACCTGTAAAACATCTGGAAATAGCCTGTTTTGAGCAATAAGACAAAGAGGAACGGTTTCTTCGCGATGCATACGAAGAATATCACGTGAAAAGAAGTTTATGCTGCTCCAAAGGTGTGGTGCTGCACTTTTAACCCTTTTCTTCCCGACAAAACTCAGAGAAACCTGCAAAAACTGAAGTAGAACACTCCAGAAATGCTGATGTCGCTGTTTTGGGCACCTTCTTCGCGATGAAACGCGAAGATCTTGCAGAATCTGAAGAAAACCCTGCTGAAAACTGAAACGAAGCTTCTCTAATGCCTCAACCGAGCTCTGATACCAGTTGTTGGAGCAAAAGATAGTATTGAGCAGATGGAGAAGCTCAAATGGAGCACCTCTTGACTGAGCGGCAGGCAGGTGAGTGACCAGTAGCACACAGAGGTGAGAGAGAGAGAGAGATCGAAAGAAGAGAGGCGCAGCTGTTTTTGGTGGGTTCTCCAAAAGAGAAGTGAACCCTAACTTTAGTTTAGGTTATTATTTATAGGACCTGGCCAAGTTCACACTGAACTTGGCCAAAAGAATAAAAATGACTTATAATGACTATAATCAGTCTTTTAAAGGCCTATACACAAGTGTACAAACTATGAGGGTTCATTTAGGGCCTTTACCAAAACAGAAAGCTCATCTAAGAAGAGAAATTTGGAGATTAGATCAGTTTTGTTTTCAGCAAACACAAGGTTGGAAGTTTTTTTTATCAGATTTTGTACCTAGAAAGGTAATTCAGCATTCAAGTCAACTCAAGGAAAAGGTTGGTGAATTCAGTCATGTCAGTCAAATTTGAAGCAGAGTATTGATTTTGTCATGGACACAAAGGAAACCATCTTGAACCTTAGATTCCATGTTACTTTCTATATCTCATGATTGGTTGAGAATTTGGAGAAACTAATGCTACCATTGCGTCCGGAATGTGCTAAAACCCTAAGATGGACTGTCTTCTTGCTTGATTCGGACATGCAAAGATCATATTTTGGATTGATGACATCATCATTTCGTAACCGCCATAGAACCACCCTTGGAAAACCTATATAAAGAGGGGTTGGCCACATTCATAATCAATCTTACCAATACCAGTCTTGGGAGCTCAAGGAGTCATGACCGCCAAGTAAGTACTCTTCAAGTTCCAGTTCTAGTTCTTGTCTTGTTCCTTGTTCTAGTCTAGTTCTTGGACATCCTATCTTGTCCTCTTGTAATCTCGTAGTACGAGATCCTGTCGAGTTCTTTTTTGTATCTAGTTCATCTCTGAGAAGGGAGTTTTTGTAATCTAGATATCTTGTCTCTTACTTACGATCCCGGGTTGTGGGATCTCCTGTATATCTCTAGCCGAGTTATTCATACCTATCAATCCTGGGTTGTGGGACATCTTGTATGAGTCATGTATTCTTGTATTGATTTCCCTTCGTGGGTGTTCTTGTTATCAGAAGTGTATTTTCGAAATCTTGTCTACTGTAGTCAGAGAGCACAATCTAGTGCTCCCCTGACATTTTGGCAAGACTATCTACATCAAGACTTAACACCATGGAGATTATTTCTGAAGAAATCTTTTTTGCACTTAAAGTTATTCAACAACAAGTCCAAGAGATACGAGAAAGCAAACAAAGGATTCAGAAACAGAATATTCAAGATGTAATCACAGAACTTCAAAGACAAATCCAAGAGCTGCAGATCATTGTAAATCAATCTTCTTGAAGTACCCCATGATAACTAACACAAAGAAAAGTCCAAAAGTCAGCATGCTTGAGAAGTTTGATGGGACAAGGTCAAAGTTTCAAGGATTTGTGCAACAAGCGAAGCTATTCATAAGGATGCAACCAGATAGGTACCATGATGATGCTTCTCAAGTAGGACTCATAGGAGCTCTATCATCTGATCCTGTTCTTTCATGGTTTGCAGCTCTTGTGGGACATCTTGTATGAGTCACGTATTCTTGTATTGTTTTCCCTTCGTGGGTGTTCTTGTTATCAGAAGTGTATTTCCGAAATCTTGTCTACTATAGTCAAAGAGCACAATCTAGTGCTCCGTTGACATTTTGACAAGACTATCTACATCAAGACCAGACACCATGGAGATTATTCGTGAAGAAATCTTTTCTGCACTTAAAGTTATTCAATAATAAGTCCAAGAGATACGAGAAAGCCAACAAAGGATTCAACAACAGAATATTCAAGATGTAATCACAGAACATCAAAGACAAATCCAAGAATTGCACATCATTGTAAATCAATCTTCTTCAAGTACCCATGATAACTAACACAAAGAAAAGTCCAAAAAGTCAGCATGCCTGAGAAGTTTGATGAGACAAGGTCAAAGTTTCGAGGATTTGTGCAACAAGTGAAGCTATTCATAAGGATGCAACCAGATAGGTACCATGATGATGCTTCTCAAGTAGGACTCATAGGAACTCTATTATGTGTAACTGCACTTTTATGGTTTGCACCTATCCTTGAGAAGGAAATGGATATTTTGCATGATTTCAAGGCCTTTATTCGGGAGTTCACATCTTTGTTTGGAGATACCAATTGTTCACATGTTGCCGAAATAAAGCTAAGGAATTTACATCAAGGAAATAGGCCTTCGTCTACCTATGCATTAGAATTTAGACAAATCATTTGTGATCTCACATGGCAAGAGGATTATTTTATCAACCAATTTCGATGGGGCTTACGTGATGATGTCAAGGACCTCATGTTAACCATGCCCAAGGTAAATACTTTGAATGAATTCATGAATCAAGTAATTGAGTCTGACAATAGGTTGTTTGAGAGAAAGCAAGAGAAGAAGATTTCTGCTCACAATCGAGAATACAAGTTTATCTTAGTTCCTCAACAACATATGTTGGAAGAATCTCAATCAAAATCCATGTAGTTGGATAACATTAGGGTCAGGTGACTTACACCAAAGGAAAGAAAACATCGAAAAGACAATGGGTTATGCTTTTATTATGGAGATCATGGTCATATGGTATTCGAATGTCCTAAGAAGAATAAGCAAGTTGGAATTAGGACTTTTACAATCACCATCCGACATCAGAAGGATCATTATCAAAGTCAAAAGAGAAGTCCTTTCCATCATGAGAATCATGGCCTTGATTCTGTACGTAGATATACTACAAACCCTTTCCAGTCTCATCATGGATATCCATCATCATCATGTTCTAGTACCACACATCAAGAACTCTACAAAGACCAAGAGCTATGAAGATTCAAGTTTTGGAAGATCTCACAGTCAGATAACCGCTCCTCGTGGAACTCGTCGCTTGAGGGGGAGATGATGTCATGGACACAAAGGAAACCATCTTGAACCTTAGATTCCATGTCACTTTCTATATCTCATGATTGGTTGAGAATTTGGAGAAACTAATGCTACCATTGCATCCGAAATGTGCCAAAATCCTAAGATCGACTGTCTTCTTGCTTGATTCGGACGTGCAGAGACCATATTTTGGATTGATGACATCATGATGATGACATCATTTCGTACCGCCATAGAATTGCCCTTGGAAAACCTATATAAGGAGGGATTGGCCACATTCATAATCAGTGTTACCAATACCAGTTTTGGGAGCTCAAGGAATCGTGACCGCCAAGTAAGACTCTTCAAGTTTCAGTTCTAGTTCTTGTCTTGTTCCTTGTTCTAGTCTAGTTCTTGGACATCCTATCTTGTCCTCTTGTAATCTTGTAGTACGAGATCCTGTCGAGTTCTTTCTTGTATCTAGTTCATCTCGGAGAAGGGAGTTCTTGTAATCTAGATATCTTGTCTCATACTTACGATCCCGGGTTGTGGGATCTCCTGTATCATCTCTAGTCGAGTTATTCATACCTATCAATCGCGGGTTATGGGACATCTTGTATTAGTCACGTATTCTTGTATTGTTTTCCCTTCGTGGGTGTTCTTGTTATCAGAAGTGTATTTCCGAAATCTTGTCTACTGTAGTCAGAGAGCACAATCTAGTGCTCCCCTGACAGATTCAGCATATGAGGAGATGGTAAAACATGCTTCTATGTTCACTTCCATTTATATACCATGTTTGTTTTGTCTCTTACTCTTAGCACTAGAGGAAGAGAAAAATTCATTTGAAGAAGTTAAGAGTGCTTGCTACTTCAAGATGAAGAGAACAAAAGGTATGGAAGAGAAGTTTGAAGATGGTGACATCATCAGGTGGAAGAAAGATGTAGAAGGTCCAACAATTCCAAAGGAAAATTTCCTTCTTTTCTCTTATATTTTCCATATAATTTTCCTACTTTTATCATTTACATCCAAAGACAAATCTACGAGAACATCTTGTGTGAAGAAGATAGTTTTAAGAAGAAGCAGTTTCTTGTTTTGCATTATACTTGGTCACGTTTTAATAAGTTTTGACAAAGAATTGCATTGAGAGAAAGAAAAGAAGCAGATATCTAAGACAACTTATATGTTTTGACTCATATGTGTATGAATTATGTTTTAGTTGAAGCTTTTGAGAAGGCAGCTTATATGTTCCCTCAAAGAATTCTTGGAGTGTCAATTCAAAGCTACTTGGTATATGAAAAGTTGCAGAGAAGTATTTTTCTTCTTTACCTAACTCTTGAAGTAAAAGAGTATTTGTAGCATATGTTGGAGACTTGGAGTTAGGTTTTTTGTTTGGAAAAGGTACCTCATATTCAGTGTAGTAAAAAAATTCAGAGTTTTTTCGGAGGAAAATTTAGTATTTTCAGAAAAATTCAGAATAATTCAGGTTTTTTGATATACAAGTTAAATGGAGAATCTACTTTCTATGTTTATCTTGACTTTTGGATACATGCTTGTATTCAAAAAGGTGTTCCATCATATCCTATCACTTGATTGAGAAGTGGAGTTAGCCAAAAGAAAGTCAAGCAGATACTATCACATTTCACCTGGGAAGAATATGAAGATATGAAGTATAACTTGCAAATTTTGGGGTTCTCAAGGTGAGAGTTTGTCCACTTGTGTTCTAGTAGAAGTTGCAGATTCTTGGGAAGGATTTAGTTGAAGAAAAGTTTTACAACTTTATGTAAGAAGCATGGACACTTAGAGTCATTCAGGTAGCAAATCAAACATTCAGTCATGAAGGTTTGATGAGAGCAGATTCTACACAGGTATTTTGTTGAAGAGATCTTAGATCTTGAGTATTCTTGAGTCAGATGTCTATCCTTTGTTTGTAAAGTTCTTAGCATTGGAAGAAGTAAGTCAAAGATTCAGATTCTTTCAGATTAGTGTTGCAGAGAAATAAAAGAAGATACTTGTTATGTTGCAGAAGATTATGAATCCTAAAGTGCTTTCATCAAAGTTTTTTGTTATGATGTAATAGTATCAGCTAACCTTATTCTAGATTATTGGAAGCTTAGGAGTGGCAGTGAAAGCTATTGGCATCTGCAATGCTAGTGAAAAGGGGTTCAGATTATTTGTTTCAGACACAGGTATTGATGTTATGGAAGCAATGCTAAATCACTGAAGATCAGATTTATTGAAACGAAGGAAGACGTTCAAGATTTCATAAAGTCTGATGTACTTTGAAGAAGTTTGGATACTACTGTTAAATCATCCAGGGGGGTGGAGAAACATGAAGACTTATTTTCCTATATAAAGGGATGCCGAATCATACCCACAGGTATTCCTATATTTCCTTTGTCAGTTTCTCTTTATGTTCCAACTTTTGAAGAAGAAGGAAGAAGGAGAATGTCTTGAGAAAAATCTTGTTGGGTGTTCCTGTTTGGGAGAAAGTTCCAGAGTTCTATTGCAGAGAAACTTGATATTTTAGAGAGGTCTTTTACTTATGAGGTGTGCACATATATGATTGAACCAGACTTTGAAGGAAAGAGGTATGAAGGACTTACAAATAGAACAAGGATGAAGACAAGATGACAACATAGATATGAAACTTTGTTGAGACTCATGAGAGTTGAGTATAGTCAGAGATGAACCAACTAATGTTCATAATACAGTAAGTTGTGAGTTGTCAATCACAAGTCTCAGGATTCAATTCCTAATTTTGTTTAGTGTATTTACATGATACAGCAGAAGTATGTTGAGAAACTTTTCTTAAGGTAAATGCAAATATGTGGATCTTAATGTATTCTTACAGGTGTTAGAAGACTTATTTCAGGAGATAGCAGATTCAGAGTCAATTCATGCTACATATGTTCTCGAGCAATGATTGCTTGATGTATGCTAACACTATTGGATATCTAGTTTGCATTCTTTCTCAGGTATTATGGTTCATATTCAGCAAATTCAGATTTTTGAAGTCTGAAGAAGTTCAAATTCAGTTTTGAAGATAAAGTTTGAAGGTCAATTCTAAAGGACAAGTTTGAAGCTTATGTCAGTTTGCAGAAGAATGAAGTTGAAAATCCAGTTCAGTTTGTACCAATATGACATTGAAGGGGGATTGTACGAAAACAATGTTACATTAGTCCAAATCCCTATTAGGGCAGAAACCTTAATTTTGGTACTTAGTCATTTTTGGCACAAGATTTGGGTAAAATTTTTATGATCCGATCTTGTAGAGCTTGATGAGAGCTATCTAATGGTATAGGACATTTAGTCATCAGAGATCAGATGTGGGAGAAAACCCTAACCAAAGTTGATCAAATTTAGCAATTTGAAAAAGCTACTTTTGGCAATAATAAAAAAACTACGATAAAAAAAAAAAAAACAACGATGAGATTAAAATAAAGCAGCGATCAGTTTTTATGGGATTTTTTTGCATGGAGTTAGAAACCTATATAAGAAGGTTATGCTTGCACTTGTAAAGACATCTTCTACCATCGAAAGATCAGCCATTAGGCTGATTTTTGAAGGTCTTGTTGATGCACACATGGGGCAGCCATGGTGTATGTATAGGCAGCTATGGAGCAACTTTTGAAGAAGATAAGGAGAAGCCATGGAGTTCTTCTTGGAGAAGAGTGCTCACACTCGTTGATGAAGAAGACTTGCTCATCAGCAAATTAGTGGTGTTGATCATCTATCTACATGATGTATTTGAAGATTGTCTTCTACATGAAGATTATGGAGTACTTCAAAGACATTGGATGGAACTTAACGTAAGATTGCATCTTATGTTAATTACTCAGGTACATATTCTCTTTATGCACACAGGTACTGCTTGAAGCTTATGGAGGGGCATTCATATTCGGTATACATGGAGACAATGGCATCCATAAAGGAGAATCAGTACATGCATGTTACATGCATCAGATGAGGTGTTAGAGAAGGTGTTTCCACATGAGTATAAGGATTTCTGTCAGCAACATGTTAGCATTCTATGCTAATTCTATAAGTATGTGATCTATCACACACACATCTGATTTAGGGTCTTCCATAGCTTAAATTCAGATTAGGGTTTGTTGAATATCAGTTTCAAACTGATCTTTCCTTTTTCAGTCACTCATATTCACTCTTCTACAACCTATCAGGTCCTACATCTCATACATATTCAGATTTCTGTTCCTACATTTCAATATTCTTGTAAATTTTGTACATACACTCTTCCATCTATTTCTGTTCACATAGAGTGGTTGAGGTTTTGACTCCCTCATTGTAAATTGACATTTGTATATATGATGGTGTGAGTAAGTAGTGGCTTACATAACACTTTGTACATGATGTCTAATCTCTCTCTATCTTTGTCTCATCATTGTATGATTAAGTGATGTATGCTCATGTCTGTCAATGTCGGAAGATCCTGGAATCTGTGTTTGTAGTTATGGGCCTACCTAATTTCCAACATACAATGGGCTTGGAAGTTGGCCCATGCAAGGACCGATCAAGTTTCTGTATTATGTCAGCTTGTATGGGTATTTATGTTGGATGGTCCATGCCATACACAGGTTTCTTGGTCATCCACACATTACAAGAAGCTTCAAAGTTGTTAGTTTTTGAGTAATCTTTATTCCACATTGTAACTTTGAGTTGTTTCTGCATATCTGACCTGGAATTATGAGAAAGAGTGTAGCAGTCTATGTGCTTGTCTTTCTTTTCGTATTCCACACACCTATGATTCTTCATCTTTATCATAATGATACCAATCAGGGAAAATAAAATGGCTTTACATTATTCTATGAAATTGAGTTGCGCTATTTGATGCTCAATGTTTGCTTCCGATTCCTGTTTGCTCAATGTTGGTTTCTTTAGTCTTCTCTTAAAAGCATTTTCCTCATTGTGCTTGTGTCCTGGTTGATGTGTATAAGGATGTGTGTCTGCAGTTTGTCTAGAAGCTGCTGCATTCAACAGTGTTCAAATAGGAATTGTGTGCTCACTGCGAGAAAGAACTGTTTCTGAAAAGTTGCAATGGGCATCTCCAAAGTAGTTGCTATCAACAGCATAGTTCTGATGGGCATCACAATTTCTCTGAGAAACAGAGCACCTTGGCCAATCCTTGCAGCTCTAGTACATGCATCAGCTCTTGGTCTCGTTGTTGCAGTATCGGCACACCCAACATTCAATTTTGTGAACCTCTTCTCCAAATCAAGAGATGGCTATTTCCCCTGGTGGTCCTATGGGCTTCACTTCTGGTATATGTATTTGGCAAGAGGATATGTGTGTGCTAGACGCAAGCAAACAAATGAGCCAGTGTATACAAAGGTAAACGAGGGCCTTTACGTTGGAGGTTGGCCATTTCAACCATCAGATGTGCCCCCTGGCAGTCCAGCTATCATCGACTGTACTTGCGAGCTTCCAAGGAGTGAGTGCGTGCGTGGCCTGCCTTACTTGTGCATCCCTACATGGGATTCAAGGGCCCCACTTGTAAAGGACATCCAAAGAGCTGTGGTTTGGGCTAGAGATGTGAGGCAGCAAGAAAACCGTCCAGTCTTGGTTCATTGTGCTTTCGGTAATTGTTTCTTTAGTCTTTTTCTTTGCATGCACGTTGATGGACAAATATTGATATCTGTTATTAAATTTCTTTGTTCTCGGTAGCTCAAGATGCACAGAAGTTCTGATGCCAGGAACTAGAAATAAGCACCCACTCACTTATTTGTCTACTTTTGCACACACTTATATACAGAAACAGGATCCGAGTCCCTACTCGAGCCCATTATTTTTTCCAAAAGAGGGGTTCTCACTGCTTAAACTTGAAACTTGATGCAAGTTTTTTGAGCGTTGTACTGAATGTAGGATAAACATAAAAGAAATCATAACTTAATATTTTTTCCATAGAAATTTTAGTGCTAAATCTCATTCCAGAGGAATTTTTAAAAGCTTCAGCACAAATCAGGTTAAACATAGGATTGACAAGCAAATTTACCTACATGCACAGCAAACCAATCAGATGTGAAGTTGTCCACAGAAACTTTTTGGTTCTAAAAGAATTCACGTGTGTGGACTAGATTAACAGTTCAACAACTTTTGTGATTTAAAGGTCTATATTAGAGAAACACTGTCCTCATGCATATGCATCTGCGTTCTTCACATAGGTCACAGTACTAAGTGCATCTAAGTAGTCCAGCTGCAGAATCACAAAGAGGAC
The DNA here is from genome assembly GCA_020310875.1 of Ceratopteris richardii. Classification (NCBI taxonomy): domain Eukaryota; kingdom Viridiplantae; phylum Streptophyta; class Polypodiopsida; order Polypodiales; family Pteridaceae; genus Ceratopteris; species Ceratopteris richardii. The sequence continues at coordinate 46,437,062 of CM035419.1, read as the reverse complement.
TTTCTGGCCCTGTGATTGAGTGGTGTTATGATATTTTTTTTTAGGGCATGGACGGAGTGTTACAGTCATGTGTGCTTTACTGGTTGCTCTTGGTGTAGTTGACAACTGGAAAGCTGCAATCGAGCTAATCAAAGACTGCAGGCCAAAAGTTCACGTAAATCAGATACAACAGAAAGTTTTAGAGGAATGGGTCAAGCAGTATTATAAATGACGAAGTTTCTGTATCAAAGCTCAGTCCATTATATTGATATGGCACCATTTAGCATACTGAAAGTAACTGAAATCAAGGGATCATTGTTTTACATTTTTTTAATCAATATTGTATATGTTTATCAATATTCAATGGAACGTTACATTTGAGACATTTAAACGTGAGCTATTTCCTTTCATATAGTCAGATCTGATGTTGTCCTGATCTTCATTGGGTAAGGTGGCTTGATTATGGATTGTCTGAGACTTCTGATCAAATCTTTCCTTCATTCCCGTTGCTTCCGAGTCTTATCATTGGGACTTATTTTGAGAAATAATTATTGCCTAATAGTTGGTAAGGCTCTTCAAGTCTGTTCATTGATCAGACACGCATGAAAGGTGCAAACTGTGATCTTTCTAAAAATTTTGCAACACATCATCACTGGTTTTGCTCATCTCTTTGAGTGGTTAGGATACCCCTTTTTTCCCAGCATCTGATCTCAGATATATATTGCATGATTTGTATTATAAAAGGTGCTTGATCTTTGACATTGTGAGCTGACACACATGATGTGGGAAACTTATGCCGAGGGCCTTGCTATCATTTTCATTAATTAGTTTGTTGGTAACGAGAGCAGATGATGTCCTGAAGCATTCAGAGGCTGCTACCTAATCTTCAAGTTTGGCTGACAGAGATGTCAATAAGATGTCATGATTTGTTAAGCCTGAGTTGGACTTGTAATGTTTGTATAAGAAACAACATTCTGATTTTAAAGTAGAGTTCTGTTCTTGACATTAGAGGCATGCTTTTTTCAAAAAGGGGGAACAGTACTATATTGAAGCACTGGCCGTTGTTCTCATTTGCAAGGGTGTTGTAAAGTGCAACCAGCTGAAGATAATCACAGCAAGGGGTGTATATGTAGAAGTCAAGACCAAGGAATCACAGGGCTAAATTATTTTGCTAGAACATACTTCGGAGATGTTCAAAGTCTCTGAAGACTATTTTTAAGGATATCATTTTGGTATTTAAACTAGGCTTTTCCAAGTCTTGAAAGTACCTGAGAAGTTGTGAGGACGCTAACGGGAGGGAGTTAAAAAAAATTTTATAGGTGTCAAAGGATCTTTCTTGGAGTTTGCATATGGGGGAAGGTGTCACCTTGGATGTGCTTGACGTTATGAAGGACTATTTTTATGAATGTATTATTAATTATTGTAAATGTGAAAACTATCATGGAGAAAGCATGTAAAACAAAGGGATGATGTTGACTCAAATGCCAGAACATCTTTGTAGGAGCTTCTAACATAAGCTTATGATTGACTAAAACTGAGTAAATGTCAAGTTTTGATCCTTGTATGATGTGAAAGAGGCTCTTTTACGAAAGTGGCCATTGGTTCTGAAGACAGTTCACCCTCAACGCTTCTTGGAAGAGTGGCCAAGAAATCCCTTAGCTATGCCTTGGAGCTCAAAACTCAGAGGTAAGACTTCATTTTGTGCAATCTATGGGTTCTCGGGCCCCTTTTCAAACATGCACTATTGTTTGAGGTGTTTTCTGTTTGCACACTCTTTTCATGTTCTTATTTTTGGAGATTCCACGTAACAACATGTTTTTCAAGCTCTGATCATACGTCCATAAGTCCATTGAAGAGGGTTAAATCCTTCGAAAGTTTATGAGAAGGCTTTCCCGTTTGCCTGATTCGGAGGATATCTATTGTAATCAAAGTCAGATCTTTACATCATTAGAAACTTAAAACTTCAATGTGTGCATTGTACATGAATTGTTCAGTGACTCAAATTTATCTCATCTTTGGCATGTTGGATGCATATTCATGTGTTTGAAGCTTTTATGATTTCATAAGTTTCATGCTTCGCTGGGAATTGCTGCAAAATTTCACGATGTGCTGAAATCTGAAGAGTGGATAAAGTTCTAGGAAAGGCTTGATTGGAAATTAATGATGTGTTTGTTTTTGTGTGTGCGTGCGTGTGCGCGCCCGCTTGTGTGTGTTTGTGTGTGTGCGTGCGTGTGCGCGCCCGCTTGTGTGTGTTTGTGTGTTGTTCTTTCAAACTTCCAGCTTACAGAGCTAGTAGGTCGTAAGGTTGAACTCCGTAAAAAGAAAAAAAAACGATGGAAAAAGTGAAAGACACTCTAAAAATTTCTTTCCAGGAGCTGCACAGAATCCATATAATAAAGGAAATTTACCTTCACTTTCAAACTGTGTGCCTCTTTTACTTTTCATACACTGGCTACACAAGCAACTTGGACCACTTTGGCTGAACCCAACCTCGAGCACCCGTGCAGGACATAGACCACTTTTGGATGAGGACCATTCCTGGACAAGGACCAGACCAATCACCCATATGATCCCCGCAGTGGTACAATCTAGATATCTCAGCCGTATCTTTCCCTCTCAGAGGAATGACGGCCATAAGCTTATAGCTGGTAATTGCATCTGCCACGTATTTTAGGGACTAGGATGCTACGGAAGGGCAAAGCATTCAGAGACTGAGGGGACATGCAAAATAGAGATACATCTAGAAAGAGAGAGCAAAAGAGCCCAAGTAATGCGTATCCAGGCAAGGCCATTCTGTGTTACCTGTTTTTGTGCACCCCCTTCTGTTGCTTGTTGTCAACTCAAGGAAGCCAGACTCTAGATAAAGGAAGGAGGTTCTTTAGGCTGGCGCTTGTGAATGAGTCTTCACGCAGTCAGTGTTTGGTGTATCTTGGCAGGCAGTACTCTGGGTTAATTTTCTTGTTTTAGTGTGCAGCATAAGAGCATGTATGCTCGGGTCATGACCTTGATCTTATGTTTAAGACGCTGGAAAGATTCGTTTGAGGTGTATTTCTTACTGTGAATCTAGATCTTTATCTAATTCTTCATCTAATTTTGGTCCTCTCTCATATTACTTGGGTTAACCATTTTATCATTATATTCTTTGCTTGTATTGAATCGATCTTGTTAATTATCATGATGCAAGGCTGAGAATTACTAGAACAATTTCATCCTGCGATCATCCACCCACGTTTGATTCCTTGAATATATCTATATATGAAATCCGGGATGTCAGGTCGGACTACTTTGCTCTAGGACTCCTCACCTTACTCTGGAATTCACTCCTGCAAGCTCTCCTTGCCGTTTGGTCAGTCCATCCTCTTCCTCTTATTTCTGCTTTTTCATCATATGGATCCATTTCTGGAGACCAACTCTCCTAGGCCATTTTTGCTAGACACATCCTTTTGCCAAGATCTCCTACACCGATTTCCCTCGACCACTTCCATTGCTGAATTTTCCTAGACCGATTTCCCTCGAGCACTTCCCTTGCTGAATTCCCCTTAGAACAATTTCGCTTGACTTCTCTTGCCCAATTCACGTTAGCCGATTTCTCTCAACCACCTTTTCCTTGCCCAAGGCTCCTAGAGCTATTTCCCTTGTTCAATATTCCTTGATGGCCAAATTGACCACCTTTTCTCCAGACCAATCTCCCTCGACTAGTTTCTGGACTGATTTCTTTAGGGTAGACCATGGCGAATTCTCCTTCGCCTAATTAGCCTAGACCAAAATATATAGATCTGTCTCTTGTGGCTTCTTTCTCATCCAATTCCTTGACCAATTCCTCTTGTGCAACTTGCCTAGAAAAGACTTCCTAAATAACTTATATCAGCCTACTTGGTCTAGTCCATTAGGCTTCACCCACTTTTTAGTTAGTCTATATACATAATACTTACCTGTGTCCATCTCTCGTTACCTTTTTTTAAATAATAAATTCTGAGGCTCTTTCTTGTTCTATGCAGATCAGCTTATTTTGAGTTGGTGTGGTTATCACAACTGTTTGTTCTCTCAGCTCTAAGCTGTTTAGTTTTCCCTAACTCTAGTTTTATCCAACCTCATTGGTCCACTTCAACTAGTTGCTAGTTTTAACATGTTATTGATTCATCGCTTGTTGAACCCACTCTATGAAGGCAAAGGTACTAGTTTATTGTTGAGTCCATTCTGGGTCAGAATGGGGTCCAATTTTCTTAAGAACATGGTCCATGATATGCACTTAGATGCAATCAAAGAAAGGGGATACCTTAGTTTTTGGAGAACCCCAATAAATAGTTACTAGAGTCATGGATCCATCCACCTCTTATCTCTCAAGGAGCGCAACAGAAACCAAGAGCTTTCCTTCAACCTAGTCCCTCAAGGTCACAAAGGGCTCCTGTCTTGAAAGAATCTCCTTTGGGAAGTGATAGAATGGAATAGGAGTCAAATTTGTTGGTATCTCGGAGCAATACTAGATTCACAACATTTAGGAAAGGGGCTATGAAAATGTAGATGATTACTTTGCAAAAGTCGAGGATTGTAGAACCAAAAAGATGTGGTCCTTGAGTTCCTTTTATCTGCACTTGAAGGGTTGGGAGACAAGTGGTACAACCATTATTAGAAAGATTACTATTTCACATGGCAAGAGTTAAGAATTGCCAAATCATTTAGGCGAGGTAACTTGATTAAACACTCTCTTGATGAGCTTGGAAAATTACAATTTCATGTATATGAGGCCTTCTTAGAGCCTTATGTGTAGGATAGAATCCCTAGTAGCATGCCTCTTTGATCACCTTAGAGAATTCATGGTGGAAAATGGATTAAAAGAAGTATCACCAAAGTTATCCCTATAGAAGCTCAAACAACTCAAGTTCCAATGCTTCCTGGAAAGGATTTCAATGTGATTGATGCTTGCATTGAAGAAGCCAAGCACCAATCAACCATGGACCCTACTCTAGAGTTGAAAAGAGAAGTATATTTTATTATATTCTTTGTTGTTGGAGCATTTCTCAATTGATCTATGAATAGCCACCTTCATGCAAGTTTGTGTTAATGTAGCACCTATAGAGAGTGCATGCATGTATAGAAAATGAAATGTACTCACAAATGAAAGGGTGTGCGACTCCAAAATATTGCATAGATCATAAAATGGGAAAACTCATATGGATTGGAGTGATCATTTTAAGAGCACATAATGAGCACTTAGGATTTTATCAAGTGTACAATGGGGGTGGAGGTCTCATTATATCAGTTCAAAAATATGCTCATCATACAACACATAGGTGGAATAAATCCTCTCAAAGAAGAATTCAAACACAAAAGAGACTACATGTCAAGGGCTCTCAAGTATAACTAGTGTTATAGAATGGAGATGCATTCATTAAAAGATAAACTAACCTTAAATATGAAATGAAAATATAGAATGGAAGATCAATCCATCAACATCCCCTTCATAACTCCATTTTCGAGTGCTTTTACGCTACACAAGTTTATCAAGTGTTAGAGAGAAACTAGAGAAAGGGCATTTGTGAACATATATGCCAAGTTCTCCTAAGAGATGCACTTCTCCAAGAAGATCTCATGGGATGAAATATGTTTTTAGAGATGATCCAAGATGGCCATTTCATTGTGTGTATGGAGCAAGGGCAATATGATCAAGGTTCCTAGTTCAAGGGTTATCCTAAGGTCCCTCAATAGGTAGTAGAGTGGGTGCATGATGACCATACATCCACACTAGACCACTCTAAAGAATATCTATTTTAGGGGAAAGAGGATAACTTGATCATTGTTTGTGACTTTAAAAAGCTCAACTTTCTATTTGGAGTCTTCATTTGGTGATCATTCACTTTCATCATCATGTGTCCATCAAGTGTGCAAAGAGGGACTGGTATTTGAAGTAGAATAATTAATTTGAACTTGCCCATGAATTGAGGATTGAGCTCCCATGCCATCTATTGTAAGGCAAAGGAACATGTGTGCAAGAAAATGTAAATGGTTGGAGGCTTCAAGAGTTCACGAGCCAAAAAAGAAAAATGCCACCATATATCTTCAGGTGAGGGAATATCATGTACAACTTGTGCCCGGATGATTGCTCGTAGATTCATGTAAAGCTTCCCTTGTTCATCTCAACCACACAATTAAAAACATTGGAGTTTGATGATCAATCTCTAAATCATGCCAAGGATGGTTGGAAATTGTTTGATGCGTTAGAGAGGAAAGGATACATTTGCTCTAAGGAGGATGGGGGGCAAGTGAAGATCCAATCCTCCTTAAAGATTAAGCTTGAAAGCTTCCTGCATTACATGTAAATGTTTCTCTGCAAGATTCAAGAAGCTTCTGCAATGTGGTCCCCCCTATTTGACATCATATCCTCGGAACCATTCGAAGAACACATGGGTTGTTTCCCTTCATGCATGTTCTCTCCTTGAGGGAATCAAAATTACAATATCCTCAAATTCATTCAAAGAACACATGGGTTGTTGTCCTTCATGCATGTTCCCTCCTTGAGGGAATCGAAATTGCAGATTATAAGGGCACATCACCAATCTAGGATCAATGGCTCTAGGGGCAAGCGTGGAGACAAACAAATGAAGCGGCATGACCGATGGCCTTCAAGATGTACCCAAATAAATCAACACATCTCTTCACCCAAGTTTCATAGAACTTCTATGCAAATTCGAAGTCAGTCTATGCCAACATAGCGAGGTTTAACTCACTTATTTCAAATCTTGCACTAAATGCCAAATCTTGCCTTCAAAAAAGCATGCTAATCTCTACCAAGTTACAAATTTCTAGATGGAGTTGATAGAGTAAAAAGAAAAACATAAGAAGAAACTTCTCGATACCATGTGGTAATCGGCAATCAACTTCATAAAAAAGTTTGAGATAGTTTCTTAAGACTATGTGTACATGAGGATGGTTATTGTCCGATTCTAGAGATGGCACATGCAAGTGCGGCTGAAGGTCACTTCTCCATCGAGAGATGTGCAAACATGAGCCTTATTACAAGAATTTGGTTGCCCACCTCACATCAACATAGACAAGAATTTGTAAAAATTTGATACATGTCAACTAACAAGATAACTTATAAGACAAAATGACATGCCACTGAGATCCATGATCAATAGTAGAGCTTTTGCTAGTTGGGGAATATATTTTATTGGTCCAATTGGTGCACCGAAAGAAGCTCTCATGCTCAATACATCATTGTTGCAATGGATTATCTTATGAAATGGATCCAAGCAAGGCAACAACCAAGAATGATGCCACAATTGTTTAGTCTACCAATCAAAATTGCTAATGATTGTGGAACTCACTTTATTAAAGAATTCATTGAGTTCTTGCTCACAAGATTTTAGTAGTTCACAAGAAGTCTACACCATATCATCCACAAGAAGCTAGACAAGTGGAGAGTTCAGACAAAGTATTGTCCATGATGCTCACAAAGATTGTCAACCGGGGATGGTACAATTGGGATAAGAAGCTCCATCATGCCGTTTGGGCATATGGTGTGGAGTACAAGACTGTTACAATGGGTGCCACACCTTTCAATCTCCTCTACAAAAAAAATGCCATCCTTCCAATCAACTTTCTTATTTGCAGCTTAGGAATGGCAAGTGATTACCAATGGATAGGCCATAAACTCTCATTATTAGAAGATGAGATCAAGAAACTACCTACAAGTATTGTGCAGGTAGACAATCTCTATGCAAATTCTTCATCTAGACTTAAAGATTTCCTCGTATGCACCATTGCACTCAAGCCTCCTCTCAAGATGAAGCACTCATCACTTCCCTCTGAGGATGTGAAACTCCTCTTTGGAAGCACTATTTTTTCTTCTTTCTTGGATAATGTTGGTATACAAAATACACAAATCTCTTCACTCTTTACTCTTGACTTCTCACTCTTCACTTGACTCTCTAATCTCTCAACTTATTGCCAAGATGTTCTCTACACACTCTCATACTTGTCGATTGTCTCTCTTGTCTATGCTTACACTTAGCCTATGTCTTTTGTTCACACTCTCTTTTATTTCCTTTTCGACTCCTTGTGCATACACACACTTCACATGTGTATCAAGATCTTGGGCTTGTAAGAAAAATAAAAACACAATGGAATAGACCAACAGATAGAGTTGAGAGAAAAACATAGACAAAGATAGACACAAACTAAGAGATAGAGAACTCAAATTCTCAGATTATCAAGAGTAATGTAGTTACAATGATGGTGTTGTCCACTCTTACACTCCCAATGTGGATCTTAGATGATGATCTAGACATACTCTAGATGAAGGTCTTATTAGTGCGCGATGCTATGTAAAGCTCAACCTGGGTCATGCTTATATAGCTTTTAAAGGGGATTTGGTATAGACAAACATAGTCAAGAGATACAAAATAGTCAAAAAAGTATATAATCTGACAATATATCCATGACCAGAAGTCCTATTGTCTCAACTCTATAGGCCGGGGAGTAGGCCCCTCGGACCCCGTAGAAGGGGGCAAGCTCCCCCCCTTCCCCCCCCCCCCCCCCCCCCCGCGCACTCCCCCCATTAAGGTTCTATGGGCAAGCTCCCCCCCTCGCACTCCCCCCCTCGCACTCCCCCTCATCTAACTTGGAAGTTAGGATTCCACAAATGACCGGGCTCTCACAATGGCTTGTCCTCATAATGTGGGCCTTACAAATTAGAGCACCATGGATCATTTGTTGTCACTTGAGGGTGGAGTATTGAGCATATATAATAGGGCTGCATATGTAGCCCAATTTTTCACTCCTTGGTAGACACACTTCCCAACTTCTTGTATTTATTATGATGCATTTTCACTTCACATTTTCTCCAAGAATCTTCTCACGTACACTCCGTGTGGATCTTGTTTTGTCTTATAGTAACCTTAAGAAAGTACTGCACTAAAAGCATAATTCTAATGGGGGGCCAAACATATGTTTTTGGCACTTTACATAAACTTTGCACTTTTGATCTTGATCTTCCAAAATGCATAGATAAGGGAGGGTCCACCTAAGCTTCCAAAACCTTCGTAAACCTTCAAAAGCTTTCAAAAACCCTTTCAAAACTTGTATGTGCACTACATGTGCACACAGTCCTTAACATAGCCAATGGCCATATGTGCACCACTTGTGCACTCTTTTTCCAATTAAGCACTAAGACATGTTTAACAATTGGCCACCAACTATTGGGATCTCCATATTGGAGAGCATAATCCAAAAGTGATAGCAGATTGTTGGCACCACCCAAACAATAAGTTTGATTGTATAACCATTGAAGAAACTATCAACCATGTCAATGAATGTAAGAGAAGGGAACAACTTCAAAACATTGGGGGCAATTCTAAAACAAATAGCCACTAAGAATGCGGAAGTCCGAGTAAGGGAAAGGGGAGGGGGATTGAAGGAGAATAGGGGTAGGGGAGGGGTAGGGATGGGATAGGGGGATAGGGGAGGGAAGAGCTGGAATAGGAATTGGAGATGGGTTGGGATTCTGACTGAGGTGGGTTGGCTACTAACTGTTCGTGTTGTTCCTGTAAGGTGGCATGCTGTTGTTGTAGTAGCCGCTTTTCCCTTTCGAGATCAATGAAGCGTAGTTGAAGTTCCTCATGACTTCGAAAGAGTCGCGTATGTTGGTTATCAAGATGCTGGTAGTGCTGTTGTAGTTGCGACATACACTGATACATATTATTAAATACATTATTAATAGGGGTGGATGCGGGAAGGGTGTGAATGTAGAAGGGAAGGGAAAGGGGAAGGGGAATGGAAGTGTGGATGTCGTGCTGGAAAATGGTGAAGTGGGAGGTGGGGGAATGGGAGATGGTGGGTGTATGGGGGAAGGGAGAGGTGCGGAGGTGGGTGAGATGTCCATAAATTCAACAGTGGATGTAGTAGTGGGAGTGATTGTGAATATTGGAATTGTGGGTGCGGTGATAGTGGTGAAAGTGTACAGTGGTGAGTGCAACTGTGAATATGAACTGCCCGGAAGTGTGATCGGGGGGTTGAGATTTTCTGTGGTAGCGGTTAGAACTACTGTTTCGGTGGCCGTATAGACAAAAGAAGTGGAGATAGGGTGTGTGGGTTGTGTGGGTTGAGTGACGGTCTGTGCTTCGGTATGGGTAGTGGACTCGGAGGCGGTGACAGTAGTGGTTACACTGGTTGTGGGAGGTGAATGTGGTGGAGTTGGAGGCAGGGGTGGCAATGGGGGTGACGGAGATGCACTTGATACATGGGTTTCCTCAGTATCGTGGACCGTGTGTGCGGTGCCCGTGGTTGTGGATGTGCCTTGTGGTTCTGATACTAGTACATTCATCTGCTTTCCTGATCGAGGGGGACGTCTGCCGTATCTTCGCTCCATTCGTTGTGCTTGTGCAAGGGCGGTATGCACCGTCTCAAGTACTCCCAAAGCCTCAGAAATCATGTCAAGAGTGGCGCGGTATTGCTCGTCTACGCCTTCCTCCTCAAGGATTTGATTCATGAGGGCCTTGCTTGCTGCTAGGGACAGCCTATGTTGCTCTTGCACTCTGTTCATGGTATCATAGAGCTTCTTCAATGCCTTCGTATAAGCTGGGGCACCTTCAAGTACCTGCAGAGCTTCCTGATCATATTCCTGCTCTTCTTCCTCGGATCGTCCATCATGTTCCTCCTCTTGTCCTTCTTCTTCTTCACCCTCCACATCGACGATATCTGGTTGTCTGGGATGGGGTTGGTCTGTAGCCGTTTGTTGTCCACTGGCTTGCTCTGCCTCGACTTCCGCGTTAACAGCCTCGATGATTCTGGCTACCTCCTCATCAGTTAGGTCTTCTAAAGTGAATCAGTGAGGGAACTCTAGGTCGGTTGGTACAGGTGGAAACACTAGATTTGTTCCATCAGTGTTGTGTCTTGGTAATCTAATAGTGAAGGGTTGCACCCGCCTTCGAAGTCGTGGGGTTGTCTCTGGTGTCAATGTGGCACCGCGGGGTTGTGCACATGGCATCTGAACGGCACCTCTCATTTTCTTGGAGGGTGGCCCTGCGGAGGATAATCTGCGTTGAAACTCCTGTACCCTGGTCCAAATGAGTGCCCTTTGCACTAGCACATCATACGCGAGACATCTATACACAATCTTGGTAAGAGCACAGCATCCATACAGTACAGATTTTTGTTTCTTATACCACCTTTGATGAGCCAAGTGGATTTGGTCGATAATCCAGTGGGGCATGTTGATTGTCAAATCAAAGGCGTCGGCCAAGTATAGACTAAACCATATCTTCTTAGGTGGCATTGTGAACCTTTCTTGAGCGGGAAATGCAAAGTGCTGCATGACCATTCGCAAATGAATGGCAATTGTAGGCGTCATTGCCACCATGTCCTTTAACTTCGTCAGATTCCTGTTCTTCATATTGTCGGGGACCATAGTCTCTTTCTCCGTAGGAATGTGCATACCTTTCATGTCTAGAGCTTCCCTTACCAAGTTGATAGTTAATCTGAAACGCTTGAGCTCATTGCCCCTTGTGAGAGATGGGAGGACAAAGGAGCTGTATCCCTTTTTGTCTTTGCTCGGAGTGAGGGTGCTAATCAGATAAGAGCACCTTAGAAAATCGGGCTTTGGCAATTGGAATTTGAAGTACTCGTAGAGTCCTGCCTTCTTCCATATAGGTTTCAGTCCTTCATTATTCTGCAGTCTCTCAAATTCCCTAGTGAAAAAGTGATATCTGCCCCAGTGCCCATTGAATTCTATCTCGGCCTCCCACATATAAGTGCCTTCACCTAGGGGTCCTGCCACATCACTGAACCAATGAGAGTTTTTGCTGACTGGCATTGTGTGCCCCTGTGGAGGGTTCTGAACCGATATGGCGTGTAATGCCCTCAATGCCACTGGGCGTTCCTTCAATTCCTCCTCAATGGGAAGGCTTTCAATGTCCACGACTTGGGGTCTGGCGCCTGCCTGGGAGCTAGTTCCTGTGGTATCTGCCATGTTACTTCTTGCCTCCTGATTCTGTGAGAATATAGAAACATGTGTTAACATTGTAAAGGACAAGATAGAACCGTTATTGTCCCCATTACAACATTAACATGAGGTTCGGGAAAGATTAGTAGGCTATTAAGTGCTCGGTGCTTGTGTGTGTAGTTAGGGATTGGTTAGACCTAGGAGCTCGGTGGAATGATGTAGTGTGAGAGTGACGTAGTTAGTAGGTGGGCATGGATTTACAAATGGGGTCCGGGGGTTTATTACAAGTTTTAGGTTGCCAAATGCAATGGATGGGCTTGGATCTTGATTTTGTGGAGACTCTTGAAGGTTTGATAGGAGTATCTACTTGAGAATGAGGCTTTTTAGGGGCCCATTGACGAGTGATTCTACTTTTGCGCATGGAAGAATATGTGTCTGTGCGTGATGTGAAAGACTGGGCCTCAGATGTTCGAGTGAGTGAAACATGTTGTATCGGGTGTGGCCTTGGTGTAGCCATTTGAGCCCGCAAGCAAGCTTTAGGCACCCAGATTTGTCGTGATTGTGGGCTGGCCTTCATCGACTTCTTGGGTACCCAAATAGACTTCACTTTCGCAGAAGAATCTATGAAAGACTTCTTATTAGTGTCGTGTTGTTGACTACTAATAAGAGGTTTTGTCCGTGGGGTTGGCCTGGTTGCAACGGGTGTTCGCCTTTCCGCCTCCATACTTGTTTCAACTGCTGAAACAATCTACTTTGCTCCTTTTTTTGGCCTCCAGTATAGGTAGTATTCTGCTCCTTCTGTACTTGAACTGTCGTTGGTTGCTGCATCCTTCTGGCTTTTGGGAAAGAAGGGAGTGCCATCCTCTCCTTGACTCTGTTGTTGAGACAAGCCTCTTTCTGCATCATACAGTTTTGGACAAGAATAGCATTGTCAACTTCATGTGCGCCCCTAGAAGGACCAGGAGTTTGTGCTTTGCCTAGTTCCTTGAGTGCCTCATTTTCCAATTCAACTGTAATTCGACTATGATTTACCCATACCTGAAGAAGTCCATTCCTTAGGTTTAGGTTGACTGCGTGATCATAGATCCAGTCCTGACCCAGGACAAGAGGCTCAGTGAGGTCCTCATCTTGACACACTAGTACTTTGACTGTCATTACTTCGTCTTGAATGGAGATGGGAAGATCCACCTCGCCCATGCAAGGGGTTTCCACACCTCCCAATCCTATGAGATATGCTTCTATAGGATTGATGGTTAATTTCAACTTTTGACAGTACGAAAATTTAACAGCACTAGTGGCTGCACCTGAGTCAATCAAGGCTCTTACAGCCCTTGCACCCTTTCCTTGTCCTATATCCAAGGTTATAAAAGGACGTCGATCAATTATCCTATGGGAGCTGATACCTGAAACTTCACACATAGCCATGTGATATCCTTGATCTGCATCTGCATCTGGCCTAGGTTGCTCTCTGCCTTGTCTTCTTAATTTCATTCTTCGTATGCGCTCTAAAGCTTCTGCTTGGGCTTCTTCTCGAATTCGTTTTTCTTCTTCTTTGCGTTTCTTAGCAGTGTTGAGTCGACTTAGCATTTCTTCCGTCAGAGGTTCCTGATATAATTTGACTCTGCATCCGCTTATATAGCTAGGGAGAACATCACCTTCTAATGTGGCTAGTTGCATTGCTCCACTTGTTGAGATTCTATTAATGATCATGGGTCCGTAGCCTCTCTTCTCCAGTTTCCTCGCATGTTGTTTCAACGTGTATACTAGTACTAGGTCGCCTGCCTTCAAACCTTTATCCTTGATGTGGGCATCAAAGTATGCTTTCTGTCGTTTCTTAGCTGCATATATCCTTGCAGCCGTCCTCAGTCTTGTTTCTCCTAATTGTTCAAGGTCAAACAGTCTAGAGGAGAGTTCATGACCCGTCCATTCATGCTCTTGTGCTACTTTCAGTGTAGGTATTAAGAAGTCCAATGGTAGCACTGCATTTTGTCCAAATACCATCTGAAAGGGAGTGGCTTGGAGTACCGTTTTGTAGGCGACTCAGTATGCCCAAACAGCATGGTGTAGTTGTTTGTCCCAATCAGAGCGTTTATTATTCACTAGTTTGGTCAACACATTACACAGAATCTTGTTTGTGCTTTTGGCTTGTCCATTAGCTTGTGGGTGGTAGGGGGCAGACTTCTTATGAACTACCAAGAATTCTTGGAGCAGATTTTCAATCACTTCATTCAAGAAGTGAGTGCTTCTATCACTCACTAGCTCTATAGGTAGTCCGTATCTTGTGAATACATTCTCAAACAAGAATTTAGCAGTTGTCTGAGCATCGTTCTTTGCCATAGCTTTTACCTCTACCCACTTGGTTAGATAATCCGTGGCCACAATGATGTATTCAGCATGTGAACCCTTGGCTGGGGGATAAATAGGACCTACAAAGTCTATTCCCCACTTAGAGAATGCATGTCCACCCATCATGGGTTTCAGTGGCATCTCATCTTTGCGTATAGGATACTGAGTTCTCTGACAAACATCACATCGTTTCACATAGGTATGTGCATCCATGTGAAGGGTTGGCCACCAGAAGCCCGTAAATAGTATTGCTTTGATCACCCGATCTGGTCCAAAGTGTCCTCCTGCTACACCTTGGTGAGCAGTTTCCAAGATCTTTAGATATTCACTCTCATGAACACATAGTCTCAGGTAACCATCTTTACCACGCTTGTATAAATTATCATCAATGAGTGAGTAATCTAGGGCTTCTTGTTCTAGACTTTTTTGTCTAGTCAGGGTCATGCCTTGAGGGAATGTTTTCGTCCTCAGGAAGGATACTAGTGGTTCACTCCAATCTGGCACTATGGACACTTGATAAAGAGTGGCATGTTCCACAGGTGGTTTAGTGCAGCAGATTGGGCATTCCTTGCACAACTTCTGGACATCAGCCTCCATAGTAGGCCAATGTACTCCGAGTCTCCTTAGTGTCTGTAGGGTTCGTTGTTTTGAGTAGTGTTGTTGTAATGCACCTACATGTGCTAATTGCAACCATTTAGCGTACTCATCCTCTTCCACACAACAAGCCAAGATCCCTTGATCGGTGCGCTTGTACATACTTCCTGCCATGATGTGATACTTTTGGGCTTTTACTACCTCTTTATCCTGTGTGTTTATTACTGGGTGGTTAGGCCCGTATGTCAATACTGGCACTAATGGCTTAGCCCACTGCGGCACCACTTCCAAATTAAACAAGTAAGCATCAGGAAGGTCATCTGACACTCCTTGTGGGGCTTCTCCCGATGTGAGCCTAGATAGATGATCTGCTCTCAAATGAGTCTTCCCTTTCCTTACCACAACCTCGAAATCATATTCCATTAGCAAGAGAAACCATCTTACTAATCTTCCTGTATTGCATGGCTTGTTCACAAGATATAGCAGTGCTTGGTGGTCAGTAAAAAATTTAAACTTATTTGCAAGCAAGTAATGTCTAAACTTTTTAACCGCATATACCATGTCTAGTCCTTCTCTCTCCGTAGTGGTATAATTTCATTCAGCTGCATTCAATTGTCTACTAGCATAGGCAATTGGAAGATCCATATTACCTTCACCGATAGGTTGTGCGAGTACACATCCAATAGCATAATTGGATGCATCCACATGAACATGGAAAGGCTTATTCCAATCTGGTGTGGTCAAGATTGGTGCTGAACATAATCGCCGTTTAAGCTCATTGAAGGAATTCTCACATTCATCAGTCCACTCAAAGTTAGTCAAAAGTCCATACAGAGGCTTTGCAATGATAGCATACATGTGAATGAACCGGCGGTAGTAACCACAATGCCCCATGAAAGCTTGTACTTCCTTGACATTCTTTGGCCTAGGTAACTCGGCTATGGCTCTTACTTTCTCTTCATCAGTGGATATGCCATTCTTTGACACTATGTGTCCTAGAATCTTGCCTTGCCTGACCATAAAAACACACTTTTCTGGGTTCAGGTAGACTTGATATTCTCTGCATTTGTCAAAGATTTGTCTGAGTTCTGGTATATGTGTCTGTCTAATGTTGGAATGAGCACAAAGATCATCAACATAGACTTCCAAGTTCTTCCTCAGGAACTCTTTAAATACATGGCACATCAGCCTCTGGAAGGTAGCGGGTGCATTGGTAAGCCCAACTGGCATTACTCTAAAGGCAAAAATGCCCCATTCAGTGGCAAAAGCCGTTTTATGCTGATCTTCTGGAGCTATGGCTACTTGATTGTAGCTCGAAAATCCATCAAGGAAGCTCTACACTTCCTTGCCTGCTACTCTTTCTAAGAGATGTTCAGTGATAGGAAGCGGATAGTTATACCTAATAGTGGGTGCATTAACCTTCTTCAAGTTAATGCATACACGCAGCTTGCCATTCTTCTTGGGCACCACTACAATGGGGGATACCCATTCAGTGTGCTCAATTTCATAGATAAATCCAGCTTCTACCAGTCTATCTATTTCCTCTTTGATCTTAGCAGCATAGTTATCATTATATGTGTATGGCTTTTGCTTAGAAGGTTTGGCATTGAGGTCATGGGAATTGTGTGTGAGCATATGTCTGGGTCAACACCCTTCAAATCCTTGTAACTCCAAGCGAATAAATCTCTGTACTCTCTTAGCAAGGCTATCAATTCGTGCTCTTCGTCTTCCGTCAGGTCATGGCCTATGTACATGCATCTCTCTTCTCCTTCTTCCACGGCTACCACTATTTTCTTGGTGGTTTCTTTGTTATCATAGGCCTCCCCCGATTGCACCTCTCATTTAGGCATTCTGATCATGACTCTCCTGTCATCTATCTCATACTTCTTAAAGTTTTCTGGGACCTCAAACAAAGATTCCTCCTCTTCTTGTGTGACTTCTCTCTTCTTTCTTTTCTTTCCTTCTTCCTTCGAGGTCACATGTGTGGCTAGCCTTACATCATTTGTAAGCTCTCCATGCCTCTGGGGTTGAAATTCTACTTCATAGAAGTATTCTTCATCTGATGCAAAAGGTGGGTCCATAATGATTGACTCTAGATCGGAGTCACTTGCATCCTCAAATGCATCAGGGCTAGGTTCACACTCTTCTAACACTGCCTCTCCCATGATTGGCTCTATGGAGAAGACTGAAATGTCATAGCCATCTTCATCACAGGGAGGTGTCCATTGTTCTTCATTGATGGCTACATCCATTGTTGCTAGGATTTCTGCCCAGCCGTGGGGTTCAAATTCTTCATCAGGAAATACTATAGGTGCATAGGCTAGGTCTTGGATGGATCTATGGGTTTCCTTTGCACCTATCTCTCTGGCTTTTTCTCTCTTCTCTTCTTCTCCCGCTACTGTGCACATCCATAAGTGGGTGTCTTCATGCATCCATGAGGATCATGATCCCATGGAGTGCACCGATTCCATATCATCGTTGGCTCTATGGATGGGATTCCATTGGATAGGAGGGACATCTCTATGAGAGTAATATTTGAGATTCACTTTGGTCGTAACACCTAAGTGTTGCAGGTACAAGGAATTGGTTCCCCAATCCTGTACCACTTGCAACTGTCGCATAAAGGGTCGTCCCAAGATCATTTCATAGGCATGATTCTTGCTGAAATCACAGATGGCAAATGTGTGCTCAAACTCTACACCACATGTAGTGAGAGTTATTCCTTCAAGTAGTCCTAAGGGGCTTTCTATATGGCCATCGGCCATTTGCAATTTCATCCTCGTGGGTCTGAGTGCTGGCGTGCCCCAACGCTTCCATAGGGAAGTGGTAGCAATTGCAACTCCTGTGCCTGAGTTTAGAATGGCCTTGGTGGTGTATCCTTGATGGGTGATAGGGAGATATGTGTTTCCCTCTTCGCCCTCACTCATGTCTCCTATCTTGTCCAAGGGTATTTCTGGCACTGTTCTCTGGGATCCTACCTGGGAACGAGGTTTTGCTATCTCTGGTACTTGTTTGGCTACATGTTTCCATAGCTCTGGCCTTACTTTGAGTAGCTCTTCTAAGGTGAGGTTGCACTGTACTTTAGTATTCTTTACTACCTCCGTATTCCTAGGTATGATCGAGACTTAGCTTCCCATGGGCATGTGAAGTGGGGTAATTCTTGCAGAGAGTTAGACTCAAAGTCTAATCTTTCCTGAGATTGGGTGCTCTCCTGCTCCTCATAAATGGATGGGATGTCTTGCGGGAATTGGTCGTGTGCATCATCCACAAGTTCAATGGGAGGAGGGATTTCACTCTCTTTAGCCCATTTGTCTTCTTGAATCTCTCGTAGGAATTTTGGTGTGAACCGATTCATAGAAGATGATGTGTCTGGATCCGTAGAGTTAGGCACATAGGCTTCCTGGGCAAGAAGACCTGCCCTTTCACTTGCCTTGTCCTTGTGTTGAGAGGCGGGTTCCTTTTCTGATTGTGCGATTATCTTCTCTATCCTTTCTAGCAGTCCATCAAAGTGCAACTGTGTCTTTGCTGAACTAGAGATGTTAAATAGGTGACTGGCTTCAAACATGGTCTGAGCCAATTCCACCATCTTAGCACAAATTTTGGTTCGTTCTAGCTCTAGTTCTGCTCTAGGGTAGCACTTTTCATGATCAGTTACGTTTGGCCCTTCTTGGATTCTGGCCTGATATGCTTTAAGCATCATATTTAAGTCCTCGGGAGTGGGATCTGCTAGGACTGATCCTACTCTAGGGGGTGGTGGGATTAGGTGAGGCGGTTTGGAAGGTGGCGGGTCGGATGGAGTTGGGAATGGTGGAGGTGGGGTAGTGTGAGAGGGAGTTTGAGATGTGAGTTCGGTTATCCTGGCCTTTGTTTCTCTTAGGCTTTCCTCGAGTTCACTCATCTTTTTTGCCCATTGCCTTTTCATTCTTTCACGACTATCTCTCCAAGCTCTAGTCCTCTTTTTGGTCATGCTCTCTGTTTCACTCACCTCGGGGCTCTTTTCTTGGCCTACACTTTGGTTCTGTTGCAAGGCTTGGGCTCTAGTGACCACTTGTATTGGTGCAGTGGACGTCACACTTCCTGTGGAGTCTACAACTAACCCAATGACATTGATAAGAGTGATTTTCGGCATATTACTGGGATTCTTTGGACAATCTCGTAAGAGATGCTCCTTTCCACACTCCTGGCAATAGCCCTGGATCGTCACTGATTGGGGTTGTGTAGGTGGATGCAAGGGACAATCACGAATGAGATGATCTCCTTGACATCTGTAGCATGGTCCTCTAGGGAATGGGGGTCTTACTTGCCTAGGTTGAGGTCTCGGGTTGGGGTTTGCATACATGACATTTGTGTAATCTGACTCCCAACTAGGTTCATTTGGCTCTTCACTATAGTAGGACTCACCATGTTCAGGAGACTGCATGTAGTAGGCCTGGGGGCTATCAACATGTGTAGAATCGAAACTATGGTCACTGGGGTCACTTTCTGATAGCAGTGGGGTTACTGGCACGATGGCCCTATTCAGGTTTTCTTCTGCAGCTGCATACTTTACAGGGATCACATTAGTAGGAGCAGGTGGTTGTTGTGCTAGCACTGGCTCGGGTCTCAGTTGGTTTTGGTAGGGTTGTTGATAAGGTTGTTGTGGCCTGCCATATGGCTGTGGAGGGTACTAGTTCTGGTATCTTCCCTGCGGTGGATAGGGTTGAGGGTAAGTTTGCCTAACCGCTTGCTTATTGTATGGGCAGTCTTGTGCTGTATGATTTGTGTATCTTCGCTCTATGGTGCAGTACTGGCTACTAGGAATTACTTGGGGTTGAGCCATAATGGGGCATACATTCGCCATGTGGTCACCACCACACGTATAGCATCTTTTCACAGGGGCAAACCTTGGGATTTTTTTGCTAGAGACACCTAGTTTTTGTGCCACTTTCTAAGCGAGTTCCTCAATTGATGTGGATTGCGTGGATGAGAGACTAGAGGCACTATCTGAATATTTGTATATCTTGGAAAGCTCTAACTCCTCCCCTAGGTTATCCTCGATGTCAATGCACATGCGTACACACTCTTCTATGGTCCTAGGGTCCTTCAAGTACACATAAGATCTCAATTTGGTACTTAGCAATCCATCCAAGAACAAAGCCACTTGCTTAACTGGCGTGGGTAACTCAGGGACAGGGCATCTCTCTAAGTATTGCCTAAATCTTCTTCCAACAAGTCTCACGGTTTCTTGAGGGGTTTGCTTGAAGCTGTGAATCAGCGAGGAAGTGTTATGTCTTATGCCACTTTTAGAGAATTCGATAATGAATGCCTCTAGAAGTTGGTCTATGCTCCTAAACTGTCTCTCATTCAATGGTTGAAACCAGTAAGGGCTGTGTTCCTAAGGGTTAGACCAAAGGCATTGTACTGCGTGAATAGATCCTCCATTTGTTCAGCTCTCAAGACTTGCCTGAACTCAGCCACATGATCGTAGGGATCTCCAGTGCCATCGAAGTAGTTTTTCATGGACTTAACTAGTTGGGTCGGTCTCAGGGTCCTCGTGTGCTCTCTCGGTCTTGGCAAAGGAAAGTCCTCGGCATTTCTTCGGTTTCCTGGGGCTCTATGACCCTCAGGTTCCACTCTATTTGTTTCCGTCCTCGTTCTTTCTCTGCCGCCTAGGTTGGCAAAGCTTACTTCTGGCCTATCTCTACTTCTGTCTCTTTGAGTTCCATGAGCTTGGGATGTTCCAGCTCCAGGGTGACCATAGGACACGTTCGATCTTGGTTGGGGGAAAATGAATTCACCCTTCCAAGTGTAAGCATGTCTATCATGTTCTGTAACCACAAAGATCCTCTCTGAAGCGTGATCTAAGTAGGTCACTCTGCCTGGGCTATCTGGATCTTTAAACTCATAGATCATGATGGTTCCTATATCATTTGGCCTATCAGATTTATACCTCCAAAAGGCTTCATCAGTCTCTCGATTCAGGAGCAGGTCTATGCTCTTGTTGTCCTGAGGAACCCACTCGGGGTCGAGGATTCTAGTAAGAACAGATTTCCCTCGAGGGGTTCTGGGTTCTACACCCATGTTTCCTTGCTCTAGGTCACCTATGTCCGTCTCAGGGATCACATTCCCGAATTCATCTGTCCTCTCCGGGTGACTGGTGACTACATATATTGTCCCTTCCTTGTCTAGGTATGCTCCGTTTTCAAACTTGACAGCGGGGTGCTCTAGTCCTATGGATTGGTCAGGGTTTTTAATCTGGATCATGGATCTTCCTAGGCCGTCCTCATAGATGCTAGCACTTAATCGGTTGGTCCTAATGTATTCCAACTGCGTCTTGTAGGGGCCTTCCACCCTATACAGATATGGCACTTCTGAACTTCCCGTAGGTCGGTCCATGCCTTGAGACATCTCTGATTCACTAGTCTCAAAGCTAGGGTAATGCGAGTGGTGGCTCAGCTGCTGGGCCCAAGACCTAGCAGTATGATTGACACTAGCCTCTGAAGACCTAAGGCTTTGTCTATCCCTTACTAGATGCCGTCCTGATCTAAGGTTCATAAGCCTAATTGAATGGCCCAAATTTGCCCAAGTACAACCTCGTTGCTGAGTTCCTTTGTACCACTTACTTGATTCCTTCTTATGTTGATTATCGTGTTTATACTCTTGTCGGATGTCACGTCGTCAGGTATACTTGAGTGTATTTCCGCACTTAAAGTTGATCGTTCCACGTTAAGTTCTTTTCCTTTAAAGTTCTCAACAGTACCAAAATTACGTCGTTAGCTTGAACTTGATTGTTTAGGTATTCTTCAACTTGATAAATGCCTATCGCCGCCCTGGCCTACTCCTATCACTAGTCGTTCTTAGCCTAAGCTAGGAATTCACAGAGGGAGTTGAGAATATTCCGACCTTTTGTTTCCTTCTTGGTTGCCCTTGAATGCCTAGGAAGCGTGTTCCCAAGCTTGCACTTACTCTCTCTTAGAATGCCCTTCAATGCTCTCAATATATCTGTAAAGGGTTCCAAAGTTAGCTCAAGACTTAAATTCCAAAGACAGAACCAATCACTTTCATTCATGTAACACAAACACCAATTTGCACACTGATTTATTTGGAAAACAATTCTAGAGATCCCCGAATTTTGTTCCCCCTGGGTATGGTCAACTTCAAAATACCCTATCTAATAATCCTGATCTTAATTTAACTGTAACCAGTGGAAGTTTTGGTTGTACTCCCCACGAGCTTTCCAACAAAACAAGAATCACAGCAAACGGATTTCGTATGAGAAAGTTATGACAGTTCAGGGTTCTGGTGCTAAAACAGGGTTCAAACAGACTAACAGATCACAGGATTTTTCTTAAAAACACATGTGTGGGGACCTCACAAATCACTAATGACTCTCTAATTATGCCCAAAATTCCCCAAGGACTTGGAAAAATTAACCCTAAAATTTTGGCCGAAAAGCCTATCAATCGCGATCGACACGTCTGTCAATCGCGATTGACAGAGGTGTCCGTCGCGGCCTGTCGGTCGCGATCGACACGTCAATCGCGATCGACAGAGTCGGTCGTGAGTCCTGTCAATCACGATCGATGGTGTCAATCGCAATCGACACTTTTTCCGAGATTTTCGCCGTGATTTCAGTCAATCGGGGATGTGTCCATCGTGATGGACACGTGGCTACGCGAAAAAGTCAATCAATCGTTGAAGTTCAGTCGGTCGCGATCGACGGTATCAATCGCGACTGATAGAGGTGTTGGTCGTGGCTGTCGATCGCGATCGACGGTGTGAATCGCGATTGACAGGGTCCTACGTGGCAGCCAGTCGGTCGTGGGGTCTGTCGATCGCGATTGACAGGTCTGTCGGACGCGATTGACAGGGCCTGTCGATCGTGGCTTTCGATCGCGATCAACGGTGTCAATCGCGATTGACAGAGAAACACGGAATTTTTCAATTGTTTTTAGTGATTTAGAATGTGCTCATCATGTGGATTATGGTGGTGCGCTTTGTTTTACCAAATGGGCAATTTTTCTGTCGATCGCGATCGACAGAGGTCTGCGACACAGAGACGGTTTCGTGACGTTTCGTACCTGCGCGGAGTTCTGGAGATGATGATGCTGCCAATATCTGCAAGAAAGCTCAAGAACCAAGCAAAAACAACGCACACAATATCGCTCTCTCGCTCACTCTCACAAGTGGAATTAGGGAAATGAGGTGGAGAAGGTGATATAATCAAAAACTAAAAATTTTCGCGATGATGGAGATGGAGGTGGGAGATGGTGATGATGATGATGGTGATGATGATGGTGAGGTAAGAAAGAGAAAAATAAGATAAGTAAAGAGATTACCTACAACGCCAACGTCTCAAATCTATGTCTTACCATCACACGCTCGTCCTCAAGGCTCGATCCCCGGCAACGGCGCCAAAATTTGGTGTAGCTCAGTGATGAGTAGCACCTCCTTTAATGTCAATCCGGGAAGACGTGAGGATGGTATGAAGACCTCGAGCAAGTGAAGGCACAAGTGCGTGAGTGAGAAGCACACTAACATGCACACACATACACACACACGCGCACACACGGCAAGACAAAGAGTTAGAAGCAATGGAGTTCTTCAATTACTTTCAAAAAGCTCATACAAGTTCAATTCAATTACAAGCTAACCTCAAAAATGAGCTCTCTAGCTCTATTTATAGTTTTTTACTAGGTTTTGGCCTTGTCCAGACCTAGTGTCCTGCCTAGTTAAAAATTAGGTTCTCTACCCTATTTGGAGGTTCAAACGAAGTCTAAAAAATGTGAAAACTGACAGGTAGATACTTCTAAAGCTCCTCAAGCTCAAGGACTCCTTGGCTTGCACAAAATGGAGCTACAAAAATGTGAAATGGTATTTACAATGGTTTTTAGTGATGAAAATCACTATTTTTGTAGGGATTTTCTATTAATCTGTTGACATACATTTCCTGGAGCTCCCTACTTGCTCCTTCTCCTTGTGTGTCCGCCTCTTTTATATGCGTTAGTGTCCTGAAAAAAATATTGGCCTACTTGCCAGATCGTCGTTGACTGCTCTGTCTGCTTGTACTTTCTCTTCTCTCTGACTCCCTTCGTAACCTTCCTTGCCTAGTGAGTCCTTCAGTTCCAACACAATTTATGTGTCAAAACAAGGATCCAATATCTTGGTGCAAATGCAAACTGAGGATTACAATGATGGTAAGGAGATCCAAGAGATATTCCAAAAACTCAGGTGCATATAGAAAGAGGTTGATAAAATATCAAGTGGATACAAGAGAATGTAACTTGAGCCACCACAAACATGTGTTTAAATGTGGTTACAATAGTGGGCACTTAGTGCCAAAATGGCGTAAGAAAATCTGAATCCAAAGAATCTTGGATCTTAGGTTTATTGCAAAAAGAAGGTGGAGAGAGGGAAGTCCTTAAGTGAAGATAAGTGATATGATTCTTTAATACTATAAGAGAAGAAACAATTATGAAAGTTCTTGAGTAAAGGCATTTAATATTGGTAAGCATGCATATACATATTGGACTAACTACTGGTTATTTAGTAATTTGTAAAATGATATGATGAATCACTTCAACATCAGAGATGATGTCAAACTTAATGTAGAAAGGTTTATGGATTCATGGTTTTTTATTCAAAATAAAAATTGGAATATAATTGTGTTCTCTTGATTAGTTCTAAATCATAGAATAAGAAGATTCAAAGTACTTTTGAATGACATCGTCCATGATATCACACATCAAAGAACATAAATCCAAAGAGAGTGGAGAATACAACTTGTTTTCTAACTTTCTCTCTCACTCTGTCTAGAGCATCGTTGATAAGAGGAACAACCTCAAGAGTCTCTCTCTCTATCTTCCTCTCTCTATCTCTCTCTATTAAGGGAGCAAGCCTAGAGGTGTTTGGCACAAATGCTAAACTCACTTACCTATTTTCCTTTTCTCAATCTCTCTTCATCTCTCTTTCTTTACTCTATTCTATCTTTGAGAGAATACCCTGGGCAGAGAAAAGATGAATGCTCTCTCTCATGTGTTGCTTTGGGAGGCAAGCAAATAACTCAATGGCGAGGAGAGCTAGGAATACACAAGTTTTGTTTGTTTACATGAGAGAAGAGAGATCCCAATAATTGGTGATGACAATAAGCTACGTGTCTATCCCTTTCTCTCACCTCAATGTGCATATCATATTGACAAAAGCTCTCTCTTGCAAACTCCTCCTTTCTCTCAATAGAGCACTAAAGCTAGGGTTTGTTTCACTTGCACGTAGATTGGTTGAGTAATCTCATTATGTGGTTGTAATTACTATGATGTAGATACTTGCCTAGCACTTCATGGCTAAGATTGTTGGAGCACAGCATCACTCCTACTTCCTTATCATGCTCACTTCTTTGATCATTGTTCACTAGATGTCCAATGAGCATCCCTCGACATAGTGATGTGTCTATCTCTATACCAGATGTGCACTCTAGGTGTGTTCCTATGTTCCCAAAGAGGCCACTGTTTTAAACTTTGTTGCTTGTAGAGAATTGCACAGCTTGACTATTCACCCACTCATCTACTACTTGGATCAATTCAATGAGCAATTCTTCTCTCAATTATATCTACTAGTCGATCAATCTATCACACATAAGTAGTGATCATTTGGATGGCCTTTTCATTTAGGCTAGTACACATGAATTGCAATCCCATGAATTGGAGAAACATGGCATTGCTTCTCTTGACACACCAACATTATGAGTAGCACTATATTTCTCCTACACATTCTTTATTCAACTTAGAGAAAGGCATAGGACGGACAATGCTTATCAACATAAAATCTAGAGAAATGCATAGGACATGAACACCAATCCGGGATCATAATTTTTTTTTTGCAGCATATGCTATGTTTGGAGCTCAAACAAGGTATAGAGAGAGTACACATGAAACTATGCAAGCCATCTATGTACCTCGATCAAACTATTGCCTTTCTGGCTATCACTATCCTGTATGCCTAGGAGTGATAAATGAACGCACAAGATCCCTTACTGTTAAAAAATGTGCATGTACAACATGAGCAAAGTAAATAGAAAAAACTCCAAAATGTTACACATTTAATGAGGTAAACAGTTAATCATTCAAGGTAGATGATTCCACCATAAAGATGATTACAACACATAAAACTTCACGAATGCGGCCATTATTGCCAAGAAATACCATCAAAGTGTCACCAAAACATCCCCAAAGTGTTTATAAAAACTTCAAAGATGAACGAAAATGAACACTAAAAGGATGGGAGGCTTGGAAAGATGGATCAGACATAAGTATGGGAGGATGGGCTAATAGGAAGAATTAGACCCAAAGAGCATAAAATCGATGGCATAAGGCTTCTCCCAATGAGAAAATAACACCACCAAACTCAAGCACTGCCACCAGCTCCACAAGCAAAATCTCCAAACTCACCACTAAAGAACCACTAAGACCTCCACCTAGTGCTCTGATACCATGTAGAGAGTACACATGTAAAAGCAAAATGAAATGAAGAATGTACTCACAACATGAAAAGAGTGTGAGACTCAAAGTGAGTAGATCATGAAATGGGAAAATTCATATGGATTACTGTGAGCTTGCAAAGAGCATGAACTAGATTCTCCAAACTTCTAACCAAGTATAAAGTTGGGGAGAGGTCCTCCTTATATAGAGTAGTAAGGAGGCTCTCCAAAGTGTTGGAGTCAGATGTCTGCGGAAGCACGCGAACAACACAAGGAAGAAGAAGAAGCTTGGAGCAAAACACACAATATTGAATGTATTACTAGAGAATGTACAAAGATAAGTAGCCCATTAGGGCAATAGGCGTATATACAAGGGGGGGGGGAACCTCTTAAAGAGGGAAAAAAGTGCCCCGGCGGTCCTAGTGTGTTCACACACATCACTACCTAAATATATCAACAAATACCCCCTGGGAGTGATGCGGTGAACAAGGAGCTGGCACTCATGTATAAGGAAGTGCCAAGCTATGTGGAAATCACTCCACAAAAGGAAGTAAGCCCAAAGCTTTGCGGAAAGCTTCAAACTTCTCCCTAGGCAGAGCCTTCGTGAAAAGGTCTGCAATGTTCTCTTGTGTGGGCACATATGCCAAGCTGATCTCCCCAGCAGAGAACCTCTCCCTGACATAGTGATAATGCACCTCAATGTGCTTAATGCAAGCATGCAACATAGGGTTCCTCGCAACTTCCAATGCGCTCTAACTGTCAGTGAAGATGGTGGTGGCAGAAGTCTAACCAACACCCAAATTAGCCATAAGGCGTCTGAGCCACACACACTCAACAATAGCTGTGAAAGCTGACCTATACTCAGCCTCACAACTGGAAGTGGCCACAGTAGGCTGCTTCTTGCTCAACCAAATTATACATGAGCTACCAAGCATGAAGCAAAAGCCACTAGTGGACACACAAGTGTCATAGCAACCAGCCCAATCAGAGTCATAAAAAGCATGCAAATCTGGCAGTAGTGATCCCCCCTTGGGATAAAACAACCCAAGTAACCGAGTACCACTCAAATAACGAAAGATGTGCTTAATTGCTTGCCAATGCTTAGCTCTTGGGCAATGCATAGACCTGCTCATCTGTGAGACAACAAACTGAATATCTGGCCGAGTAATCCATAAGTAAATCAAGCATCCAACAGCCTGCTGATAGAGAACAGCATCAAATGCATCTCCAGCATCATGAAGACTCAATCGTAAGCCTGTCTCCATAGGAGTGGCAATAGGGTTATAGTCTTCAAGGCCAAAACACTGCAATAATGTGTCAATATATTTTGTTTGAGACAAAGCCATTCCACCATCAACTTGCATAAACTGAATGCCCAAATAGTGATGCAAATGCCCCAAATCAGACATCTCAAATGAGCCATGCAAATCAGGCTTAAAATCAGCAATATGCTTCTCAATAGGACCAGTGAGCAGCATGTCGTCAACATAGACAACAATGATTAGAAGCACATCATTAGCATGCTTAACATATAAGGTGATTTCAGTTGGACTGTTCTCAAAACCATGTGCAATCAGATAGGCATGTATCTTCTCATACCAAGCACGTGGTGCTTGCTTTAAACCATATAATGCCTTCTTTAACCTGCACACCTGGTTTTCATGCCCTTTCTGCACAAAGCCACGGGGCTGAAAAACATACACTTCTTCATGCAAGTCATCATTCAGAAATGTTGTTTTCATGTCCAACTGATGTACATTCCAACCATGATGAGCTGCAAGTGCAAAGATGCTCCGAACAATAGTCATACGGCATGTAGGTGCAAATGTCTCATCAAAATCAATGCCTCTTTCCTGTGCATAACCCTTTGCAACAAGCTTAGCCTTATACCTGTCAACTTTACCATCCGGTTTACGCTTCAGCTTGTATACCCACTTAGTGCCAATGGCCTTCTTGCTAGGAGGCAAGTCACATAAAGACCAAATACCATTCTTCATTATAGCATCATATTCACATTGCATAGCAGCCATCCAATTTTCGGAATTTTGTGCTTCATCAAACGAAACAGGCTCATTCTCATCACAGAGACTAGATGCAGCCATAGCATAGCAATCTGATGCAAAAGAGGGACTATGAGAGCCTGAACGAGTACGATATGACAGAGGTGCATCTAATTTGCTGTCACGCAAGGTCTTCACTAGCCATTTTGGCATAGTTCTTGCCTACTCAATATCAGCTCTCTCATCAATAAGTGCATCATGTACATCTGCATCAAATATGGAATTATCTGCATCATCACATGAAACCTACAAAGGCTGAGAAGTTGCCTCATTAGGACCAGCACTAGACTGTCCACCTGTAAAAGGAGGAAGCAATGTATCATACATGTCTTTGGAGCTAACAGATGTCTCCTTAGTACATGAAAGCAATGGCTGAATAGCATCTTCCACAAAAACAACATCACAGCTAACCAGAATGTGTTTAGTCTGTGGATGATACAGACGATAGCCTTTACTTTCAGAACTGTACCCAACAAAAATACATTTTATTGCTTTATCATCCAATTTTCAGCGATGTTGTTCAGGCACTAATGCATATGCCAAACAACCAAAAACATGCAAATGAGCAACAGATGGCTTGCGGTCATGCCAAGCCTCATATGGAGTGATAAACTGCAGTGCTTTAGTGGGACACCTGTTCAGTACATATGTTGCACACATGACAGCCTCAAGCCAGAAACTACGTGGTAAAGCCTGACTCTTGACCATACACCTCCCCATCTCCATGAGTGACATGTTATTTGGTTCAGCAACTCCATTCTGTTGAGGTGTATACAGCACTTTGCACTGGCGTTTTATCCCACGTTCAGCCGGAAATGCATTAAAATCAGAAGACATATATTCCCCCCCATGATCAGAATGGAGGGTGCCCATTTTACATGCTGACAGATTTTCAGCCAAAACCAAAAACAGTTTGAAGCACATGAACACTTCGGACTTTGCCTTCAATGGATATACCCATGCATGCCTTGAAAAATCATCGATGAAAGTCACGAAGTAGAGATAATTCCCAAAAGAAGGTGTTTGCATAGGACCACAGACATCACTATGTACAAGCTGCAATTTCTGAGTAGCCCGAACTGAACCATCTTTTGGAAAGGACGAACGCTCCATTTTGCCCAAAATACAGCCTTCACAAACATGTTTTCCAGGTGCCTCAAGTTTGGGCAACAAGGACACCATTTCATATTTCTGCAAGCGTAGCAAACTACCAAAATTCAAATGACCAAAGCATGTATGCCAAAGCTTTGCATCTGACATAGCCTGAGAATCATTTACTGCACATGCCAAATCATTTACAGATCTTTCATAGTCTATGAGCTTATACAGCCCATGACATAAAATGCCAGAAGAAATAATCACATCGCCATTTGACAGATCATGAACTGTACACCTGTCATCAACAAATTTCACAACCAAGACAATCTTGGCTAATGCAGAAACTGATAACATGTTCTTCTTGATCCCTGGCACAAATAAAGCATCTAACAAAGTGAAAGAACTACCATCAGCAATAGTCAAAATGATCTTACCAACTCCCATAACATGATAAGAGGAGTTGTTGGCGCATGTAACAGTATTCCCTGTAGGGGAAGGCTCGAGTGAAGAGAAGAAACTGCGCTGCGAGGTAATATGTTTGGTTGCCCCACTGTCAAAATACCAAACATATGAGTCTACTGCAGACATGTGCATTCCAATCTTCTTCGAGAGATCCTTGAATCTAATAAATGCACAACTTCAAATTCTTCATGATCCTCAATCTTGATAGGTTGTGAAGGACTGGTTCTCTCTTGAGCTTCATTGGGTACTTCATGCAATAGATCCTTTGAGCTTCTAGTGGAATGTTGTGTTGTTTCCAAGATCTTTGATGGAGAGCGTTGAGTAAGCACACCTCCTTGATTGAACACAAAATTCTTGTCGTTTACCTTCTTCTTATCTTCATAATATATATACTACATATCATTTGTAATGACTTCTGGGGCTTCAAAGATTCTTGATTCAGATTCTTGAGGAATAGTGACTTCATTATTCAAGACTTCTGCCTCTTGGACTTGGGTTTCTTTTAACAACTGATTCTCACATTGAATTGCTTGATTGATAGCCTCATCTAAATTATTTAACTAAGATGTAGAGGATAAACAACTCTTTATTTCATCTTTGAGACCACTTTGAAACTGATTAACTAGATAGTCTTCTTGATATGTGGATCCTTGAAATACAATTTTGAAGTATGATGTGAATTCTTCAACTGAGCAATCACCTTGTTGTAACCTCCATTCAAAGTCTCGAAGTTTTTTATATATATCATCCAGAGTAGACTCGATATTTCTTAGTATGGATATGGAGTCCATCATTCTAGATAGGGACTTGATGTGGATAGTGTTGCCAAAATGTCAGGGGAGCACTAGATTGTGCTCTCTGACTAGACTAGACAAGATTTTGGAATTATACTTTCGATTACAAGATCACCCATGTAGGGAAAATGATACAAGGATATGTAACTGATACAAGATGTCCCACAACCCAGGACTCATAGGTATGGATAACTCCAGATACAAGAGATCCCACAACCCGGGGCCATAGGTATGGAATAAGATATCTCGATTACAAGAATTCCCTTCAGGGATATGAATTACATACAAGAAATAACTAGAAAGGATCTTGTACTATGAGATTACAATAGGATAAGAAAGGATGTCCACGATACAAGACTAGACAAGACTAGAGCAAGAGACAAGACTAGAAATTGAACTGGAACTTGAAAGTACTTACTTGGTGATCATGACCCCTTGAGCTCCCAAGACTGGCATCCAGACAACTGAGAACGAGTGTGACCAACCTCTCCTTATATAGGTTTTCCAAGGGTGATTATGATTTGATGATGTCATCAATTGAAAACAAGACCTCTGGGTGTCAGAATTCAACAAATAGACAATCGATCTTGTGGTAGCATTAGTTTCTCCAAAATTTGAACCAATAATGAGATATGTAAAGTCATATGGAATCTGAGGTTTAGGATGGTTTCCCCACGAGCTTTCCAACAAAACAAGAATCACAGCAAACGGATTTCGTATGAGAAAGTTATGACAGTTCAGGGTTCTGGTGCTAAAACAGGGTTCAAACAGACTAACAGATCACAGGATTTTTCTTAAAAACACATGTGTGGGGACCTCACAAATCACTAATGACTCTCTAATTATGCCCAAAATTCCCCAAGGACTTGGAAAAATTAACCCTAAAATTTTGGCCGAAAAGCCTATCAATCGCGATCGACACGTCTGTCAATCGCGATTGACAGAGGTGTCCGTCGCGGCCTGTCGGTCGCGATCGACACGTCAATCGCGATCGACAGAGTCGGTCGTGAGTCCTGTCAATCACGATCGATGGTGTCAATCGCAATCGACACTTTTTCCGAGATTTTCGCCGTGATTTCAGTCAATCGGGGATGTGTCCATCGTGATGGACACGTGGCTACGCGAAAAAGTCAATCAATCGTTGAAGTTCAGTCGGTCGCGATCGACGGTGTCAATCGCGACTGATAGAGGTGTTGGTCGTGGCTGTCGATCGCGATCGACGGTGTGAATCGCGATTGACAGGGTCCTACGTGGCAGCCAGTCGGTCGTGGGGTCTGTCGATCGCGATTGACAGGTCTGTCGGACGCGATTGACAGGGCCTGTCGATCGTGGCTTTCGATCGCGATCAACGGTGTCAATCGCGATTGACAGAGAAACACGGAATTTTTCAATTGTTTTTAGTGATTTAGAATGTGCTCATCATGTGGATTATGGTGGTGCGCTTTGTTTTACCAAATGGGCAATTTTTCTGTCGATCGCGATCGACAGAGGTCTGCGACACAGAGACGGTTTCGTGACGTTTCGTACCTGCGCGGAGTTCTGGAGATGATGATGCTGCCAATATCTGCAAGAAAGCTCAAGAACCAAGCAAAAACAACGCACACAATATCGCTCTCTCGCTCACTCTCACAAGTGGAATTAGGGAAATGAGGTGGAGAAGGTGATATAATCAAAAACTAAAAATTTTCGCGATGATGGAGATGGAGGTGGGAGATGGTGATGATGATGATGGTGATGATGATGGTGAGGTAAGAAAGAGAAAAATAAGATAAGTAAAGAGATTACCTACAACGCCAACGTCTCAAATCTATGTCTTACCATCACACGCTCGTCCTCAAGGCTCGATCCCCGGCAACGGCGCCAAAATTTGGTGTAGCTCAGTGATGAGTAGCACCTCCTTTAATGTCAATCCGGGAAGACGTGAGGATGGTATGAAGACCTCGAGCAAGTGAAGGCACAAGTGCGTGAGTGAGAAGCACACTAACATGCACACACATACACACACACGCGCACACACGGCAAGACAAAGAGTTAGAAGCAATGGAGTTCTTCAATTACTTTCAAAAAGCTCATACAAGTTCAATTCAATTACAAGCTAACCTCAAAAATGAGCTCTCTAGCTCTATTTATAGTTTTTTACTAGGTTTTGGCCTTGTCCAGACCTAGTGTCCTGCCTAGTTAAAAATTAGGTTCTCTACCCTATTTGGAGGTTCAAACGAAGTCTAAAAAATGTGAAAACTGACAGGTAGATACTTCTAAAGCTCCTCAAGCTCAAGGACTCCTTGGCTTGCACAAAATGGAGCTACAAAAATGTGAAATGGTATTTACAATGGTTTTTAGTGATGAAAATCACTATTTTTGTAGGGATTTTCTATTAATCTGTTGACATACATTTCCTGGAGCTCCCTACTTGCTCCTTCTCCTTGTGTGTCCGCCTCTTTTATATGCGTTAGTGTCCTGAAAAAAATATTGGCCTACTTGCCAGATCGTCGTTGACTGCTCTGTCTGCTTGTACTTTCTCTTCTCTCTGACTCCCTTCGTAACCTTCCTTGCCTAGTGAGTCCTTCAGTTCCAACACAATTTATGTGTCAAAACAAGGATCCAATATCTTGGTGCAAATGCAAACTGAGGATTACAATGATGGTAAGGAGATCCAAGAGATATTCCAAAAACTCAGGTGCATATAGAAAGAGGTTGATAAAATATCAAGTGGATACAAGAGAATGTAACTTGAGCCACCACAAACATGTGTTTAAATGTGGTTACAATAGTGGGCACTTAGTGCCAAAATGGCGTAAGAAAATCTGAATCCAAAGAATCTTGGATCTTAGGTTTATTGCAAAAAGAAGGTGGAGAGAGGGAAGTCCTTAAGTGAAGATAAGTGATATGATTCTTTAATACTATAAGAGAAGAAACAATTATGAAAGTTCTTGAGTAAAGGCATTTAATATTGGTAAGCATGCATATACATATTGGACTAACTACTGGTTATTTAGTAATTTGTAAAATGATATGATGAATCACTTCAACATCAGAGATGATGTCAAACTTAATGTAGAAAGGTTTATGGATTCATGGTTTTTTATTCAAAATAAAAATTGGAATATAATTGTGTTCTCTTGATTAGTTCTAAATCATAGAATAAGAAGATTCAAAGTACTTTTGAATGACATCGTCCATGATATCACACATCAAAGAACATAAATCCAAAGAGAGTGGAGAATACAACTTGTTTTCTAACTTTCTCTCTCACTCTGTCTAGAGCATCGTTGATAAGAGGAACAACCTCAAGAGTCTCTCTCTCTATCTTCCTCTCTCTATCTCTCTCTATTAAGGGAGCAAGCCTAGAGGTGTTTGGCACAAATGCTAAACTCACTTACCTATTTTCCTTTTCTCAATCTCTCTTCATCTCTCTTTCTTTACTCTATTCTATCTTTGAGAGAATACCCTGGGCAGAGAAAAGATGAATGCTCTCTCTCATGTGTTGCTTTGGGAGGCAAGCAAATAACTCAATGGCGAGGAGAGCTAGGAATACACAAGTTTTGTTTGTTTACATGAGAGAAGAGAGATCCCAATAATTGGTGATGACAATAAGCTACGTGTCTATCCCTTTCTCTCACCTCA
Organism: Ceratopteris richardii; assembly: GCA_020310875.1. Lineage (NCBI taxonomy): Eukaryota > Viridiplantae > Streptophyta > Polypodiopsida > Polypodiales > Pteridaceae > Ceratopteris > Ceratopteris richardii. The sequence goes on along the minus strand of CM035419.1, from coordinate 46,402,715 downwards.
ATGTGCATATCATATTGACAAAAGCTCTCTCTTGCAAACTCCTCCTTTCTCTCAATAGAGCACTAAAGCTAGGGTTTGTTTCACTTGCACGTAGATTGGTTGAGTAATCTCATTATGTGGTTGTAATTACTATGATGTAGATACTTGCCTAGCACTTCATGGCTAAGATTGTTGGAGCACAGCATCACTCCTACTTCCTTATCATGCTCACTTCTTTGATCATTGTTCACTAGATGTCCAATGAGCATCCCTCGACATAGTGATGTGTCTATCTCTATACCAGATGTGCACTCTAGGTGTGTTCCTATGTTCCCAAAGAGGCCACTGTTTTAAACTTTGTTGCTTGTAGAGAATTGCACAGCTTGACTATTCACCCACTCATCTACTACTTGGATCAATTCAATGAGCAATTCTTCTCTCAATTATATCTACTAGTCGATCAATCTATCACACATAAGTAGTGATCATTTGGATGGCCTTTTCATTTAGGCTAGTACACATGAATTGCAATCCCATGAATTGGAGAAACATGGCATTGCTTCTCTTGACACACCAACATTATGAGTAGCACTATATTTCTCCTACACATTCTTTATTCAACTTAGAGAAAGGCATAGGACGGACAATGCTTATCAACATAAAATCTAGAGAAATGCATAGGACATGAACACCAATCCGGGATCATAATTTTTTTTTTGCAGCATATGCTATGTTTGGAGCTCAAACAAGGTATAGAGAGAGTACACATGAAACTATGCAAGCCATCTATGTACCTCGATCAAACTATTGCCTTTCTGGCTATCACTATCCTGTATGCCTAGGAGTGATAAATGAACGCACAAGATCCCTTACTGTTAAAAAATGTGCATGTACAACATGAGCAAAGTAAATAGAAAAAACTCCAAAATGTTACACATTTAATGAGGTAAACAGTTAATCATTCAAGGTAGATGATTCCACCATAAAGATGATTACAACACATAAAACTTCACGAATGCGGCCATTATTGCCAAGAAATACCATCAAAGTGTCACCAAAACATCCCCAAAGTGTTTATAAAAACTTCAAAGATGAACGAAAATGAACACTAAAAGGATGGGAGGCTTGGAAAGATGGATCAGACATAAGTATGGGAGGATGGGCTAATAGGAAGAATTAGACCCAAAGAGCATAAAATCGATGGCATAAGGCTTCTCCCAATGAGAAAATAACACCACCAAACTCAAGCACTGCCACCAGCTCCACAAGCAAAATCTCCAAACTCACCACTAAAGAACCACTAAGACCTCCACCTAGTGCTCTGATACCATGTAGAGAGTACACATGTAAAAGCAAAATGAAATGAAGAATGTACTCACAACATGAAAAGAGTGTGAGACTCAAAGTGAGTAGATCATGAAATGGGAAAATTCATATGGATTACTGTGAGCTTGCAAAGAGCATGAACTAGATTCTCCAAACTTCTAACCAAGTATAAAGTTGGGGAGAGGTCCTCCTTATATAGAGTAGTAAGGAGGCTCTCCAAAGTGTTGGAGTCAGATGTCTGCGGAAGCACGCGAACAACACAAGGAAGAAGAAGAAGCTTGGAGCAAAACACACAATATTGAATGTATTACTAGAGAATGTACAAAGATAAGTAGCCCATTAGGGCAATAGGCGTATATACAAGGGGGGGGGGAACCTCTTAAAGAGGGAAAAAAGTGCCCCGGCGGTCCTAGTGTGTTCACACACATCACTACCTAAATATATCAACAAATACCCCCTGGGAGTGATGCGGTGAACAAGGAGCTGGCACTCATGTATAAGGAAGTGCCAAGCTATGTGGAAATCACTCCACAAAAGGAAGTAAGCCCAAAGCTTTGCGGAAAGCTTCAAACTTCTCCCTAGGCAGAGCCTTCGTGAAAAGGTCTGCAATGTTCTCTTGTGTGGGCACATATGCCAAGCTGATCTCCCCAGCAGAGAACCTCTCCCTGACATAGTGATAATGCACCTCAATGTGCTTAATGCAAGCATGCAACATAGGGTTCCTCGCAACTTCCAATGCGCTCTAACTGTCAGTGAAGATGGTGGTGGCAGAAGTCTAACCAACACCCAAATTAGCCATAAGGCGTCTGAGCCACACACACTCAACAATAGCTGTGAAAGCTGACCTATACTCAGCCTCACAACTGGAAGTGGCCACAGTAGGCTGCTTCTTGCTCAACCAAATTATACATGAGCTACCAAGCATGAAGCAAAAGCCACTAGTGGACACACAAGTGTCATAGCAACCAGCCCAATCAGAGTCATAAAAAGCATGCAAATCTGGCAGTAGTGATCCCCCCTTGGGATAAAACAACCCAAGTAACCGAGTACCACTCAAATAACGAAAGATGTGCTTAACTGCTTGCCAATGCTTAGCTCTTGGGCAATGCATAGACCTGCTCATCTGTGAGACAACAAACTGAATATCTGGCCGAGTAATCCATAAGTAAATCAAGCATCCAACAGCCTGCTGATAGAGAACAGCATCAAATGCATCTCCAGCATCATGAAGACTCAATCGTAAGCCTGTCTCCATAGGAGTGGCAATAGGGTTATAGTCTTCAAGGCCAAAACACTGCAATAATGTGTCAATATATTTTGTTTGAGACAAAGCCATTCCACCATCAACTTGCATAAACTGAATGCCCAAATAGTGATGCAAATGCCCCAAATCAGACATCTCAAATGAGCCATGCAAATCAGGCTTAAAATCAGCAATATGCTTCTCAATAGGACCAGTGAGCAGCATGTCGTCAACATAGACAACAATGATTAGAAGCACATCATTAGCATGCTTAACATATAAGGTGATTTCAGTTGGACTGTTCTCAAAACCATGTGCAATCAGATAGGCATGTATCTTCTCATACCAAGCACGTGGTGCTTGCTTTAAACCATATAATGCCTTCTTTAACCTGCACACCTGGTTTTCATGCCCTTTCTGCACAAAGCCACGGGGCTGAAAAACATACACTTCTTCATGCAAGTCATCATTCAGAAATGTTGTTTTCATGTCCAACTGATGTACATTCCAACCATGATGAGCTGCAAGTGCAAAGATGCTCCGAACAATAGTCATACGGCATGTAGGTGCAAATGTCTCATCAAAATCAATGCCTCTTTCCTGTGCATAACCCTTTGCAACAAGCTTAGCCTTATACCTGTCAACTTTACCATCCGGTTTACGCTTCAGCTTGTATACCCACTTAGTGCCAATGGCCTTCTTGCTAGGAGGCAAGTCACATAAAGACCAAATACCATTCTTCATTATAGCATCATATTCACATTGCATAGCAGCCATCCAATTTTCGGAATTTTGTGCTTCATCAAACGAAACAGGCTCATTCTCATCACAGAGACTAGATGCAGCCATAGCATAGCAATCTGATGCAAAAGAGGGACTATGAGAGCCTGAACGAGTACGATATGACAGAGGTGCATCTAATTTGCTGTCACGCAAGGTCTTCACTAGCCATTTTGGCATAGTTCTTGCCTACTCAATATCAGCTCTCTCATCAATAAGTGCATCATGTACATCTGCATCAAAAATGGAATTATCTGCATCATCACATGAAACCTACAAAGGCTGAGAAGTTGCCTCATTAGGACCAGCACTAGACTGTCCACCTGTAAAAGGAGGAAGCAATGTATCATACATGTCTTTGGAGCTAACAGATGTCTCCTTAGTACATGAAAGCAATGGCTGAATAGCATCTTCCACAAAAACAACATCACAGCTAACCAGAATGTGTTTAGTCTGTGGATGATACAGACGATAGCCTTTACTTTCAGAACTGTACCCAACAAAAATACATTTTATTGCTTTATCATCCAATTTTCAGCGATGTTGTTCAGGCACTAATGCATATGCCAAACAACCAAAAACATGCAAATGAGCAACAGATGGCTTGCGGTCATGCCAAGCCTCATATGGAGTGATAAACTGCAGTGCTTTAGTGGGACACCTGTTCAGTACATATGTTGCACACATGACAGCCTCAAGCCAGAAACTACGTGGTAAAGCCTGACTCTTGACCATACACCTCCCCATCTCCATGAGTGACATGTTATTTGGTTCAGCAACTCCATTCTGTTGAGGTGTATACAGCACTTTGCACTGGCGTTTTATCCCACGTTCAGCCGGAAATGCATTAAAATCAGAAGACATATATTCCCCCCCATGATCAGAATGGAGGGTGCCCATTTTACATGCTGACAGATTTTCAGCCAAAACCAAAAACAGTTTGAAGCACATGAACACTTCGGACTTTGCCTTCAATGGATATACCCATGCATGCCTTGAAAAATCATCGATGAAAGTCACGAAGTAGAGATAATTCCCAAAAGAAGGTGTTTGCATAGGACCACAGACATCACTATGTACAAGCTGCAATTTCTGAGTAGCCCGAACTGAACCATCTTTTGGAAAGGACGAACGCTCCATTTTGCCCAAAATACAGCCTTCACAAACATGTTTTCCAGGTGCCTCAAGTTTGGGCAACAAGGACACCATTTCATATTTCTGCAAGCGTAGCAAACTACCAAAATTCAAATGACCAAAGCATGTATGCCAAAGCTTTGCATCTGACATAGCCTGAGAATCATTTACTGCACATGCCAAATCATTTACAGATCTTTCATAGTCTATGAGCTTATACAGCCCATGACATAAAATGCCAGAAGAAATAATCACATCGCCATTTGACAGATCATGAACTGTACACCTGTCATCAACAAATTTCACAACCAAGACAATCTTGGCTAATGCAGAAACTGATAACATGTTCTTCTTGATCCCTGGCACAAATAAAGCATCTAACAAAGTGAAAGAACTACCATCAGCAATAGTCAAAATGATCTTACCAACTCCCATAACATGATAAGAGGAGTTGTTGGCGCATGTAACAGTATTCCCTGTAGGGGAAGGCTCGAGTGAAGAGAAGAAACTGCGCTGCGAGGTAATATGTTTGGTTGCCCCACTGTCAAAATACCAAACATATGAGTCTACTGCAGACATGTGCATTCCAATCTTCTTCGAGAGATCCTTGAATCTAATAAATGCACAACTTCAAATTCTTCATGATCCTCAATCTTGATAGGTTGTGAAGGACTGGTTCTCTCTTGAGCTTCATTGGGTACTTCATGCAATAGATCCTTTGAGCTTCTAGTGGAATGTTGTGTTGTTTCCAAGATCTTTGATGGAGAGCGTTGAGTAAGCACACCTCCTTGATTGAACACAAAATTCTTGTCGTTTACCTTCTTCTTATCTTCATAATATATATACTACATATCATTTGTAATGACTTCTGGGGCTTCAAAGATTCTTGATTCAGATTCTTGAGGAATAGTGACTTCATTATTCAAGACTTCTGCCTCTTGGACTTGGGTTTCTTTTAACAACTGATTCTCACATTGAATTGCTTGATTGATAGCCTCATCTAAATTATTTAACTAAGATGTAGAGGATAAACAACTCTTTATTTCATCTTTGAGACCACTTTGAAACTGATTAACTAGATAGTCTTCTTGATATGTGGATCCTTGAAATACAATTTTGAAGTATGATGTGAATTCTTCAACTGAGCAATCACCTTGTTGTAACCTCCATTCAAAGTCTCGAAGTTTTTTATATATATCATCCAGAGTAGACTCGATATTTCTTAGTATGGATATGGAGTCCATCATTCTAGATAGGGACTTGATGTGGATAGTGTTGCCAAAATGTCAGGGGAGCACTAGATTGTGCTCTCTGACTAGACTAGACAAGATTTTGGAATTATACTTTCGATTACAAGATCACCCATGTAGGGAAAATGATACAAGGATATGTAACTGATACAAGATGTCCCACAACCCAGGACTCATAGGTATGGATAACTCCAGATACAAGAGATCCCACAACCCGGGGCCATAGGTATGGAATAAGATATCTCGATTACAAGAATTCCCTTCAGGGATATGAATTACATACAAGAAATAACTAGAAAGGATCTTGTACTATGAGATTACAATAGGATAAGAAAGGATGTCCACGATACAAGACTAGACAAGACTAGAGCAAGAGACAAGACTAGAAATTGAACTGGAACTTGAAAGTACTTACTTGGTGATCATGACCCCTTGAGCTCCCAAGACTGGCATCCAGACAACTGAGAACGAGTGTGACCAACCTCTCCTTATATAGGTTTTCCAAGGGTGATTATGATTTGATGATGTCATCAATTGAAAACAAGACCTCTGGGTGTCAGAATTCAACAAATAGACAATCGATCTTGTGGTAGCATTAGTTTCTCCAAAATTTGAACCAATAATGAGATATGTAAAGTCATATGGAATCTGAGGTTTAGGATGGTTTCCCTTGTGTCCATGACAATAAGGCTAAGTATAGGGAAGCTTTCACAACAATTGTTGAGTATAGGTGGCTAAGGTGCTTTTTGGTTTCTTTGGGTGTTGGTTAGTCTTCTCCCACCATGATCTTTACTCATAGTCAGAGTGCATTGGATCAGTTGCAAGGAACCTTGCTTTCCATGTTTGCACAAAGCACATTGAGGTGCACTATCATTATGTAAGGGAGAGATTCTTTATTGGAGATATTTGTTTGGCTTATGTGCCCACACATGATAATGTTGCAGAACTTTTCATAAATTCTCTCCCTAAGGAGAAGTTTGAAACTTTTCGCAAAACTTTGGGCTTACTTCCTTTTGTGTATTGGTTTCTTTCCACATATCTTGGCACTTCCTTATACATGAGGGATAGCTCCTTATTCGTCGCATCACTTCTAGGGGGTATTTGCTAATATATTTTAATCTCCAGCTCTGTTGATGAAGCTTCAGCACCAAGTTTGCTCTGATACCAACTGTGGAGAATGAGTTCTCCTATGCGCAACGGAAGTGTGTAGTGAACCCTTGTATGTCCAGCACTTGGACAAACATCTGCACCTTAGATAGCTTGCTGCTCTCAATACAAAACTCAAATGGACTTGAGACTTTAGGCAATCAAAGTAGACAAAGAGGGCTTTCTAATAAGCTATAAATGACTTAATTTGGACAAGTTTTGATTAGGAAACACAACTGTCAAAGATGAACTACCTGTCCACACAGGTATGCTGAAGAACTGAGCTTCACTCTCGGACTGATAGCTCTCTGAATATATATCCTTTGAGAAAGATATTTGGTATAGAGTAGACACAAATAGCTTTCCAATAAGCTAAAAATCAAATAATTTCGATGAGTTTTGATTAGGAAACTCAACTCATCAAGATAGACCACCTACACACATGAGTACACTGTAAAACTAGACTTTACTCTCTGACAAATATCTCATAGAGTATGAATGATCTGAATGAGATATTTGAGACAGTGAAAGTAGATGCCAAGATCTTTCCAACAAGACAAAAATCATGCAATTTGGATATGTTTTGGTTGGGAAATTGAACTGACCAAAATAGACTACCTATCTACACAGGTATACTAAAAAAATTGGACTTCACTCTTTCACTGATATCTCACAAATTACATATGCTTTCAAAGAGATATTTGATATGCAGAAAGTACACAAGATAAGATTTCTAATGAATGTTTAAACGCACAAAATGGTTACATATGCACTGAGATATGAGCTCTGCAACAGAGCTGTGTACAAACTGACGTGCGGCTGGAAGGAGTCTAAGGGAAAACCAAAATGACAAAATGGCTAGATCCGACTACTAGGAGCTCTTGCCTCTTTCTCTCCTTAATTTTAATGTGCTCCCACTTCACTTTTATAACCAATGAGCATGTGAAGAAGTTTGTGCCTCCTTCTTAACTCACCACTTTCTACACTACATGCTACTAACTACAAGGCAAGATATTGTATCTCTTACTCATCATGAAGTTTTGACTAGACTTTTTCTTTTCTTATTTTTTCCTTTTTTCCTCTACTTTTCCTTTATCTTTATATTTGGTAAATTTATCCAAGCATGGCTCATATGAAAATGAGCTTGTACATTTATCTTCAACATTGATGAGGTTATACCAGATAGCTCACTTGTGCAGGCCGTTTTGAATGGTCTTCCTCATTCATATCAGAGTTTTGCTTCTACTCTTCGGTTGATGATGAAAGGCGATCCAAATGCTTTGCCATTTGAGGACTTAGTCTCTGTTTTGTTGCAGGATGATCAGTCCAGGCAGAACAAGTCCATTATGCGAGTTGCAGATCAAGCTTTCTTGGCTAGTCAGAAGGGCAAAGGAAAATGGAGCTCTTCAACTAGTAAGCAGAAATCTGCAAATGCTGCACATTCCAAGAACCAAGATAAAGATGAGAAAAAATGAGAAAAGCAAAAATTGTTTTGCAAGTACTGTAAAGGGAATGATCATATCATAAAGAACTATCCAAAAATGGATGCTAAAGAGGCAAAGAAGAAAGAGGCTTCAATGGTTGTTGCAGAAGCCTCTACGCCAAAAACGGAGTCTGTTAATCTTGTGCAGGAAGAAGAATGGGCGTTTACTACTATTTGCAGTTTTGACCCATCTTCTCATGAGCAGTGCATGTCTGCAGTAGACTCAGATATTTGGTACTTTGACAGTGGGGCGACCAAACATATTAACTCGCAGCGTAGTTTCTTCTCTTCACTCGAGCCTACCCCTACAGGGAATACTGTTACATGCGCCAACAACTCCTCTTATCTTGTTATGGGAGTTGGTAAGATCATTTTGACTACTGCTGATGGTAGTTCTTTCACTTTGTCAGATGCTTTGTTTGTGCCTAAGATCAAGAAAAATCTGTTATCAGTTCCGGCATTAGCCAAGATTGGCTTGGTTGTGAAATTTGTTGATGATAGGTGTATAGTTCATGACTTATCAAATGGCGATGTGATTATTGCTTCTGGCATTTTATGTCGTGGGTTGTATAAGCTCATAGACTATGAAAGATGTGTAAGTGATTTGGCATGTGCAGTACATGATTCTTAGGCTATGTCAGATGCAAAGCTTTGGCATGCACGCTTTGGTCATCTGAATTTTGCCACTAAGCTACACTATTGTGGTGTTTGAAGAAGGGGAAAGACTAAGGTTGACATTACCTTGAACATGTTTTGGTCCCTCAAAGCTTCATTCTTTGCTTTCAAAGCCTATTTTTTGAAGCATTTTTGGGTGTCTTTTGGAGCCATTTTGGAGTACTTCTGCACATAGTTCTCTTCACACAAGTCCAAGAACATCAAGAAGAGTGTTCTTTGTACTTCTCCGACAATAAATATCAACCTTTGGGGCTGTGTTTTTCAGCCACACTTGTAAAACTACAAGTTTCTTGAAAGGTTTCAGTTTTGGTGGGAGCAGCTGCTGCAAATTTATGTAGGTTTCTTGAGCCTAAAACATCAGAGTTGACAAACACTTGTAGGTGTTATTGGCTAGTTTTTTGGGCTATCTATTCAGCCTTGAGTGTCATTTTACTGCATATATCGAGCACCTACACACCATGTATGCTTTTGTGGATATCGCTTATGTACGTCCATGGTCATTGATATAGCGGTTACGTTCTTTGCATAAAGCCTTTTACGTTTGATAAAGAGGGTCGTGGTGAGGTTTTCTTAACTGGGAGACACGTAGATGTCGGGGTCTCTTCGGTGATGCAGGTGGAAGACTTACCCAACCTCGCCATAGGAGATGTATGATAGTTGTTCATAGGTGCTCGATAAGCCTAGTTGGCTTCTATTGGGTGATTGATTATCTGCAGTGGAGTCAGTCATTCACTATGCAAGAAAACATGTCCGTACTTGCAGTTTTATGATATTTTGACACTGGTCATACACTCATTTTGCAGAGGATACTTTGGCAAAATTTTTCCAGATTTCTAGTTTTGTCAACTATACAGTGGTCGATTTACTCCTTGATACACTTATTCATTGGTATTCGGACTCTTCTAGCTCCATTATCATTCTATTTAGTTCTCTACCATCATGGCATCAGAGGTCTCAGGCACATCCGGTGGATCAGGGTCTAGTGCTAGTGTTTCCAGGAGGAGCTATAACTTGCAGGGCAAAGGCCATTTTGAGATCTAAAAATTTGATGGCACAAACTTTGCTCTATGGAAGAATCAAATTTAAGATGTGCTGATTCAAAGGAGGCAATGGAAGCCAGTAAATGGGATTTTATAGAAGCCCGCTGACATGGATGAAGATGATTGGGATGAGTTAGATGAAATGGCTAGGTCTACCATTCGCTTGCACCTAGCAGATAATGTTAACTTTACAGTATTAGATTGTGAAAGTGCAGAGGAGCTTTGGAAGAAGTTATGCAATACATATGAAAAAGAGACAACATCAAATAAAGTCTATCTGATGAGAAAATTATATGACATTCGTATGAAGGACATAGATAGTGTTGATGCTCATCTAAATGCGTTTGATGTTATATTCTCTCAGTTACATGCTCAGAAAATGGATATGGATAACGAAATGAAAGCAATATTTCTGTTATGCACCCTGCCATCATCATGGGATACATTTTGCACATATATTACCAATAGTGCACCTGGTGGTAAACTTGTCTATGATGACATATGTGGAGCACTTTTGAGTGAGGAGATTCATAGAAAATCTATGGTTGGCACTCAGAGTGGAGATGCATATAATGTTCATGATTCTTACCAAGGAAAGAATCAGCAAGGTGGTAGGAGCAAGAACAAGGAAAAGAATGGTCAATGGAATAAGAGTAGAAGTAAATCAAGGAAGAGGGATATCGAATGCCATTATTGTCATAAGAAAGAACATATGAAGAAAGATTGTTATATATTAAAGAATGCTAAAAGTAAAGGACATAATGTTGATGGGCATGTTAAACAATTACCTGCACCATCTACTTCGACTGTGAAGATTGAGGAAATTAAGGTTATTTCTGATGATGCTGACGTGTTGACACTTGATAGCAATGTGCCATCTGAGGCGCTTATGGCCGATTCTCTAATTATGCAGAGTCTCTTGGTACCATGAGACTTGATGACTCTTACCAGTGTGATGTTGTGGGGATTGGAGATGTGGTTGTGCAGTTCATTGATGGTTCAAAATCTACTATGCATAATGTACGCCATGTACCTCAGTTATCACGTAGTTTGATGTCAGTTGGTCAACTTGATGACCTTGGTTACAAGGTAGTCTTCTATGTTTAGTTCTTTTGCATATCAAAGGGCAATATGGTTATTGCAAAAGGAAGCAAAGTTGCTCACTTTATCCTTTATTTGTATCACTGAATAGCCTATGGCTTGTATTTGGCATGGTTGTTTGGGCCATATATCTTGTAGTGGAATGGAAAATCTTTCTCATTGTGGCTACTTACCTGTGTTATCTTTCTTCGATTTTTCATTTTGTGAGCACTGTCAATATGGAAAGCAAACCAGAAATGTGCATAGAACGGACATTGACTCTTCAATTTAGCCTTTACATCTCGTTCATACAGATGTGTGTGGTGCTATGCCCACTAGGTCCTTAGGTGGTTCTCTCTACTTTGTCACTTTCATAGATGATGCTACTAGAAAAGTTTGATTCACTATGCAAGAAAACATGTCAGTACTTGCAGTTTTATGATATTTTGACACTGGTCATACACTCATTTTGCAGAGGATACTTTGGCAAAATTTTTCCAGATTTCTAGTTTTGTCAACTATACAGTGGTGGATTTACTCCTTCATACACTTATTCATTGGTGTTTGGACTCTTCTAGCTCCATTATCATTCTATTCAGTTCTCTACCATCATGGCATCAGAGGTCTCAGGCACATCCGGTGGATCAGGGTCTAGTGCTAGTGTTTCGAGGAGGAGCTATAACTTGCAGGGCAAAGGCCATTTTGAGATCTAAAAATTTGATGGCACAAACTTTGCTCTATGGAAGAATCAAATTTAAGATGTGATGATTCAAAGGAGGCAATGGAAGCCAGTAAATGGGATTTCAAAGAAGCCTGCTGACATGGATGAAGATGATTGGGATGAGTTAGATGAAATGGCTAGGTCTACCATTCGCTTGCACCTAGCAGATAATGTTAACTTTATAGTATTAGATTGTGAAAGTGAAGAGGAGCTTTGGAAGAAGTTATGCAATACATATGAAAAAGAGACAACATCAAATAAAGTCTATCTGATGAGAAAACTATATGACCTTCGTATGAAGGACATAGATAGTGTTGATGCTCATCTAAATGCGTTTGATGTTATATTCTCTCAGTTACATGCTCAAAAAATGGATATGGATAACGAAATAAAAGCAATATTTCTGTTATGCACCCTGCCATCATCATGGGATACATTTTGCACATCTATTAGCAATAGTGCACCTGGTGGTAAAATTGTCTATGATGACATATGTGGAGCACTTTTGAGTGAGGAGATTCATAGAAAATCTATGGTTGGCACTCAGAGTGGAGATGCATATAATGTTCATGATTCTTACCAAGGAAAGAATCAGCAAGGTGGTAGGAGCAAAAACAAGGAAAAGAATGGTCAATGGAATAAGAGTAGAAGTAAATCAAAGAAGAGGGATATCGAATGCCATTATTGTCATAAGAAAGGACATATGAAGAAAGATTGTTATGTATTAAAGAATGCTAAAGGTAAAGGACATAACGTTGATGGGCATGTTAAACAGTTACCTGCACCATCTACTTCGACTATGAAGATTGAAGAAATTAATGTTATTTCTGATGATGCTTACGTGTTGACACTTGATAGCACTGTGCCATCTGAGGGCGCTTATGGATGATTCTCTAATTATGCAGCAAAGTCTCTTGGTACCATGAGACTTGATGACTCTTACCAGTGTGATGTTGTGGGGATTGGAGATGTGGTTGTGCAGTTCATTCATGGTTCAAAATTTACTATGCATAATGTACGCCATGTACCTCAGTTATCACGTAGTTTGATGTCAGTTGGTCAACTTGATGACCTTGGTTACAAGGTAGTCTTCTATGCTCAATCCTTTTGCATATCAAAGGGCAATATGGTTATTGCAAAAGGAAGCAAAGTTGCTCACTTTATCCTTTATTTGTATCACAGAAAGAACACTTGTTAGCTGTTACAAAATAGCCTATGGCTTTTATTTGGCATGGTTGTTTGGGCCATATATCTTGTAGTGGAATGGAAAATCTTTCTCGTTCTGGCTACTTACCTGTGTTATCTTTCTCCGATTTTTCATTTTGTGAGCACTGTCAATATGGAAAGCAAACCAAAAATGTGCATAGAACGCACATTGACTCTTCAAATCAGCCTTTACATCTCGTTCATACAGATGTGTGTGGTGCTATGCCCACTAGGTCCTTAGGTGGTTCTCTCTACTTTGTCACTTTCATAGATGATGCTACTAGAAAAGTTTGATTCACTATGCAAGAAAACATGTCAGTACTTGCAGTTTTATGATATTTTGACACTGGTCATACACTCATTTTGCAGAGGATACTTTGGCAAATTTTTTCCAGATTTCTAGTTTTGTCAACTATACAGTGGTCGATTTACTCCTTGATACACTTATTCATTGGTGTTCGGACTCTTCTAGCTCCATTATCATTCTATTCAGTTCTCTACCATCATGGCATCAGAGGTCTCAGGCACATCCGGTGGATCAGGGTCTAGTGCTAGTGTTTCGAGGAGGAGCTATAACTTGCAAGGCAAAGGCCATTTTGAGATCTAAAAATTTGATGGCACAAACTTTGCTCTATGGAAGAATCAAATTTAAGATGTGCTGATTCAAAGGAGGCAACGGAAGCCAATAAATGGGATTTCAAAGAAGCCTGCTGACATGCATGAAGATGATTGGGATGAGTTAGATGAAATGGCCAGGTCTACCATTCGCTTACACCTAGCAGATAATGTTTACTTTACATTATTAGATTGTGAAAGTGCAGAGGAGCTTTGGAAAAAGTTATGCAATACATATGAAAAAGGGACAACATCAAATAAAGTCTATCTGATGAGAAAATTATATGACCTTCGTATGAAGGACATAGATAGTGTTGTTGCTCATCTAAATGAGTTTGATGCTATATTCTCTCAGTTACACGCTCAAAAAGTGGATATGGATAACGAAATGAAAGCAATATTTCTGTTATGCACCATGCCATCATCATGGGATACATTTTGCACATCTATTAGCAATAGTGCACCTAGTGGTAAACTTGTCTATGATGACATATGTGGAGCACTTTTGAGTGAGGAGATTCATAGAAAATCTATGGTTGGCACTCAGAGTGGAGATGCATATAATGTTCATGATTCTTACCAAGGAAAGAATCAGCAAGGTGGTAGGAGCAAGAACAAGGAAAAGAATGGTCAAGGGAATAAGAATAGAAGTAAATCAAGGAAGAGGGATATCAAATGCCATTATTGTCATAAGAAAGGACATATGAAGGAAGATTGTTATGTATTAAAGAATGCTAAAGTTAAAGGACATAACGTTGATGGGCATGTTAAACAGTTACCTGCACCATCTACTTCGACTTTGAAGATTGAAGAAATTAATGTTGTTTCTGATGATGCTGACGTGTTGACAGTTGATAGCACTGTGCCATCTGAGGCGCTTATGGCTGATTCTCTAATTATGCAGCAAAGTCTCTTGGTACCATGAGACTTGATGACTCTTACCAGTGTGATGTTGTGGGGATTGGAGATGTGGTTGTGCTGCTCATTGATGGTTCAAAATTTACTATGCATAATGTACGCCATGTACCTCAGTTATCACGTAGTTTGATGTTAGTTGGTCAACTTGATGACCTTGGTTGCAAGGTAGTCTTCTATGCTCAGTCCTTTTGCATATCAAAGGGCAATATGGTTATTGCAAAAGGAAGCAAAGTTGCTCACTTTATCCTTTATTTGTATCACAGAAAGAATTCTTGTTAGCTATTACTAAATAGCCTATGGCTTGTATTTGGCATGGTTGTTTGGGCCATATATCTCGTAGTGGAATGGAAAATCTTTCTCGTTCTGGCTACTTACCTGTGTTATCTTTCTCCGATTTTTCATTTTGTGAGCACTGTCAATATGGAAAGCAAACCAGAAATGTGCATAGAACGCACATTGACTCTTCAATTCAGCCTTTACATCTCGTTCATACAGATGTGTGTGGTGCTATGCCCACTAGGTCCTTAGGTGGTTCTCTCTACTTTCTCACTTTCATAGATGATGCTACTAGAAAAGTTTGATTCACTATGCAAGAAAACATGTCAGTACTTGCAGTTTTATGATATTTTGACATTGTTCATACACTCATTTTGCAGAGGATACTTTGGCAAAATTTTTTGAGATTTCTAGTTTTCTCAACTACACAGTGGTCGATTTACTCCTTGATACACTTATTCATTGGTGTTCGGACTCTTCTAGCTCCATTATCATTCTATTCAGTTCTCTACCATCATGGCATCAGAGGTCTCAGGCACATCCGGTGGATCAGAGTCTAGTGCTAGTGTTTCGAGGAGGAGCTATAACTTGCAGGGCAAAGGCCATTTTGAGATCTAAAAATTTGATGGCACAAACTTTGCTCTATGGAAAAATCAAATTTAAGATGGGCTGATTCAAAGGAGGCAATGGAAGCCAATAAATGGGATTTCAAAGAAGCCTGCTGACATGGATGAAGATGATTGGGATGAGTTAGATGAAATGGCCAGGTCTACCATTCGCTTGCACCTAGTAGATAATGTTTACTTTACAGTATTAGATTGTGAAAGTGCAGAGGAGATTTGGAAGAAGTTATGCAATACATATGAAAAAGACACAACATCAAATAAAGTCTAATCGATGAGAAAATTATATGACCGTATGAAGGACATAGATAGTGTTGATGCTCATCTAAATGAGTTTGATGCTATATTCTCTCAGTTACACACTCAGAAAATGGATATGGATAACGAAATGAAAGCAATATTTCTGTTATGCACCCTGCCATCATCATGGGATACATTTTGCACATCTATTACCAATAGTGCACCTGGTGGTAAACTTGTCTATGATGACATATGTGGAGCACTTTTGAGTGAGGAGATTCATAGAAAATCTATGGTTGGCACTCAGAGTGGAGATGCATATAATGTTCATGATTCTTACCAAGGAAAGAATCAACAAGGTGGTAGGAGCAAGAACAAGGAAAAGAATGGTCAATGGAATAAGAGTAGAAGTAAATCAAGGAAGAGGGATATCGAATGCGATTATTGTCATAAGAAAGGACATATGAAGAAAGATTGTTATGTATTAAAGAATGCTAAAAGTAAAGGACATAACATTGATGGGCATGTTAAACAGTTACCTGCACCATCTGCTTCGACTGTGAAGATTGAGGAAATTAATGTTATTTCTGATGATGCTGACGTGTTGACACTTGATAGCACTGTGCCATCTGAGGCGCTTATGGCTGATTCTCTAATTATGCAGCAAAGTCTCTTGCTACCATGAGACTTGATGACTCTTACGAGTGTGATGTTGTGGGGATTGGAGATGTGGTTGTGCAGTTCATTGATGGTTCAAAATTTACTATGCATAATGTACGCCATGTACCTCAGTTATCACGTAGTTTGATGTTAGTTGGTCAACTTGATGACCTTGGTTACAAGGTAGTCTTCTATGTTTCGTTCTTTTGCATATCAAAGGGCAATATGGTTATTGCAAAAGGAAGCAAAGTTGCTCACTTTATCCTTTATTTGTATCACAGAAAGAACACTTGTTAGCTGTTACTGAATAGCCTATCGCTTGTATTTGGCATGGTCGTTTGGGCCATATATCTTGTAGTGGAATGGAAAATCTTTCTCATTGTGGCTACTTACCTGTGTTATCTTTCTCCGATTTTTCATTTTGTGAGCAGTGTCAATATGGAAAGCAAACCAGAAATGTGCATAGAACACACATTGACTCTTCAATTCAGCCTTTACATCTCGTTCATACAGATGTGTGTGGTGCTATGCCCACTAGGTCCTTAGGTGGTTCTCTCTACTTTGTCACTTTCATAGATGATGCTACTAGAAAAGTTTGATTCACTATGCAAGAAAACATGTCAGTACTTGCAGTTTTATGATATTTTGACACTAGTCTTACACTCATTTTGCAGAGGATACTTTGGCAAAATTTTTCCAGATTTCTAGTTTTGTCAACTATACAGTGGTGGATTTACTCCTTGATACACTTATTCATTGGTGTTTGGACTCTTCTAGCTCCATTATCATTCTATTCAGTTCTCTACCATCATGGCATCAGAGGTCTCAGGCACATCCGGTGGATCAGGGTCTAGTGCTAGTGTTTCGAGAAGGAGCTATAACTTGGAGGGCAAAGGCCATTTTGAGATCTAAAAATTTGATGGCTCAAACTTTGCTCTATGGAAGAATCAAATTTAAGATGTGCTGATTCAAAGGAGGCAATGGAAGCCAGTAAATGGGATTTCAAAGAAGCCTGCTGACATGGATGAAGATGATTGGGATGAGTTAGATGAAATGGCCTGTTCTACCATTCGCTTGCACCTAGCAGATAATGTTTACTTTACAACATTAGATTGTGAAAGTGCAGAGGAGCTTTGGAAGAAGTTATGCAATACATATGAAAAAGAGACAACATCAAATAAAGTCTATCTGATGAGAGAATTATATGACCTTCGTATGAAGGACATAGATAGTGTTGTTGCTCATCTAAATGAGTTTGATGCTATATTCTCTCAGTTACACGCTCAGAAAATGGATATGGATAACGAAATGAAAGCAATATTTCTGTTATGCACCCTGCCATCATCATGGGATACATTTTGCACATCTATTAGCAATAGTGCACCTGGTGGTAAACTTGTCTATGATGACATATGTGGAGCACTTTTGAGTGAGGAGATTCATAGAAAATCTATGGTTGGCACTCAGAGTGGAGATGCATATAATGTTCATGATTCTTACCAAGGAAAGAATCAGCAAGGTGGTAGGAGCAAGAACAAGGAAAAGAATGGTCAATGGAATAAGAGTAGAAGTAAATCAAGGAAGAGGGATATCGAATGCCATTATTGTAAAAAGAAAGGACATATGAAGAAAGATTGTTATGTATTAAAGAATGCTAAAGGTAAAGGACATAACGTTGATGGGCATGTTAAACAGTTACCTGCACCATCTACTTCGACTGTGAAGATTGAGGAAATTAATGTTATTTCTGATGATGCTGATGTGTTGACACTTGATAGCACTGTGCCATCTGAGGCGCTTACGGCTGATTCTCTAATTATGCAGCAAAGTCTCTTGGTACCATGAGACTTGATGACTCTTCCCAGTGTGATGTTGTGGGGATTGGAGATGTGGTTGTGCAGTTCATTGATGGTTCAAAATTTACTATGCATAATGTACGCCATGTACCTCAGTTATCACGTAGTTTGATGTCAGTTGGTCAACTTGATGACCTTGGTTACAAGGTAGTCTTCTATGCTCAGTCCTTTTGCATATCAAAGGGCAATATGGTTATTGCAAAAGGAAGCAAAGTTGCTCACTTTTTCCTTTATTTGTATCACAGAAAGAACACTTGTTAGTTGTTACTGAATAGCCTATGGCTTGTATTTGGCATGGTCGTTTGGGCCATATATCTGGTAGTGGAATGGAAAATCTTTCTCGTTCTGGCTACTTACCTGTGTTATCTTTCTCCGATTTTTCATTTTGTGAGCACTATCAATATGGAAAGCAAACCACAAATGTGCATAGAACGCACATTGACTCTTCAATTCCGCCTTTACATCTCGTTCATACAGATGTGTGTGGTGCTATGCCCAGTAGGTCCTTAGGTGGTTCTCTCTACTTTGTCACTTTCATAGATGATGCTACTAGAAAAGTTTGTGATGTCACTTTCCTTAGGAGGTTGAAGTGAGAAGAGTGGTGTTTGAGGATACTAGTCCTCCGGTTAGCATGCATAAAAATGCTGCACATAGGGATGTTCAAGAGAATGTACATTCAGATCAGTCTGCACATGTTCCTATTTAGCAAACATTGAGACGTTCTGCATGTGTCTCACATCCACCTGATAGATATGTTCCAGGTTTAGATTTATTTATGCTAACAGATGTCGGTGAGCCTTCTTGCTACAAAGAGGCTATGCAGACAGAGGATCATGTCAATTGGGAGCGTGCTATGGAGAGTGAGTTGGATTCTATTAACAAGAATGGTACTTGGGATTTAGTAACTTTGCCAAAGGGCAGGAAAGCTTTACCATGTAAATGGGTATATAAGCTGAAATTCACATCAGATAGTGCTTCTCCAAAGTATAAAGCACGACTCGTTGCAAAGGGTTTTAAGCAACAACATGGTGTTGATTTCGAGGAAATCTTCTCTCGAGTGGTCAAGATGATGACCCTGCGCATGTTGCTTGGATTCGTTGCAATGGAGGACATAGAGCTAGTCCAAATGGATGTGAAAACTTCTTTCGTGCATGGAGATCTTACAGATGAGATCTATATGGAACAACTAGAGGGTTATGTAGTTCCTGACAAGGAAAGTCTAGTTTGTAAGCTTAAGAAGAGCTCGTATGGACTTAATCAGTCCCCTAGACAATGGTACCAAAAGTTTGATGCTTTTATGAAATCTCAAGGCTATTCCTGAAGCAACGAGGATCATTGTCTCTACACAAAGAGATGCTCACATGGAAGCTTGATATGCTTGATACTTTATGTCGATGATATGTTGATTGATGGGAAGTCCTCTTATAATTTGTCAGTTCTCAAAAAGAAATTCAGTCAGACATTTGATATGAAGGATTTGGGGGATGCCAAACATATTCACATTTTGAAGGTCTAATTATCATCGAATCAACGTTTAGTCTAGTTTCAACTTCAATTCTAGATGCATTATTTTCGATACTAACCATTATTTCATGCATGCATACTCAATCATTCCTCTTGGATGCATGCATGGTATATGTAGTGGTATCTACAAACAAGCACACTACTGACTTTCATTCATGCAAGTGCATGTGCTTACATGCGAATGCATGTGTTTGCATGCTATACTTGATGAAAATGCATGCTCTTCATGCATTTCTTTCCCTTCTTTCAATGCACAAACATGTTAAAATGTATATTCGTGGTCCAATAAGATCTTAAAACAATGAAAGGAAAACTTGACTTCTGCAACAAAGGTCGTTCTTTTGTGCGCAAACATTCTTTTGAAAACAAATTTGTGTTATATGCAAGCTAGCGCTTGATGTGATAAACTAAGTTCAGCATCTTGGACTATACTTAAAATTAATCTATTGATGTCTTTTCTTTACTTCAATTTTCACAAAGATAAAGTACAAGATAATCAAAACAAGATCAAAGAAGAATTGAAACCCATCATAAACTTGAAAATACTTAGCTCTACTACAATTTACGCCCATCCTTTTCATCGAGAGAGCCATCCTTCTTTGATTCCTTTAGTTGAAGCAAAATTTGTGCTTTTTGTGTCCTCAAATGATCATTATGATCCTTGGAACAATTCCATAGCTTGATGGGTCTCCAATCAAATCTTTAAAGAGATAATGGAGCATGTACAATCCTCATTGATGTCCTTGAGAAGTTTGAGAGAGGGCAAGGTTCAAACTTGAAAAGAAGGAATAAAGAAAGGCTTCAAATATTGGAGAAACTTGGGCTATGAGTGTGATGTAAATTTTAGCTTATTGGAAAGAATCGAGGCTTCCATCCTTCTTGGATCTTGCAAGAGAATGAAAACAAGGGAGCTCTTCAAGCTATCATGTGTGCAACATGCAGAGAAAGAAGGTACCTCTTACTGTCAAGAAAATAGGACTAACACCTTGGAAGGAGTAAAGAGAGGGAGGAGAGATGAAGAAGGATATACTATCATTGAAGAACAATTTTAGTATAATCCGGAAACAAATGAATCAATGAATTATTCTTGGCACCTTGGCTAAAGCTTCCATCTTGTGCTCAAAATGCTTGAGTTCAAATCCTTAAATCTTTTGCTCGCTTGTAATGTTATTCAATAGCTCATCACAATCTTGGTTGTTCAAGACTCAATGAAATCTCCTTTTTTTATTTCATGTATCTAAAGTTTCTCCAAAGAAAAGAACGCGATGTAGATGATGGTGTCATTCGAGGTGGTAGAAGCTCAAATACATATCATAGTGGACATCAAACATTCAATTAAAATAACAAATGTCAAAATCCTGATCGAGTGATTCAACATGATAGGATGATGTGTTTGGATGGATAGCCTAACTTTCCGCCAATGCAAGGTTTTGAGTTCGAAACTCAAGCACTCTTCCACTTGTGTAGTATTTTTATATAATTTTAAGAGGAAGTTTGATCCAAGCCTATTCTCCCAAAGCTTGAATTAATTGAAAGAACAATTGTACAAGTAATGAGCATAGTACTCATGGGACTCCTTGTATCCCACAAAACAAGGGTAGATTTATCGGTAGCAATTACAATTGGTTTAGTTTTGGCCTCTGGCCTATAAGCTAAATGACTCTAGATAGGGAGAGGTTGAACCCTCACCCTCACCTCAAGAGATGAGCAACCCAACTAGTTGCTCTGCTTGTGTCGTTCTGCTTCACACTATAGAAATAGAATAAAGACAACCCTACTGCATAGCATGACAAGAAGAAAGGTGTGATCCTATGGATAGAACAGTTCCCCTACTGCACAAGGTCGTGATTTTGGTGCTTGCACGATTTACTATAGCTTCTACATGAATCAATGAAAAAGAAGGTTTCACTTTTGCTGGAGAGAATCTACACAAAATACCTCTTTGGGATGAAGAAATATACACATGGAAAACTTTTTCGAGAAGAAGAAGACACACATGAGATGAACATCTGAAATAGAACCATCAAGGTTTTCATGATACTCACAAAACTTATGATACTAGTGTGAGAACCTAAGTTCCATGCTCAAAAAAATGGCATATGACTCTCCACCCAACCTACCATTACACAATTTATAGAATCAACCATGAACTCTAGAGTAATTGGAGTCCACATATGCATATGCATATGCAATCTCCACCACTACTTTTATACGAAGATCTAACATGATAAATTTCAAGAATCATTCCATCGTATTTACATCCTCAATATAAAAATCAACCATCTTTAGTTAATCATGTCTACCCAAGTCAAATGTTTTAATGCAAAAAGAAGATGTTTGTTCTCAAGCATAAGAATCATATATCATATTCTTTGATGCTAAAAAACACACATGATGTTAAAGCTTAGTTTATCATGCTAACCATGCATACATGAAGGCCATTCAAATGACCATATGCACCAAAGAAATTATAATTAGGACAAGTGTGTTCCTTAAAATTCAGCCTAACATCATTTATGATTAATTTCAAGAATCATTCCACAGAATCTAATTCTCAATATATAAGTCAACCATCTTTGCCCTAAGAAACATATATTACCACTATATTCCACATGAGATCAATGTGAAATATCAGCATTGATTTCCAAAGGCAAAAAATTATAAGATGACCTGTGTCTGAAATAGCTCCATCACCATGCTCTATAGTATCATCAATCCACTCAAAGATAGAAAAACTAGTCACGAAAAGCCTCATAACATAAACCTTAACTCCCATTGATATGAAATTTTATCTCATATGGATCACCTGCATGCTTAAAATTCTCACCTTTGGTAAGCATAAGCTATCTCAAATTCGTTTAAATATACTGCTCTAAGCCAAGACATGAAATCCATCATGCAATTGTGTTTGGTTAATCAAGCCCAAAGCAAACATTAGAAGAAAACATACATTAAACACTATATATGATGAAAAAGAAATACAAATATATTCCACACCCTCAATGCAAATCATTTCATGAATGCGTGTATCCATGAAGCTCAATTAAAATTCTATAGAACCACTCATAAACTAGAGTGACATGGAATATGGTTGCTATATCAAACAACCAAAATACATGTGCACTATATGAAATAGAAGAATCACAGCATGAGCTAAAGGGGAATGCGGCATCATCATCTTTAGCATAAAATACCACAATGGAATTTTGTATGATGAAAAGCTCCAACTAACCACCATCATGGGCATATCCTCTACCTTGTTGCTTCATTTGTCTAAAGCAACTTTGTCAAGTATGCACATGATGACTATACTATCAAAATCCAAGTCCTCAATGGAATTTACATTTCACATGGGTTGATAAACTTCTTGACGTAGCATGTAAATCTCTTTCATAAGCTTGCATGCCTCAAGTAAAGGATTTATAAAAAGAAAATCTACATGCTATTAAAAGAAAAAGTACTGGACCTAGCTAGGTCAAAACCAAGTAATCAATACATAAAATTAGACTACCAAGTAATCAATACATAAAATTAGACTGAAGGCTATCACTTATCATTCCCAAGATACAATGAACATATCACTTAGCCAAAGTAGTGCAACAATCCCATCTTAGAGATAATCTCTCCCAGAAGAATGATTGAAATGTACCATAAACACATGTGAGCATAGCGAGACATAATCAAAAGCCTTGAAACACAAATGAAGTGTCAAAGATCAAAACATGACAAAACTCTCTTTGAAGCCATATAACAGTTGATGAAACTCTCTTATGACAATAGTCGACGAAAATTCCCTAGAGCCTTTAAAAAATAAGTAACTTATAGAAACTAATCACAAAGCTCTCCTCATGCAACCTCTAGTATTAAGACCCAAAATAAATAGTGCTCATGATGAGGTGGTGCCATATACTTCTTCCTTTTTTTTTTCAAAGGAGATTCGATAGGTGTCTATTCCTCCGGATTTAACTTTGGAAGTACAATTGTACAAGTGAATAGACATAGTACTCGCAAGACCCCGCATATCCCACAAAAAAGGTCTTAGACTGGGTTACATCTCGTTTAAACTCATCAGATCCATTACATGTCCAACCCGATAGTTGAACTCTGGACCTCCAACTCAAAAGTCCAAAACTTTACCAAACATCTTATAGAAAGTGACTGATACCATATACTTATTCCTCCTTTATATGTATATTTATTCGCACTTTGATTAGTTATAGCATAGTGTGAAAGTAGCCATCATGCCATGACCTCGTAAAGACATATAATGGAAATACATGAGACAAGCATGCGATAAAAACTAGAATGACCACCCAACCTTAGCGTAGCGGAGCCAAACCATTGAGCTAACAGGAATTACTGCCTGGGATTTGGGCTCCCGCAGCCCACAGGAGCCGTGGAAGGCAGGACGATCATCAACGCGGCACGACGACGGCGGAGGCACCGGTTGCAGACACTATTGTTCACGCTCAGACGGGCCTGCTGTACTTCCTCGTCGGAGTTGTGCGTCTTGGACAAACAAAGATGCTCACAGTAGGAGTACGAATTGGAGAACGAATCTGATCGACGTAAGGTATTCAATCATTACATCATCTCCAAGATCTCATTGTCACATACTTCCGTTCAAAGGAATCACACGCTTCAATAATTTGAGTACATGCATATTCCAAAGGACAGGTTTGAATCGTTTAAATAGCTTAGTCCGATCATGCTCAAAACGAAAAATTGAGGTTCTTATTCCTCTAGAAAGAGTTATTTATTCATTGTGTACCATAGGCTATCTAATACAAAGACAAGTGCCACTAAAACTAGTAGATACATCATACTACAAAAAACAAAAAAAATGTCTGCATACGAATACCTCGTACCCACTCTTTATTGTATGATCAAGTGGTCGATCACTGTTAGGTGTTTATGTATGTAGGTAGGTAGAAGGATAGATGGATGGATGGATGGGCATATGGATGGACAAACAGATAGATACTGTGTGAAAAAGCCTGGTTTCATGTTTTTGGGTCTGAATGATTTATCTATCTACCTATCTACCTACCAACTTATCCATTTATCTGTCATTTTGAACGTTTGTTCACATCTAACATTTCTATCACCCTCTTTATCTAGCTATCTACTTGATAATCTACATATCTACCTTCCTTCTTGAAGCGCAAGCAAAAAGTGCAAAGAAATGAAATAAAAATTGCCCTGATAATTCAAGAACAGTGCTTAGCAGTCACAATTGTGAGGGTTAATTCATGATGCTTAAGGAAATAGTTTTGTTCACCCAAGATCTCAGATTACAAAAGCTTTTTAGGCAGCTGAAAATCAGAAACTGAACACAGATTATACTGATACCGATGCTTATATATAGCAGGAAAACATAAGGTTTAGAAATGAGCTAATATAGCTGAATTGAGTATACTGAGCTGATGCAGGCCTCCAGCAGCATATGAACAGAATCTGGATTACACAAATAGCAGCACTTGAACTAGGAGATCAGAACTGTCAATCTGAGAGATTGAGTCAATACTTGTGCAGACCCTACTTTTGAGTGCTACTCATGATGAAGAACCTCAATAGGAGATGATGACAAAGAAGAACTTGGCATTGTACATACCATGTTTGACGTTCAAAATACTTAAGTTTTGTTTTTGTTTTTGTTTGTTTGTATTTTTTCCCCTTCTCAAGAGGAAGTTTGGCCGAAGCCTAATCTCCCTTGCTTGGATTAATTGAAAGAACGACCCTACAAGTGAATGGGCATGGTACCCGTGGGACCCTTGTATCCCACAAAGCAAGGGTGGGACTTCTCGAAGGCAACACTTGGTAAGGACTTCCCGAAGGTTATTGATTTAATTCTTCCTGAAGGCAATACATTGGCCTAGGCCCCACAACTGTCCTTCCCTAGGGAGGGGTAGAACTCTAGCCCCCACCTCAAGAGGCAAAAGGGGCAACCTAACAACCTAATGCGCACATATAAGATCCTTAAGTTTTGAGATTAAGGACAAGTGTTTATTTAAAAATGGGATATCTTGAACACAGGTACAAAAATCAAGACTTGAACATTCTTAAAAGCTCCAAGTGGTCCAAGAGCAAATAAAATTCTATAATGGCCTCAATCTTGGCCAAAAATATGTAAAAAGTTTGTCTACAAAATATTAGTGTGAAGGCATCTCTATTTATAGGAGTGTCGTTGGGGCCTTTACTCTTAATAGCCTCCAACATGAAGGGCCAAAGAGGCCCTTCATGTTTCAAGCCAAGTCGATCCCCATTTGCATATGTAGCGGATATTGTGCCTTTGGTAGGCATTTAGTGAGAGCATCTGTTGGATTTTGTGATGTATTAGAATTTGGACTTGATCAATTTGATCGGGCCATTCTAAAGCCCTTTTCCAATGAAATGATATTGCACATCGATGCGCTCAGTGAAAGAATGAAACATGGCATTTTTTGCGAAACAAATAGTACTCTGGCTATCACAACTAAGAACAAGTGTTCTAGCATACCAAATTCATTGCATAGACAAGCTGACCATATGGCTTCCTTAGCAGCCTTTATGGTTGAAATACATTCATCCTTTGTAGTAGAGAGTGCAAGTATGTTTTGGAGTCCAAAAGACCATGAAATGGCATACCCTAAGTATGTAAATATATCCACTTGTGGATTTGCGTGAATCACAAGTTCCAACTTCCTTTAAATTTTAATGGACTTGTTCCATAGCATAGGCATTCTCATTATGGACTTCATTGCACTCCAATGTGCTTGTCTATCCATAAATGGACTCAACTCCCACTTCATTTGGCCATGGTAGCAACCATGGCATTCATAAATGTTTCACAAGTTGATTCATATGGAACACTTTTCATGCAATTGACCGACTCATTAATCAATGGACAATCAACTTTGATTAAGATGTGGTTGAATTGACACACTAAGTGCTTTAGCATTAACCCTCCTAAATCTATGTAGCACCTTTTCGATATGTTTTTTGTTGGAAAACAATGTCAAAGTTGGATATCCTTAAAGTACTCA
Source organism: Ceratopteris richardii (assembly GCA_020310875.1). Classification (NCBI taxonomy): domain Eukaryota; kingdom Viridiplantae; phylum Streptophyta; class Polypodiopsida; order Polypodiales; family Pteridaceae; genus Ceratopteris; species Ceratopteris richardii. The sequence goes on along the minus strand of CM035419.1, from coordinate 46,375,915 downwards.
TGAAGAGCTTTCTATTGATATATAGCATGCATCCATCTGAGATGCAAAAGCCCTTCAAAAGTCAAACTCTAATTTTTGGTCAATTTGTGCTTTTCATTGTATTCTTAATGAATGGTGAGGATTTAAAGCAAGCCAAAAGCATGGTTTGTTCGATAAACATTAAAACAAAAAGTGATTTCCAAAATCAAGGTCGAATATTGCGCTTTCCCTTTTTAGCTTTTTATGGAGCTTTTCTTACAAATTTGTCAGCTGAACTTATATCTATATAAAGAGGAGGTTGTTGTTCTACATCATCATCAATACTTGAAGCTTCTTCAAGGTTAGCTCTAGGGTTTTGAGCTAAATCAGTTTGTGAGCAGATTTTAGCAGATTTGGAGGATCTTTTGGCGGCTGCCCTTCATCTTCTTCACGCATCTCTTGTGTGCAAGCTGAAGACCTAATTTTAGATTAGGGGTTTGCTGGTAGACTGATATAACAGACCTTTCACTTCCGATTGCACATATTCTCTTACACACATTCTTACATTTTGTACCTAGAACCCGTTTTTTTGACCCCAAATTCAGATTTGTAACATTATTATCATTGTACATTTTCATTAAGCAATTTTTTAGTGAGTAGTAAGCGTTCAGCTTCTGCTCTTTATATCTTGTCTTGTCTATTCTCTTTATCTACTCATCTCATTATTTGGTCAAGGTGTGTATGTGCTAAGGTTCTCAGTGTTGGAAAGATCATGGAAATTACATGCGAGTATTATTCGTTGGAAAACAATGGCAGCATAGCTCAAAGTGCTGAAAAATTGCCAGATTTCCAGCAACCCTAATTTCCAGCCTTTTCATGCTCAAGATTAGGGTTTCCAGCTTGGTCGTTTCTTGGAGGAGTTTGTGCGAATTTGGAGGAGTTTTTGGCAGCCATTCCTTCATCTTCGACACGCTAACGAAGTGTGCATGCTGATTTTGTGCTGCCAAATTTCCAGCAACCCTGATTTCCAGCTTTTTCATGCTCAAGATTAGGGTTTCCAGCTAGGTCGTGACTCGTCTCTTGGAGGAGTTTGTGTGAATTTCGAGGAGTTTTTGGCAGCCATTCCTTCATTTTATTCACGTTAACGTAGTGTGCATGCTGATTTTGTGAGTATAAGCTTCTTATTTCAGGGTTTCTTCACGTGTTGCTGCTGTACTAGGCTCTACATACCTCTTCAACACTTGAAGGTTCCATTGCTCTTGCTCAACGTAAGAGAAGACCTGATTTCATATTAGGGTTTGCTGTATTTACTGTTCTTGACAGTTTAAACTTTATTCACTTCCAATTGCACATATTCTCTATCACATAATCTCTTAGTCACATTCTCTCTATATTTTGAACCGAGAACCCTTTTCATTCAGTCTATATTCTTTTTTGTATCATTACACTCATTGTATATTGACATTTAGCATTTTATTAGTGTGTAGTTAGCATTGAGCAGCTACGCCTTGGAGAAATGTTCTCTCTTTATTCTATTGTCATTCATCTCATTTAATTTGGTCAAGGTGTGTTATTTGCTAAGGTTCTAAATGTTGGAATGATTTTAATTAACTTGTACTATTATTTGGGCCTACCACACTTCCAACATTTGGTATAATTACTTAGTTCACACACACCCTTGTTTCCAAGATGAGTGACTATAGATTGGAACAAGAAGACAAGCTTGATGAAATGTCTAATCATCCAATGTGGAGTGTTATGACGATGAACTTGTTAGTTTCGAAGGACTTGTGGAATATTGTCAATGGCAAGTACCCTACATGAAGACAAGCTACAAAGGATGTTGCTTCTTCATCCAAGGAGCTTGCTCAAATTCTTGCTCAACAAGAGGTTGAAGAAGAAGAGGAAGAGGAAGAAGAAGAAGAAGAAGAAGAAGAAGAAGAAGAAGAAGAAGAAGAAGAAGAAGAAGAAGAAGAAGAAGAAGAAGAAGAAGATATTCTCTCATCATTCAGAGTTGGAGATACTATCGAGTTACTTCTTAGAGAAGAGAAGTTTAGGTGGGATTCTAGAGATGCAAAAACACTCTCATTTATTGCTATGGGAGTAAGATGCATATTATTTCTCAAATGAGGTCATGTAGAACTTCTTGGCAAGCTTGCTTGGAGTTGGGGAATCTTCATGAAAGCACATTTCTTGTAAGGAAGGCTCGTTCGAGGAGACAATTAGCCAACACAAGGATGACCACGGGCTCATTGTCATTTCCAGCCATATGTGGTGCAACCTGAGGGTTCATATCAGGTTTAACTGGTGGCTATACATGCTGAAATTTGACTATTTTATTGTCATCTTTATAGGCACAATTGTTTTTGAGCAGCCTTGCCTCATTAAATACATCATCTCGACTGTGTATTACCTTCTTGAGTTGAGGTAGCCAAATCTTGTAGCTTATTTCACCTTCATCTCCATAACCCATGAAGATTCCTTTTATGGACTTTGCATCTAAATTGCTTCTAAACTCAGGCCTTATATGCACAACAACATCACAACCAAAGATGTGTAGGTGGTCATATGAAGCTGGTTTGCTAGACCAAACCTCTTCTGGAATGCCACCTTTTAAGGACATATGAGGGGATTGATTGCAAACATGAACAACAATTTTCAAAGTCCCTCACCGAAATCCATGAGGGAGCTCCCTCTTAATACCAAGATTTTCACAAAATTTATTGAATTCAGCACATATAAACTCACCTTCATTATCTGTACGCAAGCATTTCAGCTTTCTACTTGTTTGGGTGTCACAAATGCATGAAATTTCTTAAATGGAGCAAAGGCTTCATCTTTAGATTTTAACAAATATACCCAAAGCTTCCTAGAGTAGTCATCAACAAAAGAAACAAAATAAAGAGCATCCCCCATAGATTTTGTGGGCATGCGACAAACATGAGAATGAACAAGATCAAGCACATTAGACTTACAAGAGACACCAGAGTAGGAGGAATTCTTTACTTGCTTACCATATTGGCATTCATTACAAAAATCAAGTTTTGAGCTTTTAACATCAAACTTGTCCGAATACATAGTTTATCAAGGCCTTTTTGACTCATGTGGCCAAGCCTTTTATGCCATAATTCCATATGTGAATTGATTTCAGCCAAAGCAATAAACTTGCTTAACAAGGCTTTACCACGCAAGCAATAAAGAGTCCCTTTCTTTGTAGCTTTAAGAATCAACCTAGAGCCTTTGATAAGTTTCCTTGACCCCTTCTCAAAGAGGGTACTATATCCATGCATATCCATTTGCCCAACATACAATAAGCTTTTCTTGATGCTTGGTACATACCTTACATTATGCAAATACCTTAAATAGAACAAGCATGGTTATTTCCAAGATATACATGTCCATGGCTATCTACATGAAATGCAGTAAAACACTACTTAACAGGAGTAACATGGAACGATGCACCTGAATCCACAATCCATGTTTGTAACAAAGCATCATTCATAGTAAGCAAGGGATCCGTCTTTGTGATCTGCATATCTTGTGTGTAAATATTAACAGAAGCATCAATAACTTCAGCATGATCTGCGGCCATAGTAGCACTAAGTATATCTTCTGCATCTGATAGCTCCTCAATGATGACACTAGAGGCCACATTGGCCTTCTCTTTGTCCTTGTCCTTTGAATTGTGATGTTGCTTCATTCTTGGTGTCCTTTTTCTTTCTGTCACGTGTGTTCTTTCTTTTTCGTTCAACTTTGTAGTATGTGCGATTAGGCTTCTTATGACCTTTCCTACCACATTGGTAACAAGTCACTTCAGCCTTGCCTTTGCTTTTGCTCTTGTTCCTCTTTACATTTCCACTTTTCTTTTTTGTTCTTCCTCTAGCCACATTGGCTTAACCATTGCCCTACTAGCTTTCCTCCTGATTTCCTCATTCAAAATAGAACCCCTTACACCATCAAAGGTAAGATTAGGGCTATTCGAAAGTGAAACAACCAATGTTTCCCATGAAATAGGTAAGGTCATCAACAAGAAGATGGCCTTAAGCTTATCATCAAATGTAGGTAGTCCGAAGTCCTGCAATTGTGAGAGAGTACCTGTAAAAGAAAAGTGCTCAACCCTACTTATTGACTCATCAAGGTGCATACACACTAGCTTATGCATAAGATGCACTTGATTTATATGCGTGGTATTTTCATAAGTGGCTTTAAGCTTCTCCCATACCTCAAAAGAAGTTGTAAGGCCTTTTAAATCCACTAACATTTCATCTGATATGACCATCTTGATGTAAGTGATGGCCTTCTTGTTTAGGTTGATCCATGCTTCATCTGTTATATCTTCAGGCTTGACTTCCTCAAGACTGAAGAGCCCCTTCACAATCTTTAAGAAAGAGGATGCCCAACATTCTCTCTTTCCACAAATCAAAACCGCTGCTTTCAAATCTCTTGATCTCAAACAAGCTTTTGACATAAGAGGAGGTAGAAGCCATGCTCGCACACTCAGAGCTTCAAAATTTCACCAAAAAAGGTAAAATTCACCTGTAATCCTCTGCCCAATCATCTGATGAGACTATAGCTAAGAAATTAAGCCCAAAAATTGTTCAAAACTTGCAAAAATCAATTTCTAAAATTTTCTGCAGAAAATCTCAAGATTCTAGCAAGCTATAATTGCATCACAACAAATTTGCTGTTGTTCAACCACAAAAGCCATACTAAGATGCAAAACCGAGTCAATGGTGCTTGTTTTCACAAAAGCCCCAATTTTTGTAGCAATATGACCTGTACAATCAGAGAAATGACCTGTTGTAATAAGTTTCAAGCAAGTATGCACTTCCTCAATTTTTGTACATGTTCTCCCACTTGAAATGAGAGAGAATTTCTGCAACAAAGGACTTGTAGATGAAAAAACCAGCAATGTGGATGCTGAAAATGACCTGTGGAGGTATAGGAAGTACAATAGAAGAGATTCTTTGTGATGAAACTCTCTAAAAAACCCAAAATTTGCAAAACAACACTTTTATCACGAAAAAAGAAGGTTTTTCGCAATGAAATTCTCCCAAATGCAAGAAAAAGCCTTGAACTTAACATAGGCTAAGGCATTTGGAGCAATTTTGTCGCGATGGAAGAACTCAAAGCTCTGATACAGTTGAAAGAGGCCGTAGAGAGCTATGTAGTGGTGTGCTCGGTTGCTCCAAACACCAAGGGAGTGGGTTGTTGCGTGAGGAGAGAGAAAGTAGAGAGAAACTTGCTTAAAAATTTGGAGAAGAAGATAGAGAAGTTGAAGTTGAAGAAGTCCCAATCAAGTTATGAGAGATTTGGGACCAAGTCTTACTGATAAGTGACTTTTAGGTCATTTGGGCATGTTCACACATGACCAATGACCAAAAGTCATAAAAATAATGTAAATGCCTATAACTCCCCAATTCGGGGCTCAAAAAATATAACAAAAATATATATTTGGAAAGCCTTCGAAGAGAGCTTTCACATGGAAGAGTCAAAATATACAAAAGGAGAGTCCTTGGGGCCTTTATTCCTAACATCATAGAGGTACTCGAGACCCGTGACTATCGGGTTACAAAAGTGTCTTGGATCAAATGCCTGAACCCAAACATGATAATCATATAGAAGTCTCCTCTGAAAGGAAGATGCACATAGTTGAGATCTCTATGGAACTAAAGAGAGCACATCTCATAAATCCAAGGGTAATGGTCACCCTTAGATATCACCTTCTGTAAGGTATCTTATAAGTCCACTTTGGCATATCTTCCAACATGGTCAAACCAACATAGGAATAACTAATGAGGAGTTCCCATACGTGTGCAATAGCTAGAATCACCTAGACTCTAGTATCGAGTGCACATATTTGTGTGGCCCAAAGACATATATAAACAACAAGTCCACGAATCACTATAGAAAATAGATCACATGCCTCTCCAGTGTCAAAAAACACTGATGAACTCTTATGTCCACCACGTGGACTAGAACCATGTTTGCTATCTCAGTATCCTTCATCAAGGAACGAAGGTGCCAATAGCCAAATGCAGTCTCTGATGGTTATGCCATGAACATGGTTCACCCTAAAGATGTGCATCACCATGTAAATGATGAAGTCATTCGAGAACAACACTCTGCACCTGCTAGCCCTCCATCCTTCAAGATCACCTCACATGGAGAATAATCAACACATGATCTGTCTATGATAACCATCATGAGTCCACCTATGGTTACCCACTAGCCCCTCTTGTAGAGTGCATCCACATCATGCCAAAACAAAGAACAAAGCGTGGTCTTATAAGTGAGAAGTGTTGGAAAAAAATATCAGAATGCTCAAATTTGCCAAAAAATTCAGCAACCCTAATTTTGGTACTTGGTCGAAATTTGGTCAAAGGTGATAATTTTTTTTATTGCACCATTGGAAAGTACTCATAGAGAGCTTTCTAATAATGTATAACACTTCCCATTTGGCACTAGAAAGTCAAAGAAAAGGCAAACCCTAGTTTTGCTTTTCAAAGTGCTTTTCATCAATTGAAAAGCTGAAACTCAAATTTTTACATACAAGAGCACATCAATAGTAAGCATAAAGCTAGACGACTAGCTTTAGTCACCAAAAAGCCCAAAAAAAAACACATACACATCTTTTAATTAAATGGGTGCAAGATTTCTGAAAAAATCAGCTTTTTTGGCAGCTTTTATTCAGATTTTCACCTAGCTATGGATAGGTGTATAAAGAGAGTGATATAGCCTCATTGACCAATCAATCTACAAGCTACTTTAACTACAAGCTCTAGGGTGAAGAGCTAGGAGGACTCAAGGAAGAGTATATGCAGATTTGGAGGAGTTTTTTTTGGCAGCTGATCCTTATTCTTCTTCACACTGCCAAGTGCGCATGTTGATTTTGGAGAGTAGTAGTAGTACTTACTTTAGGGTTTCATCACGTGTTGCTATTGAACTGGGTGTTTACCTATAGGAAGTCCCTTGGAGAGAGCTATATATAGAGGCATATGGTTGGGAGGAACGAGAGACTCATGTAGGTTGTTGTAATGTTTCAACAAAACTTGACTTTTGTAATGAATGTCAATATGGTAAGCAAGTAAAGAATTCGTACTACTTTGGTGTCTCTCGTAAGTCTAATGTGCTTGATCCTGTTCGCTATGATGTTTATATTATGCCCACCAAATCCATGGGGGTTGCTTTTTACTTTGTTTCCTTTGTTGATGACTATGCTAGAAAGCTTTGGGCTTATTCGCTAAAATCTAAGGATGAAGCCTTTGCTGCATTTAAGAAATTTCATCCATTTGTGACCACCACTACGGGGTAGAAAGCTGAATGCTTACACATGGAATGGAGGTGAGTTCACAAGTGTTTTGAATTCAATAGATTTTGTGAAAATCTAGGTATTAAGAGGGAGCTAACAGTCCCATACAATCGCTTTTCTCATGGTGTGGCTGAAAGGTATAATAGGACTTTTAATAGTGAGATGCATGTTGTTGAGAGCTAATCTCCCTCATGGATTTGGGGGAGAGGCTCTCAAAATCGAAGTTCATGTTTGTTATCGATCCCCTCACATGTCCCTAAAAGGTGGCATCCCTAAAGAGGTCTGGTCTTGTAAATCAGCTTCATATGAGCATCTACACATCTTTGGTTGTCATGCCTTGCATATAACGACTGAGTTGAGGAGCAAGTTAGATGCAAAGTCCATGGAAAGAATCATGGGTTAGGCCATATGGTGATGACGGTAAAGTGGGGTATAGAATTCGGTTACCTCAACTCAAGAAGGTAATACGCAGCTAAGATGTTGTATTTAATGAGGAAAGGTTGCTTAATTGTGCCTCTAAAGATGACCATAAAAAAGTAAAATTTCAACATGTATAGCCGCATGTTAAATCTGATTTGAACCCTCGGGATGCACCACATATGGCTATAAATGACAATGACTTAGTGATGTTGATATATTTCGGTAGTGATGTGTGTGAGCACACCATAGTTGTTAGCAATGTCCAAGGCAACATGTTGCTAACGCATTAGCAACATAGCAATGTTTGGGCCTAGACGTTGCTAAAATGTTGCGAACATGATCTTTTTTTGTGGATTTTTTTTTATAATGATTTGACTCCCTAGGCTTCTTATAGCTAGTATATGATGGTGTTCATCCTCTTACACATATAAATAAATTCACACACATATATATATTATGAATTAAAAGTAGAGATTTGACATGTCATATGTATATCATATGCATGTATATATATATATATATATGTGTGTGTGTGTGTATGTATGTATGTATGTATGTATGTATGTATGTATGTATGTATGTATGTATGTATGTATGTATGTATGTATGTATGTATGTATGTATGTATGTATGTATGTATGTATGTATGTATGTATGTATGTATGTATGTATGTATGTATGTATGTATGTATGTATGTATGTATGTATGTATGTATGTATGTATGTATGTATGTATGTATATATATATATATATATATATATATATATATATATATGTGTGTGTGTGTGTGTGTATATGTGTGTGCATGCGTACATACATACATGCATGCATACATACATAAATAGATACATACATGCATACATACATACATACATTAAACATACATAGATTAAATATACATGCATACATACAAGTAGATACATACATCAATACCTATGCATATTTGTAGTTACATACAAACATACATATATAGTATAATATAGGATAGACTTGGACATATATAAATGGATTATCAAGTCTAGATGAGTCCCCACACAATTCAATATTCGCGATAAGGTCAATAGTTAGATCAATCATCATAGAAGAGTACCCTTTGCTTTGAAGGGCCAAGGATGAGGCTTTTGTCTAAGTTGGTAAGTGCATTACAAAGAGAACATGGGAAATCCAAAATATGAGTCTATCTCGAGACTATGAGGTCCATAAAGAAAAATCATACGTAAATGAATCTCTACACTTTTATAGCTTTTTATGTCTTCCTACTCCATATTTTTTCCATTGCATGTATTGGACATTTTGGACAAGACTTTTAAATAACTTCTTATCACTCTAAGGAAAATATACTTTTCGGTATTTTTGCAGCACAAAAAAGATGCATGCAAAGCAACGCATTGCGAACGTAATTATGTTGCGAAGTTGCGAACCGTTTGCAACGCATGCAACTTTGGAACACACTTAGGACACCTGGGGCACTTTTTTTCCACTTTAGGATGTTCCCTCCCCTCGGCTTGTATATACGCCAATAATGCTCAACTTTTCGAGATACAATCATTTTCTCCATCAAAGTATTTAGTCAATGGCCATGGCTCAAAGCAATGATGTATTTCCTATGTTTGCCGTTGAGGATAGGTTGGACGATACTAATTATCCATTGTGGGCATATATGATGCATCGTGTATTGGTAGCAAAAGGGATGGGTGTTGAAAAACGTCTTATTACACCTGCAAATACAATTATTGAAGGTGATGAAGATAGCATTGAAGATGATGTTAAAATTCCTATTTGTGCTCTGGATTTTGCTGCACCTATTGAGCAACTTCGTTGGGATAGAAGAGTTGCTTAGGCACATTCATTTATAGCTTTGTCTGTTGAACATGCCATTATCCCTTACATTTGCTCTTTTCAAGAGAGCAAATGATGCTTGGGATACACTTACCACTTTATACCAGGCAAGAAATTAGGCTCGTGTTGCTTACCTCCGAAACAACGGGAGAGTGAGCATATAAATGAAGGAGAAGATCAAAGATTTGAAGAAGCATTTGATTTTTGCTGATGAAGTCTTGCCAGATAGCTCACTTGTGGAGACTCTTCTTAATGGTCTTCCATATTCATATCAGAATTTTTGACAAAGATCAAAGATTTGAAGAAGCATTTGATTTTTGTTGATGAAGTCTTGCCAGATAGCTCACTTGTGGAGACTCTTCTTAATGGTCTTCCAGATTCATATCAGAATTTTGCTTATAGTCTTTGATTGATGATGAAAGGCAATCCAAATGCCCTACCTTTTGCAGGGTGGTCTCTGTTTTGTTGTAGAAAGATCAGTCGAGGAAGAAGAGGTCCATTATGTGTGTTGCAAATCAAGGTTTCCTAGCTAGTTAGAAGGGCAAAGGTAAATGGAGCTCATCTGCTAGCAAGCGAAAATCTGCTAATGCTACACAGTCAAAGAAAGAAGACAAAGAGGTGAAGAAAATAGAAAAGAAGTAACAATTTTGCAAGCAATGGAAGGGAAATGATCATGTCATAAAGAGTTGTCCAAAATTGGTCGGAAAAGAGGTAAAGAAGAAAGAGGCTGGAATGGTTGTTGGAGGGGCCTCTACGCCTAAAATAGAGTGTGCTAATCTTGTTCGGAATGAAGAATGGGCATTTACTACTATATGTAGGTATGACCAATCTTCTCATGAGCAGTGTATGTCTTCAAAAGACTCAGATGTTTGGTACTTTAATAGTGGGGCAACCAAACATGTTACCTCGGAGCGAAGTTTCTTTAGTTCACTTGAGCCTGCCCTATAAGGACGGCTGTCAGATGCGCTAACAACTCCTCGTATGTTGTTTCTTTGTAATGAGAATGAGCCTGTTTCTTTTGATGAAGCACAAAATTTAGAAAATTGGATGGCTGTTATGCAATGAGAATAAGATGCTATTATGAAGAATGGTACTTGGTCTTTATGTGATTTGCCTCGAGGAAAAAAGGCCATTGGCACCAAATGGATATACAAGCTAAAACGTAAGCCTGAGGGAACAATTGACATGTATAAGGCTAGGCTTGTTGCAAACGGTTATGCAAGAGAGAGGCATTGATTTTGATGAGACCTTTGCTCGCACATGTCGAATGACCATTTTCGAAAGCCTAACAGCGGAATGCTAACTACACACTAATATAATGCTGAATGTCAATATACAATGTGTAATGATACAAAACTGAAAACAGAGAATACAGCAGACCCTAATCTGAAATTAGGTCTTCTCTGATGTTGAGCAGCAGCTATGAAACCTTCATGTGTTGAAGAGGTAGGTAGAAACCTGGTACAGCAGCAACATGCGAAGAAACCCTAAAATAAGAAGCTTATACTCACAAAGCTAGCATGTGCCCTTGATAGTATGAAGAAGATGAAAGGAAGATTGCCGAAAACTTTTTTAAATCTGCAGAAACTCCTTCAACAGTCCTCCTAGCTCAAAAACCTAGAGTTTAAGCTTTGATGTAGCTTGTAGATTGATGATTATAATAGCCCAAGACTTGCTCTTTACATAGCTTGAAGCATCCATGGAAAATCATACAAAAAGCTCCTAAAAACTGATCCTGCAAATCACTGCGCTTTTCTGGGTATGTGATTTTCAAAGTTTAATTTAGTCGAATCTGCTTTTGAGTATTGCTTCTGGGTTAGTTTAATCTTAGCCCTTAGATTGATGCTTTAATTTTGATCAAATCTGGGCCACACATTAAAATATGATGAAAAGCTAACTTATGAACAGAAATTAGGATTTGACTTTTGATTCACTTTCACATTTCAGATGGTGGAATGTTATATGTCATTAGAAAGTTCTCAATGAGTACTTACAAATAATCCAATGAAAATCTTTGACCAAACAAAGAAATTAGGATTTGACTTTTGATTCACTTTCAGATTTCAGATGGTGGAATGTTATATGTCTCAAAAGGGTGGGGTTGCAGATGATGTCCAAACAGTGGCTAGTTGCTTCACTTCTGATGTGTAGCAACATGCTCACTTGGGATTGACAGTAAGAAAAAGACTTGAAATAACAAATTAATATGCAGCTAAAGCCTGAAATATTTGCAGGCTTATTATGCTTTAGCTGACTTTCTGTCACCATGTTTGGATTCATGTTAGTATCCGTTCTAGATATACTCTCTCGGTCTCCTTTGTGTGCGTTTGTTTCTTGACCTCCTATTCTTCCATGGGAGACAGACTTTCATCTTGTGCAAGCACCCTTCTCTAGTTGGTTTTTTTATGTAAATGATATATATATATATATATATATATATATATATATATATATATATATATATATATATATATATATATATATATATATATATATATATATATATATATTTGTTTTATTTTTTGATGATTCATGCTGTGCTAGTGATGACGGGGATCATTGCTTTATTGAAGAGGCTTCATCTATTCTTTTACATTAAATGCTGCATTTTCTGGATTATTCTGTACTGTTGGTATGTAAAGTTTGAACTTGCTTTTTTATTAACATAATTTTCTTGTCAATGCAGACAGAGACTGATGGTTTTTCACTGGATCTATAGAAGGAATACAAATTAGTTCGTCTGTGAGGAAGGGCTTGATTGTATATTGTTTTGGTAGTTTTTATTTACTAACAACACAGTAAGGTAGTTCTTTTCTTTGAACTGATTGTACTTGTTTTTCTCTTCAACAGCTCATTGGTTTAATATTATTGTTGATCAAAGTAGTGATTAAATCGCTTTCCACTCACTCTTCTTTTTCTGAACAGAAGAAAAGAAAGATTGCCAGAAAATGGATCAAACTACTCGGAAAGATAACAAGGTATTCTGAAAACTCTTTGGAAACAAAATGGTGTTTTCTAAATTATCAAGCCTTCTAATATCTTTGCATGATTGAATCAATCTTTTTGTTTGCACTCATGCATTAGTTGTCTAATAATTTTTGTCATAGTGTTAAAAGCATAATCTATCAAATTAATAGACTAGGCTTTGGGTCAATGAGAAATAGAAATGGTGTTAAAAACTTCAGACAGAAGACATCGTTAAAGACCATAAGTGAATATCTAAGCATATGCGTTCATCTCATAGGGTTTTCATGTACAATTTCTTGCATCTATTGCAATCTTGGAAATAGAATCTTTTGATTAAGGAGACAAGAATGCTCTTAGTTTTATCTAGTGGTTAAGGACATAAAAATGCTGTTCAATTCCTGTCCTTATGAAGTAAGAGAAGAAAATCTGAGGATAAAACTTTATGTTTAGTTCTTTCCTCTTACTTGGGAGTTGAGGCTCCTTAAAATTAAGCAATAGGCATCGTTGCCATCATACTAATCTAGGGGAAAGAGCTCATAACTGAATGGAAATCTATTGTTTTGGTGCAATGAGTGATCTTCTCTCTATGACATTTATGTGGAATGTTTTAGATATGAGGATTCATACTTTTGTTTCCATGGAAGAGTCTTCGATGCCAAGTTTCTTACACTTCTGCCTCAACAAGATTTAGAGGAGTCAAAAGTCCCAAACATGTGCTTGACATAGATTCTAAGATTCCATGAATCAATCTTTCAAAGATAATTGATGCTTCATGTACTTATCTCCCCAAAGATTTTAGAGATGATAAGATCAAAAACATTTATCGCCAAAAGAGATTCATGATTTATGATGCACTTATCTCCAAAGAGGTTCTTGGTAGCCAAGATAAGCACACGTATGCCTCACATAAGAGAATGCACACACACATAAATAAGAGAACATACACACAAGATATACAAGATATGGTAAAATGTCAAAATGCTCTCTTAATGATAAAGATGTACAAAGATAATGATATGCTCCAACTAGTACAAAAGAAATATACTCACAACTCCTAAGTACCAAAGAGAGCAAGTGAGGGTAAGGGAAGATGAGGCTATAAAGAAGTGTAGATTGAAAATTGAACTCCAAAGCAACCTGTCACAAAGAGAGTATGAGAATCCTCCAAGGACGAAGAGTATAAGAATATTCTACACCAAGTCCTTGAAGTCCTCCAAGAGTGTATGTGAGATAACACTCATTCCTCCAAGCAGACTCCTCCGAACTCTAAATATGAAGCTCCTAATTGTGCATGAGAGAAACCACACCTTACATGAGTGTGTGAGTGTAAGAGTCGAGAGTTTATAGATTATGGGAAAGAGGCCATGAGCTTATATAGGAAGGGTAGATGACCAACTTTTTATAAAAGCTACATGAAAAAGTTCATGTGAAAAGTTAATAATAGCTCTTTAAGCTTTTACACAAGTGATGATGATGAGGTATAAGAGGTATGGAATAACAAAAGTGAGGCACATATTAATTTTATGTGAAAATCTTTATCGATTTTGGTCCACTTTTATAAGCTTTACAACTGCTGACTTTTTGACCAAGAATTAGCATTTCAGATTTCGGGCATTTTTGGGTGTATGTTTATATATGGTTACATTGCTCTCTTCGAGTACTTAATGAATAAGCCCTAGAAGTCATTTTCGATAATTTTTAAGACCATTTTTGACCCAAATCTAATTTTGATCTATGATAGAAACTAATTAAAATGTTCGTGAATATATCAATGATTAGAGAAATCTAACCTAAGAGGGATTTGTACATGTGAAAGTGTCTTTTGAATCTGATGCAGATACTTCTGTATGTGAAATTCAACCTATCTCGAACTTTGAAATATTCCAAAAAGCTTTCACAATCTTCTAGCTTAAGATTAGATTTATACAAAGATTATGTCCACCATCTTCTCAAGAAGATTACTGAATACCTTCCACAGACGATAAACTTGATGGAAGATTATAGATATCTTTGAATCACTGAAATCCAATCTTCAAATTCTTTGCACTCTGATGTGAAAATCATGTAAAAACTCAGAACTTAGGGTTTGAACTTGAGGGATCAAATGATCACTGATGGTTGAATGTTATATATGGTTAGAAAGCTCTTTTGAAGTTCTGTAAGAATATGTAATAATAATTTTTTGACCATCTTTGACCATACAATTCCTGAGAAATGGGGAAATGATAATTTTAGGGTTTGCTGGAAATCAGGGTTTAGAGCACAAATTGACATTGTTCCAACAAGTACTCCAAAGATACGTGAGACAATTGTTTTCATTTTGTGCTTTTAGCTTCGTAGCTATTGTTTACTTGATATTTGTACATCTTGGTGAATTAATATAGGTATAATGATAATCTCTTCTTGCTGCCTTCTTTGGAGTTTGCTTTTGAGGGCCAGATGTCAAGTTAAAACATTGCAATATGAACTTGTCATAGACTTTCAAAATATTGGGTTAGGTAGAAAAAGGTTTGGGATAACAAAATTCATCTGCAGTTAAGCCAAAAATACTTGCGGACTCATTATGCTTCAGCTGACCTTCCGACCTTCACCTTGTTTGGATTCCTGTAATAATATCCATTTTTGAGATATGCTTGTGTCGCTGTATTATTAGTGTGCTGTTTTTTTCTTGCCCTCCTATCTATCTAAGGTAGATTCCTATTAATCTGTGCAAGGACACTCTAGTTGCCATCTGTACTTAAATAAAAAAGGGTTGATTTTTTATCTGTCTATGCTTCATTCTGTGCTCCTTGTATCATGGATGCAAGTGATGGTGGGGATCATTGGTTTACTGAAGAGCCATAATTTTTATATTTTTTTACATCGCCACATTTTTTGGATTTTTTATTATGCATTGTCAATTTGTGAAGTCATTTTTTTAATATGGTTTTCATGTGAATGCAGACAGAAACCGATGGTGACTCATGCCTATTCTTCACTGGATCAATAGGAGAAGGAATACAAATTGCGAAATTAGAGAGGAAGGACTTGATTGTATATTGCTTTGGTAATTTTGATACTTAATAGCACAGTAAGACAGTTTTTTTTCTTCAGCTTATTGGACATGCTTTTCCCTTCAACAGTGCATTTTTTCAATACAATATAGTAGTGGTTGGATCACTTTCCACTCACTGTTTTATTTTTTTTTCTGAACAGAAGAAAATGAGGATTGCCACAAAATGGAACAAACTACTTGGAAAGATAATAAGGTATGAAAAATCTCTTTTAGAAACAAAAACTGAAGTTTTTCAGATGAGCCTTTGAATTCATTGGCAAAGTTGAATCAATCTTTTTGTTTTTGTGAATGCATTGGTTGACTAATAATTTCTGCCACAGCTTTAGAAGCATCATACTATTTAATCAATAGACTCAACATTGTGTCAATATGAGAACTAGAGAGAGTTTTGAATGCTGTAATCTTGGAATTGCTTAAGTGGTTGATTGACCGAAGATCAATCATCAATGAAATTTAACAATAAATCCCACATGTTGACCAACATTAGATTAAAAAAAAAAAGAGAAATATGTCAAAGAGAGCTACAGTGTGGAAGATTAATAATATAAGTACAACTGTGCAAGGCCTTTGTCCCCAACACAAGATGACCATCCCGATTTCCAACTCCTATAACTTGTGCACATATGCTTTGCCAGTGTTTTGGCACACTTTGCTGTAGTGTGTAGATATAAATAGCTGAATACATGTTCATGGTGTTTGGAAACAGTTTTCTTTATCTTTATTAGAAGTTTCACTCATGCTATCTTTCTGTTGTTATGATTATTGTCAAGTGATATCATCTGTCATTATCTGAGATATCACGATTCTTATGTGTAAATTGTAACTACCTTCTTTGCCGGAGAATTTCATGTATCAACATTCCCAGAAGATATGTAGGTAGTTTTAAGCTAAAAAATTTATCAATTTTCTGTAAAAAATAGATTAAAGTTTTCACATGTAAAGTCTTCAAAACGTAAATTAGTTTCTCACTTTAATAAATTTGGTTTTCATTGAAAAATAATGTTTTGAAGCTCAATTTACCTATTCTAGATGAACTTGGTAGCCTAGCCTCAAAGTATAACTCAGTGCAAATGGAAATTTAATGCTTTGACAGTGGACAAGTAATGCAGTGGGAAATTAAAATTTGATAAATCAAAGTGAAGCTTGCAAACTCATCAATTGTTCTATGAATGTCTTCATTAATGTTGTAGATTCTCAGCATGGCTGTTCGAGAATGTTTTGCGTATTATCTATGGAACATTTAAGAAAAAGCCATTGAATTGTAGCTGGTGCAACCAATCTGGTTGCCAAGAATATCCTTTTTGTATGTAAATAATGAGCGTGTTAGTGGGTGTTTTTGCGTCCTTAGTTTCAGTTGGTTCTCGATAAGTCAGGCATAAAGCCCGCGGGTGGGTTGAAAGTATCTTTATTTGCTTATTTGTCGGCAACCTACATTGCAAACATGGTGCTTAGTAAAGGTCTCTTTTTGCTTTCATATTCTAGGGGGTTTTATACAACAGGTCCTTGTAGATTTAGATTTCATACTGAAAATTGAAACATGCCACTGAAAAGGAAATATTGGAAGCAGGTAGTAATTGAGTAATGGGAGAGAAGAAATGCATTTATTGCTTGCAGATTCTGGCAAAAGCTATGTCCAAGCACATTTTGTCTTCATCTGATTATATGCCAATCTGTCACCAGAGGTCAAATTTTCCTCTGCCTATGTCATTGTGAAGGCTCCTGATTGTTTGCTTTGAATCTATCCAGACAGCATTCTTATACTTTGTACAGGCAGAGGGCTTTCCAATACGCACGGAGTATGTGGGGCAATTTATCATCTCAGAACATACTGCTTCTCAGTTTCTCTTGCTAATACCTGAATTTCATTTGGAAGCCAGTTCTGTTGTATACATTGAATGCCACAGCCTTCATTCAACTGTTAATCTTTTGTGTCTTTATTTGTTACAGGTCAGAGAGGCAATCAAAGACCAATACTTAACTTTACGTGTGGATCATAGGAGTGTTCATGCTGCACATTTCTTTGCCATTTGTATCCTTCATGTTAATATAAAGGTGGAATAGTTTGGTGGAGATCCTTAAATTAAAGTCTGTATGGAATTGTAGAATTAGCCTGTTGTAAGGTCTATGTTAATCAATTTGTTGTAAGTTCTATGTCATTGTAAGCCCCTTCCTATTCCTTCAGGATGTTTTCCTTAATAGCTGCACAGACCCTTACTATGTGGTTCCCAATGTATCTATCATTAGTAGCAGTGGCAGACTACTCAAACAACTAGGTAAATTCAAGAGGATTTCTGTTGTTAATTCAAGAGGATTTCTGTTATGTCAAGGCAATGCTTTCGATCATTAAGCAGAAGAATTAGAAAGACAAAGCCTTTACATATCTTGAACAATCTCTATTTTGTCCTGTTCATCTGACAAGAATTTTGGCATGTATTGTGATAAATTGAAATTCCACCAGGTGGATACATATCTCCAGATGAGCTTCTTGGTATGCTTGATCAGTGTAAAGCAATGCAGGTGCTTTTTCATACTCAATTTGAACCCTTTACAGCTTTCTCAGTGGCATTCAAAGTAAATTGGTTTGTTAAACAAATTTGTTTGTCAAGGCTGCGGCAACACTAGTGGCTGCACTTGCTTCTACGGGTATGGGGTCATCAGTCCTCAGTGCACAAGATCAGGTTAGAGATCTTGCTTCTGCAAGCGCAAGCACATCAACCTTTGTCCGACAACCTCAAACAAACAGTAATCCGAATGTAATGAAGCTGCAAGTCAGTACTTATGAGCAAGGCCATCAGGCCTCTGCAGAAGCAGATGATAGGGTGACAGAAGCTGAATGTAGGGGGTCCAACTTGGATTTGTGTAAGCAAACTACCTCAGTTGCAGGATCTGAAACATCAGAGGTTGATGCACAAGGACTTCTCTCCGTATGTCGTTCCTCACTGGATGGAAGCACTTCTCTTTCAGGTTCTCAAACCGATGAAAAGGTCGAGGGAAACATTAAAGAACAAATAGATCTGCCGTTTGTTGGAGCAAATGTATTAGGTGCAGTGTCAGAATGTCAAGAAGAGGCATTGCAAAAAAAGAAAGTTCCAATCGTGGAATCTGATACTGCAGAGGATTTGACAGAGTATAAATCATCATATGATACTGGACGTGAAAATGCTGCATCATCAAGCAATTTAGATAGAGGGAAAAATAAAAGGAGTGCAAACATGGATGCATCTAAGCCAGTTCAGGAACAATCTTCATCTTATCAAAAAGAGGAACGTCCAAATTTTAAACAACAAAGCAAAGATCTCGTGATCCAAATCCGATTACCGAATGGGAAAAGCATCCATAATAATTTTCGTCCCAGTGATGCATTATCTGTAGTAAGAGAGTTTGTTCAGAACAATCGTGATGATGGTGGTTCTGCTTGTTCACTAGCAGTGCTTTACCCGAGAAAAGTGTTTTGCCAAGAAGGTAACAATGATGCATTCTTTTTTCTATGCATTTTATCTGCATAAAGCTGTAGTTTGGCAAGTATAAACAAGATGGGAAGACAGGTTGATCCTTCCAAGTGTTGGAAAACCACTTAGTGTGGCGTTTTTATGTGCATATGCTTTTTTTTTTTTGGCCGTGCTACGTCATCACCCCCCCCCCCCACCCCACAAAAAAAAAAAAAAAATCCCGTCTTTCCCTTTCTTTTCTCCCTCCTCCCCATGGGGAAAAATACAAAAGGGGAAAAAACCAAAGAAAGATGTAAGTAGAATACTCTCCTTTCCCCTCATAGTTCGTGCTTTTCTGCTTGCTCCATCAGCTGCGAACATGAACAGAAGTGATTAAGCTACATGAGAACTCATGTTCTTTAATTCAAAGACCATGCTATATACTGAAATTTTGTTCGGAGTAGTTCATTGGGGAAACCCTGTCAGCATAATCAGAGGTAATTCGAAATTCTACATCGTAATCTAAGTGGAACTCTTATAGAGCAGCTTCACCAGTCCTTATGTTTACAATTTGATCTTTAGCTTGCATAATTTCTGAAAACATGGAGAAGATTAGTGGTCATGTCTGACTTTATGGCTCGTACTTTATTTGATCGATCTTCCTATGAAGAGATGTCATATCTTGGAGTTTCTATCCCCATTCCCATTTGCTTCCCTCCTTATGTGGAGGTTGTCTTGTTCAACCCCAATGTATTTGGATGGGGGCTTGCAATGATCTGTCTACATGCATGTCTGGCTAGTGTGAGCTTGACGGTGTAGTTGTGTGAGGTCTTGTTGATTCAGAAGTATTACATGTTTATTCTTGTAGATACCCTGGTTGTTGTATGTTTGAAATTCTGTTTGACCCACACGATCTTCTCCACATTGGCATCAAGATTGATGGTCTGATTATATTGGTTTTCTACAGCAATTGCTTTCGGCATAACATTATTTTTTCCCATGTATAGTAGTCATGTCATGTTGAGTACGATAGACATGCATACAATGCGTCCATTGATTCACATACTGTATGAGATTGTACTAAGGTTTTTGCGTACGATACGTACATACATACATTACATAGATACATACATTTTTGAAAACAATGTCCCATTGAAGGATCTTCACAGTTTTGGCAAACTCTAATTCAGAAATGGTGAAAATGATAGAAAATTATTGCTCCATATTCTTATAGTACTCTTCAAGAGCTATCTATTGGTTATATATAACGTGACCATCAGAGACCTAAAAACCGTAAAAAATTCAAACCCTAATTTTCTGAATTATGCTTCTCAAAAGCAAAGTACATCAACGTATAGAGCATCTCATGCTGATTATGAAGTGCTAGATGTTATGATTGTTAGGGTTCATAATGCCCATAAAATGGCTATTGCAATTTTTTAGTCGTAAAAGCTAAATTTAGAGAAAAAGCTTATACGGAAATATGTATATTGGCTTTTGGAGCTTTGTTTGAAAAAATCAAAGCATGAGGCTATAAACTATATAAAGATCCATCAAAGGGGCACATAGGCTATCACATACAATCACTTCAAGTGATCATTAGGTGAAGGTGCTGCCCTAGAAGTTGTTCCTTGGTGGTTTGTTGCTGCTCTGTGTGTGTGTGTATGTGTGTGTGTGTTTTTGTTTCTTTTTAACACATTCCCAAGAGTGTGTGCATTCTGATTTTTGTAAGTGGCCGTTATATTTTTGTTATTCTTCAAGTCTTGCTGCTAGCAGGTTTTCTTACCTACTACCTTAAGAGGAGAAGGATTTCTGGCCATTAATACTAAAGAAGAAACCCTAAATTCTGTTAGAGTTGCAGAATTTTGATTTATGTACCTAGAACCCTTTTATATTCAGCCTTTTATCCAAATTTTGTACATTACACACATTATATAGTTATTATTTCATCAAGTAGTTTTTTGTTAGAGTAGCATTTTAGCTACTCGTTTACATTCTCTTGTCTCTTGTCTATTGTCATCATTTATCCATCTTATCTGTACCAAGGTGTGTATGTGCTCAAGGAGTGTTGGAAAGATCCTTGAATTATTATTGGACCTAGCTGACTTCCATGATTTGGTATCATAGCTTTGTTGCATATGCGTAATATACTCCTAAGATGAGTGATTAAAGAGAGAGATTGGAACAAGAAGTCAAACTTGGTGGCATGTCTAATTATCCTATGTGGAGTTTTGTGATGATAAATTTATTAGTGTTTGAAGACTTATGAAATATTGTCAATGGCAAGCATCCAAGGCAAAAACAAGCTACACCATGTTGTATCTTCTTCCAAGAAGCTTTCTACTCTGGTTTTTGCTCAAAAGATAGTGGAAAAGGAAGATGTCCTCTCATTAGTCAAAGGAAGAGATACTATCAGATTGCTTCCTATGAAAACATAATCTAGATGGGACTCAAGAGGTACTCAAGCAGTCTTTGTTGTAGCTATGGGTGTGGAGCGTTATACTATTCCTCAAATCAGGGCACATAAAACCTCTCGTTAGGCTTGGTTGGAATTGAAGAATCTTTACCAAAGTAGAAATCTTGGTAGCAAAGCTAATCTAAGGATGCAATTAGCCAACACACACATGGAAGATGATGAGTGAGTGCAATCTCATATTTTGAAGCTTTACGATCTTTGTGATCAACTTCTTAATGTTGGAGTCAACATTTTGGATGAAGAGATGGTGAACAAACTTATCAATCACTTCCATTTACATATTGCTCTTTTGTTGCTTTTCTCTCTCCACAAGACATAGAGAATCCACATTTGAAGAGTTGTTCTTATTACTTCAAGATGAAGATCAACAAAAGAGTATGGAGATGATGCTATAATATCATTGTCTAAAGGCAAGAAGAAGGAGATTAAGAGGAAGAAAGAAACTCAACAATCTAAAAAGGAAAGTAAATCATTTTCTTCCAAGTCTTCAATTACATCTTCTTCAACCTCTACTTCAACTATTGGATCTATGCCTAAGGATAAACCTACTTCATCTATACGAACTCCAATTTTTGCATGGAATGACAAAAAGGAATATGCATTATTGCAATAAACAAGGTCATTGTATTGCAACATGCAGAAAGAGAATTTTTAATGAAAAGAGAAGAGCTTGAGGTAACAAAGCTCAAGAGGTATCAAAAGGTAAATCTTCTTCTTAAGAAGATACTTTTGCATGCGTTAACATGGAAGTATCTTGATTCTTTTGATCAAGAAACATTGAATGCTATATTAGAGAATCTTTGGATTTTTGATTTCAAGAGCTATTAAATATATGATAGATTTTCATCACTCATTTATTCTATAGGTAGAGGAGTTATTGCTATAGATAGTCATGATTTGGATGTTGTTGGAGTGGGAGAAGTCACACTTAAATCAAGAGTTGGTAGTAGTTTCACTATTTTTAATATTTTGTATGTACTAGGAATCAAGAAGAATTTGCTCTCTATCTCAATACTTCTTATAGATGGTTATGAAGTTATTTTTAAGAAAGATTCATGTCAAATCCTCACACCTAGTGTAGATCATTGTTTATTACAAGGTGAAGATAGAAGTAATATATTTGTATTGTCAAAAATCAACCATGCTAACTTTGCTAGGTCATCCACATCTCCAAAGGAAAGTATGATTATAGCATGCAAGGTTTGGTTGTATCGGTTATAGACCGTTATACAATTCTTAAACATATAAAGGTTAGGTATGGTTGAAAGCTTGTCTACTGTTGCATTACGAGATGATTTCCTACAATTAAAGAAGAAGAACCACTCCACGAAGCTTTTGAGCTAACTCTCCAAGAAGTGATGTAGGATATGCTGGGGACTTGATCTTTATATAGGTTATACTCCAACTTGAAATGCTGCTCAGAAAAGTTGCCAAAAGCACACTTCCAAAATTCATTTTGTGAAATTTGGAAGTGGCTCTCTTTAACTTTTTTTTTTTTTTTTAAAACTTCTTAAATCATTTTATGGGATAATTATCACGTTCTAACAGACATCCAATCAAAAGTTGCCATATGTCATCTGTTTTGACCTTTTTTGACCTGATTTTGACCTTTGATCAGAAATTAGGGTTAGGGTTTCCACCCTCAAAAACTTGTCCAAATGTTGCGTATTAAATGTCAATAGATTGATCTTGAAGACTATTATCCATATGCATTATCAGTTTGACATGCATATTTTGACCATTTTGTTGACCAATAGTTGACTTTTGCGAATCTGAATTTTTCAGAAATGCATAGTACAATCATTGTGAAGGTTGCTTTTTTAACAAACCCCTCCTAACTTGACACAAGGGGTATATGCATAATGCTTGGTAGGTCTTGAGTAGATACTTGTATATCTTTTCCAAATATCGTGTCAAGTATCCACAAACAAACAAAAGGACCGCACTCTTATACCACAAACCAAAAGGAGAACTCACACATCCGATACTCTTCTCAACCAAGTACTACTTGGAAGGATAGAGACAAGTAAAGGATGCAAATTATTGAATAATGTATAAACGCAAACATACTTCCTAACTCTCAAAGTTGGCCTGGCCTATGAAGTATTAGTCATATGCTCTCATATATGCCTATCATAAAAATTCAAACACACAATTACATGAAGGCTGTCCACCTTTAAGGTTTTGCAAATAAGTATGTTAGGCCCCCTTGCTCACATAATTCTTCCTTCATGACCATCAAGTTGAACATGTGAGCTCCTAGAAATATGGCAAAGTGACAAACCACAAGGAGCACTAGAAGGTTGAATAATTGGTTGAACATCACTTCTCTTTTTGTATATTGAAGCAATGATGCCTTGTTTTACAAATTCTATGAAAAACTCAGAATATAACTTGTCAAAGTAATAAGAAAATCTTCAAACTTTTTTATTGATTGCATGTGCAATCAAAATGGTTTGAATTGACCCCTCCTTGACTTGACTTCCTCTTTTTCCTATACTTAGCTTGTACATCATGATTGCCCACTTGGAATATCTGTTGTCATTGATTGAATGTGGAACTGAGCTTGGCTTGTGTACCATATAGTTCTTGTCATTCTACACGCTATACTATCCTCTATGTACTCTATTCTAATATGGTCTGATACCAATTGTAAGCCCACAACAATATTGAGACAGAGAGAAAATAGAGGCAAGACAAGAGAGAGATAAAGGAGCCTTGCTCCACATATATTTCATACATTACAAAAGTGAAGTATATGAAGTCATTAGAAGCATCTAAAAGATGCTAGAATAGATACCACTGCTGCGTCTCATAACTCCACAATCTCCACAAGCTGAGACCTCGTATGGCATAAAAGATGTGCCATAAAGCTACAGCGGACCTTGAAGAAGATTGACGAAGTGAAACCCTACTCCTCCGAGTGAAGAAAAAGACTTACTCCACCAAGCTCTTGGGCTAACTCTCTAAGAAGTGATATATATGCTAGGGACTTGATCTTTATATAGGTTATACTCCAATTTGAAAAGTTGCTTAAAAAAGCTATCAGAGCACGCTTTCCGAATTATTATTTTTAAACTTATTTTTTGATTTTTTATGATCTTATGGGAATCGGGATAATTATCATGTTTTAATAGATATCCAAAAGTTTCCACGTCATTTATTTTGAATTATTTTTTACTTGATTATGATCTTTGACCAAAAATTAGTGTTGGGGTTTTGACCCTCAAAAACTTATCCAAATGTGACTTTTTAAAAAAAAATTAGTTTTTGATTTTTTATGATCTTATGGGAATTGAGATAATTATCATGTCTTAATAGATATCCAACCAAAAGATTCCACATGTTATATATTTTGACTTATTTTTTACCTGATTTCTTTGACAAAAAATTAGTGTTGGGGTTTTGACCCTCAAAAACTTATCCAAATGCTTCATATTATGTACAATAGATTGCTCTTGAAGACTATTATCCATATTTGCTATCTATTTGACTTGCATATTTTGACCATTTTGTTGATCAACAGTTGTCTTTTGTAAATCCGTTTTTTTTTTTTTTTAAAATGTATTTTACAACCCTTATATATTGCAATCCTTTGTGGAGGTTGCTTTTCTAACATCTTCTGCTTTGCAGAAATGTGGAGCATAGGATCGAGCTCGTTTAGGAGCTATGTTGGTTTTTAGACCCACAATCAATATAGTGACAAAAAATAGAGACAATGTAGACAATAGACAATGAACGAGAAGGAGCCAAGCTCCAAATATGTTCATTACATTCCAAGATGAAGTACATGAGTTACAAGATAACAATAGAGACTATGCACGAGATACAAGCTGCCCATAACTTCACAATCTCCATAGTTCCATGGCTGAAGTTGATCTTTGTCAAAATAGGTAAGTTCCTAATTGCTCCATACCTTGAAGATGATGAAGACACACAACACCACCTCCACAAGCTCCAAGTTTGCTCCAAAAGTGATGGATTCTAGTAATAGGTTCGATTAGAAGCTCAAAAACCAAGCTCTGTAATTTTTGCAAACCCTAATTTTGGTTTTAAATAATGCTTTTTTCTCATAAAAAAAGTGTTTTCCATACTAACTTTTTGAAATTAGGGTTTGAGTTTCGACCTTTCATAAGCTACCAAACAGCTAAGTGTTATATACATAGTGTGACCAAGAGATTTAAATCGTAAGATTTAAATCGAGATTTAATCGTTTAAATCGTTTAGATCGTTGAGACCCAAAATAAAAATCAAGGTTTTTATCCACTCAAAGAGATTTTTATTTTTTTTCATAAAAAGTATAGATATACATACAGAATTGTATGAAGCTTCAAGCATAGACAATTAGACAATACATACTAATCAAATGTAATTTGTAAAACATTCATCATTTCAATTTTCATCACGATTCAAAAGACTACAAAGACGTGAAACTGAAGACTTTTAAAATTTAAGTACACTATTCCAATTACAAACATAGCAATGAATTACGAGCATAAAGAGTCATGAATAATATGGAATCTCGATAGTGGAATCTCAATACATCATGAGTCATGAACAATAACAGTAAAATGAAAGAGTCAAGCATCGGAAGTCAAGGCTCGGACTCTTCATCTACAATATCATCAATCCCAACATCCTCATCAAATGAACTAGCCCATGAGGAGGTAGATCCACTATCACTATGAAGACCCATGACTCTCTCCATGTCTGCAAGTGAATCATCATGATCACTGCTAGATGATGCTGATCTCTGCTTCCAATCCTCTGGTAGACTAGTGTCTGGATCTGGACGAATCTTGGGGCCTCCTCTTCTCCCACGTGCTCTCCCACCTCGACGGGAAGCCATCTTCCTAGGTCTCCGACTAGTAGATGGTGCATCAGGATCTATTGAACATGCAATAAATTACAATTATAAGTATCAAATTCATGAAGCATGCTTAAAAATTAATATTGAAACTTGAACCTTAAGAGCTAAGTTCTAACATATGATATATCATATATGTCATAGATGATAAACTATAGAAGTTAGAAATTAGAATATACCGGTTGTGTTTCCTCTTGTTCCTCTTCGTGTTTGTCTCACAAACAATTGAGACTCTCTAAATAGCATAGAAAAGATATCCTTCTCTTCTGGTGGGATTTGAGAGATATCTTTCACTTTGGAAATATCAATAGAATCCACATTCACCTAAAAATCCAATAAAATATGTATTTAATCATTTAAGATTACAAGTTCAGAGTCAATGGTCAAGAACGAAAGCTAACAAATTGCAACAAATCACAAATACCTGTAGTGGTGCAATGTGGGTTCCTTTGCTCTCCAACAACTTGAGATTACAGTGTGTGTACACTAGTTTCTCAAGTTGTTGTGGGCTCAATCTGTTTCTCTTTTTTGTGTGAAACAATGCCCATGTGCTCCAGTTCCTTTTTGTTGGACCGGTACTACAATCTTGAGATAAAATCTGTAATGCCAATTTCCTTTGTGAAGAGGAATAAGAGTCATCAATGATCATTCATGACAATTTATATTATTATAAATAAGTATAATGATTCCATCATAATATGATAATTATAATAAAAAAGAAACCATATCTTTGAGATAGTTGAAACATACCAATAGAGGAGTACCAACACCATATATTTCCCACCAAGTGATAGGGGAAACCTGGTTCTCTCTCAATCTCGCAGTAGGCTGTCCAAAATACCTCTCCATGGACCGAAATTGTAAACGCTCTTTCTGCAAGTGTGAATACAATGCCATATCTCCTTCGGTCCATCGTCCCAAATACTCTATCCAACTCTAAAGTGACATCTGTATCCTGGGCCTCAGATCTCCATAAAGGGTGGAGTATGTGAGCAACTGCGTGAATTGGTTTGTGAAACCAATCCCATCTCCTATGCACTGCTTCACACAAATCATGAGGCCTTCAACAGTTTTAACAATGTATAATGTTATGTTACAAACTTACATGTATATGAAATTCGAATCATGATAAATAAATTATAAATTATAATATTATATATATATATTTATAATATATATAATATTAGACCACTTACTCTGTATCTGAAAGACCTGATACATCCGCAATGCATCCTTGTATACGAGTGACATACTCGTATACAAGTTCGAGTGTGCTTCCCTCCATGTCTTTGATACGAAGCACGGATTATACTGGCTGAAGAGAAGCAATGAGAACCTCTGCCTTCCACCAGAAGGCATCCTCTCCCATGACAAGTGATGAAAATCGCATAAATAAAGGGTCTCCATCTCTAGCCTCAGGTATCTGATACCACTCCTCTACTACAACTGTACGAAGGAGACCTTTCCTCACTCTCAATACTCTGTCCAATACAATGAATATATAACAAAATCGTGTGAAAGCTGGCTTTTGAAGCTCCAAATCACTATGTGAACGGAATATATTTTGGACTTTGGGTCTGCTAGTAACGAACTTCACTATAAATTTGGCTTTAGTAAGAATGTTCTCAACCCATGGCAACCTCCCTATATCTTCCATCAAGAGGTCTAAACTAGGGGTCCATGTGATTTTGGGGTATTCTTCCTCTAGCATACGACCCATAGCCACACAATTGGATCCATTGTCTGTGACCACTTGAATGACATTACGTGACCCAACATCCTCTATGGCTTTTTTTACATGGGAGAATATGAATTCACCTGTGACAACAGTCCCAGGTGCATGTGCTGGAATGGCACGTAGAAACATAGTTCCCTTGCAAGAGGAAACCATAATGTTATACACGTTCCTCTCGCGCATATCAGACCATCCATCACATAAAATGGAACACCCATATTTCTCCCATGTAACATCTCAGTCTCTACTGCAAGCTTTTGTTTAGTAAGCTCACTAGTACGTAGAAATCTCCCCGATGGTCCTTCCCAAGGAGTGCCTATGCGACTGATAGCTCTCATTGCCCTCTTCCATGCAGTAGTATTGGCTACATTGAAAGGGATGCCACATAAAATAAATAATTTGCCGATCTCTTTCTTGGCTTGCTCCATTGCTTGTTTTTGCATTGATGCCTTCATGCTACTCCTCATGAAGACATTGCTCTCTGGCAAGTTCCTAGGTATGGGACCATTGTTAGAGGGTGGTCGTGCTCGTGAAGACGGAGTAGCCACAACATCTACCGATGCACCACTAGAACTCACACTATCAGTGCGAGCCCTTTTGGAAGGTGCGGAGAGGACTCTCCAACATTAGGAAGCATCTCATGAGTTTCAAGGGAATCTTCATCCACTTCCATACTCCCAACACCTTGACTCAATTGCAATTTCGAAGTCAAGTCCTCCATGATTTGTTGAGGCACAGAGTGACATTTTCCAATGCCACCACCTCTCAAACCAAGAAGGTGTGCCTTGATGCGCGATGCACTACCTGTAAAGATACCCTTGTAATACTTGCATTCCCAAGTATTAGGTCCAGTGGCCTTAACATGGGATCGGACATCAGCAGGAGTACGACCCATAAATGGTAGTACTATGCTTGAAGCTTCAAGGGTCAAAGACTACTCAAAGTTGAAGGCTCTCTTAGTAGAAGGCTAGACTCTCACTCTCTCTCTCTCTTTGGTTGTATTGTGTAAACAAATAACGGATTATGGCTTCAAATAATGGATTATGGCTTCAGCTGCACATATGTTAATGGAGGCTAGAGCTGCACTCAGCAGGTTGTGGGCTCTCTCTCTCTCTCTCTCTCAACTTAGGCGCAGCGGCAGTCTACCAAGTTCCAACCGGCGACCTCGAAGTTCTCAAGAAACAAACGATCGAATGAATGAAACGTTCGGCACATATTTCGAAAAAACCTCCATTTCAGAAAATAAAAATCGTGAAGACTGAATAAAAATCGTGCAGAGAGACTTAAATCGCGGACGGACTAAACGATTTTTTTTTTTTTTTTTGCGAAAAAATCGCGATTTAAATTCACTATGGTTATATACCATTGGAAAGCTCTTAATCAATACTTTCATAATATGCAATAAAGTAGATGGTTGCCCCATGACATTATTTTTGAACAAGCTCATCCACTGGTTAGACAACCATACCACATGAATTTGCAAGAGGTGGCAGAACTATGCGACACAATTGAAGAATATTTACAAAAAGGCTTGATTAGATCTAGTTAATCACCTTTTTCGGTTCAATGCTTTTTAAGAGTTAGAGATGACGATGTACATAAAACAACTTTTCGAACTAGGTTTGGAAATTATGAATATCTAGTTATGCCGCTTGGTTCAACGAATGCTTCAACTACATTCATGATGCTTATGGATGATATCTTTCGTCCTTCTATTGGTCAATTTATTATGGACTTTGTCGGTGATTTGCCGATATACAGTAAAAATTTAAACGACCATGAATCTCATTTATGAATAGTTTTCAATATGGGCTCATCTAGGACACCTCCGCAAAAGAATGCTATTCTTGTAGTTGTTGAGATCGAGTAAAATGGCACATTTTATTCCTACAAAAGAAATGGTTGAAGCTCTGCAAGTTGCGGAATTGTTCATTTAGAACATTTGCAGATTGCATGGTTAAGCAAAGTCCATAGTTTCGAACAAAGATTCTAGATTTACTAAATTTTTTTGGAAACATGTGTTTAATAAATAACAAGTTGAACTGAAGATAAGCAATGGAGAGCATCCAAATATTGACGGTCAGACTGAAAAAGTTAATCAAAATTTTGGAAGATATTCTTAGAGCCATGGTTGCTAGTGTATCCGTATGATTCCTTTGCCATACTTGTTCAATACTCGTTTCATATTTCACATATGAAACATATATCATACTTGACTTTTATTTGTAGTATTATGTATAGAAGAAAACCAAAAAGTGCCATGTTATTGAGGGATTACTTCACAACAATGACTTATGATGTGTCATTTTGGTGTTAGCATGTTAAGAATTTAATTCACTACCTATATTAAGAAATTTTCTTCACTTTTATTTGGTTGAAAATTTTGATCACATATGGAAAAGCATTGGGTTGTGAACCATAGTTGTTCCATACTTCCATACCCGTATGATATGAACGTATGGTTCTTGTATGGCACAACCATGCTTAGGGCATATATTTTAGAAAAATAAAGAGATGGGGATAGTTTTCTTCCTTTGGTAGAATTTGCCTATAATAATAGGAGGTTGCACATATCTCAAGAAAAATATTAAAGAAATATTAGATTTTTACAAAGTCAACCTTGGTCAAATGTAGTCAATAAAATGGTTAAAAATTGTGAAAATTGGTAGAACAAACAGATAACATATTTGGAAAGTAATCTTCACTTCAAAAGATCAAAAAAATAGGTCAAATCTCAATAAAACACTTGGCAAGATCACATTGTCTTAATCCAACAGTGTGGATTTAACTCAAATAAAGCAAAGCGGCACAAACATGTGATTTTTGGAAAAATAGAAAAGAAAGAAAAAAACTTATGCCAAACTTTTTGTGAAAATTTGTTTCATTAGGTTTTCTATTGTTTTTTCTATGGTTATAAATAGACAATGCTTAAAGCAAAAGGCTATCATCTCATGTAGGTTAGACCCGGAGCTTGGTAAGGAAGGTGTCTTCCTTACTTGGGAGGGGAGAAATAGGTTTCTTTCCTCTTCAACTAGGAGGGCAGCAGCTAGGGTTGTTTGATCTTCATCCATCTCAATGAGATCGATACTTCAAGGAGATCATTTTCAGGTTATGGAGATTATGAAGTCATGACGCAGAGTAGAGACAATAACATTTTATCATACATATTCATATGTTTCTTTGTAATTTCATGTACTTCATGTTTGGGATGTATAGCAAGTATGTGGAACTATGCTACGTTCTCTCTATCTTATCTTGTCTATTCTTGTTCTTGTCTCTATTTTCTCTATCTCAATATTGATTGTGGGCTTAGAAACCAACAATGGGTACCGAGGTAGGTAAAAACAGTGCACAGAGAGCATGCAACATGTAGAAAGATAAGAGCAATATGGAAGACACAAGTCAAGGTGAGTTCGTCAATCAGTAGGTGTCAAGAGCTTGTTGAGTATATAAACCTAAGGAAGTCAACTCGAGGAGGGGTCATATTAGCCTTGTTTGATTGCACAAGCAATTATTCAAACATTTTGTAGGTTTTCCTATCATTATGAGAGGTCATATACGGATTTTTTCAGATTTTTATGTAAACTTTTCAAAAACAGCAAGACAAAAAGATTATGTGAGCAAGGAGGCAAACATATCTACATTTAGAATCTTATGGTGGACGGATTTTTCATTCTCGGATTTTTCTCCGTCTTGTATTTGTGTGTTCTGTACTTATAAGATAGGTGTAGATGAAGGCATATGAAGGATAAGTGATAGGCATGGCCAACTGTGAGAATTGTTAAGTATGTTGGAGTATGGTGAGTATCTACAGACATTCTAATGCCAGTACTAGCATCCCTTTGTTTGTCTGTATCCTTGCAAGTAGTACTTGGTTGAGAAGTGTATGGATGTGGAGTTCTCTTTGTGATGTGTGTTAGGGGAGGAATTGTCATGAATAAGGATTTTTTGTGTGTTTGCAGACACTTGCATGACATTGTATAGAAGAGAAAAAATTATACAGGTACCTAATGAACAAAAATTGTGAGCCAACAAATATACCTACCTTGCATATGCCTCTCGTGTTAGTTTAGGAGGGGATTGTTGGAAATAGCAAATCTTCTGCAAGGGGATTGCACATATCCCAAGAAAATATTCAAGAAGTATTAAATAATTGAACAAGGTCAAATGATATCAACAAAATGTTAAAAAATGAAAAAAAATTGGGAGATCAAATAGATTACATATTCGGAAAGTACTCTTCAAGAATGATATAAAAGTTAAATCTCAATATGGACGTGGCAAGATCACATTGTCTTCATCCAATGGTGTGGGTTTAACTCAAGTGAAGCAAAGCGATAGAGCTATATGTGATTTTCGAAAAATAGAAAAGCAAGAAAAAAAAACTTACTCCAAACTTTTTTTAAAATTTGTTTTATGAGCTTTTTGTTGAGCTTCTTGTTTAGCAGCTTATGGTTATAATTAGACAATGCTTGTTATTATCTTGTGAAGGTTAGATCTTGAGCTTGGCAACGAAGCTGTGCTCTTCACCTAGGAGGAGAGAAGTAGGATTTCTTCTTCTTCAGCAAAGAGGGCAGCAGCTAGGGTCGTTTGATCTTCATTCATCTCAATGAGGGAAGCAACTTGAAGCTTATCTATACTTAAAAGTGATCATCTTTATATTATGGAGATAGTGAAGTTATGAAGAAGAGAAGCATCAACAATGGTTTATCATACATATTTATAATATATATGCTTCTTTGTAATTTCATGAATGTATAACAAATATGTGGAGCTATGTTCCTTTATCTCTCTTGTCTCATACATTATCTTTATTGTCTCTAATTTTCTCTATGTCTCAATATTGATTATGTGTCTGAAAGCCAACAATTGGTATAAGAGTAGGGTAAAATAGTGCACATAGAGCATATTGAGAATAGTCCAACATGTAAATATAAGTGCAATAGTGCAAATGCAAGTCAAGTTCATTAATCAACAAGTGGCATAAGAACTTTCAACAAGGCAGTTATCAAGAGTTTGCTAAGTATATGAACCAAGGGATCTGAACTCTAGGAGAGGTCACATCCATCCTATTTGATTGCACAAGCAATCATTCAAACATTTTGTAGTTTTTCTTATTATTATGACACGTCATATACATATTTTTCTCATATTTTTATGTAAAATTTGCAAAAATAGAGAGACAAAAGATTATGTGAGCAAGGAGGGGAATGATCTACATTTAGAATCTCATGGTGGAAATTTTTTTCACCTAAAGGTTAAAGAAAAGGTCAAATCTCAATATGTTACGTGGCAAGATCATGTTGTTTAATCCAACGGTGTGGATTTTACTCAAAGAAAGGAAAGCAGTCTTTAGAGCTTCCCAAGTAGTGAAGTGGCCATATGTATGCTTGTTGCACCGCTTGTGAGTGAGCGTGTCGAGTGTGCATGGGGACAAGGCTAGCATTGCATCCTCTCGATTTTGCATCCTTTCAATTCTTCAATGTACGTCCTTTACATAAGGAGATAAATCTCCTTACATGGTCATCTGCATCCTCTTGCACCAAACCCTTGAATATAGGAAATTTGATGTATATTCTTGACGAAAGGTTAGTGGGATCCTTCATTGGTAACTTGTTATCTTTTGAAGTATCAAGGTTTGATTCCAATGTTCTTTTAGTTTTTCTCTTTGGAAGGTGTCTAGATTAGTTCTTGGGAGAAGTCAATAGGAAGCGTTAGGGGTATAGGAGTAATTGGTCTTCAAGAAGTGTGATGGGATGATCTTTTTCTGTCATAGGTCTTTATGGGACTCTTGAGATGGCGCAGTCCTCGGGTGTGGATCATGTACACATCTTCCTTCTAGTAGGTAGAAGCCTAACAAGCCATGAAACTCGAAGAAAAATAGAATAGGAGGAATAAGCTTTCTTCGAGGAGCCTATTTGCATAGAACATGCAACGGTCCCACCAACATGCCAAACTGTAACTGCCCTCATTGGGTGGCTACATAAATGATGGGCTCTCCTTGGAGAAGTATACTCTGTAATATATTATGTGCAAGAGAGAACATCCAAATAACAATGATATGAAGGGTCACAACCAATGAGTATGTAGTCCCTAGCAAGAACTCAAAGGCGTTCATGGAAAGAGAAACAGCTCTTAAAAACACATGCAGTGGACAATAAGAAGATAAAAATGATTCTTAGCTGGGTACCAAGTTCCAGCCCACTAGTAGTATCAACAATCAGTTGTAAGTTTCCCACAGAGATATACTCAAATTAAACTTATACAACAAAGGAGTTGACCTTCAGTCAAACTGTTCTGAACTCGCCTTCTTCAATGGAGCCTACCTGCTCAATTGCACTAGGAGGGCTGCAGCTCTTCCCACAAGGAGCACAAATAGAACACGAGCAATCGTGCAAGAGAGAGGCTAAGCAGTCAAACCTGTTAGTAGGAGAGTCCAGCACATGACTTGGGCAAAAGGACTACTTCAGCAGAGAAATGAACAGTAGGGACTATATCAGAGGAGTTATAATATGCTCAACTCAAATAGGTGAAACACAACAGTACCGCATCGCACTCATACAAAAAACATCATTCCAGCATGCAAGTCTACATCAGAACTACTCAACATACTGAAAGTACTAGCCAATTTGCAACAGGGTCTGCCCAGCACATTGCATGGGCTAGACTACACTTAAGAGTAGAGTAGGTACATATCAACAGAGAAGTATACACACATCGTACAGCTTAAGTACTCCTACTCACAAGTACACTTAGATGAGTGCCAAGCTGCTGCTTATATAGATGCTGGGTGGCCACATGGGTGGCTTAGCATGTACAGGGTAATCCATGATGGAGGAGAAAAGGGCATACTGATATGGTCTGCATACCTCATGGCACATAATACTTGGTCTTCTTGTCAAGGGAGGTCCCCATAGGGTGGTTGCACAAGAAGACGACCCCTTTCCGCATTGGGTCTGACCCCCTCTTCTTGGTTGACTACTTTGGTCTGACTCTCTTGCTTGGTCGACTACCTCGGACTAGTCGATGGGGCTTGGTCGATTATGTTAGTGATCCTTAGTCCTGGTTGACTTAATTGGTCCTTTATCGACTTAAATATGAGTCATCCTTAATCTTGATCGACTTAATTTTGGTCTGTGATCTACTGCCAGACAAACTTGTTTGACTGCTCATTCTTGATCTATTTGATATGAGGAGTCCATGGTCGACTTGATGTGAGTAGTCCATAGTCGATTAAATATGAGTGGTCGACCTTGGTCTAGTCCTTGGTCGATTGTGGACTAGTCCTTCGTGCACCTCCAATTGGCCATCACATCGGGGCGACCCAATTTGGGCAATGCAATTGGGAGACCCATCACTTCAGCAGGCAATGCAATTGGGCGACCTTCTTGAGCCTGACCCCCAACCCCACAACTTCATATCCTGCTGTGGGCAAGCACTCATGTTGGACCAATTTCTTGGGACACATTAGCTTATGCCAGGACACACCTGCTATGCTACACTAGCTCTCATCTGAAGTGAGTTTGATCATTATCTTTGTCATGGAAATGGGTGATCAAAGTTATCATCTGTCGCTGCATTCATAACATTTGTGAATTCATGTTCTCTGCCTCTCCATGTTATCTGTTAGCTGCATTCATAACATTTGTGCATTCA
Source organism: Ceratopteris richardii (assembly GCA_020310875.1). Taxonomy (NCBI): domain Eukaryota; kingdom Viridiplantae; phylum Streptophyta; class Polypodiopsida; order Polypodiales; family Pteridaceae; genus Ceratopteris; species Ceratopteris richardii. Next base: position 46,340,201 of record CM035419.1, on the reverse strand, counting down.
CGACAAACTCTCATCTGAAGTGAGTTTGATCATTATCTTTGTCATGGAAATGGGTGATCAAAGTTATCATCTGTCGCTGCATTCATAACATTTGTGAATTCATGTTCTCTGCCTCTCCATGTTATCTGTTAGCTGCTTTAGTGTCATCCATTGTGTTTTAGTATTCTTAAGGATACAGGTGCACTTTGACAGTTAATGAGTGGTTTAACTTCATTTGATTGTTCAGTTGTAAAATTCTCATGTTTCTGATGTATTATTTACATGATCATGCATTTGATGTGTGATTTATATTTGCAGACATGGAAAAGTCATTATTGGAGTTGAACTTGGAAGATCGTGCTACTTTAGTCCTTGTCCCGAACTCATCCTCAGAACCAAAATTTAAATCTCGTGAAAGCTCGACAACACAATCAGTGTCTCAGCCAGAAGTTTCTGCCACTTATGGAGGTATTTGGAAGCTTTTGTCATATTTGAATCCTTTCTCATATTTCTCAGGAAGCAGCAATGCCCCAGAAAAGGCTGAAGCAGGGACTTCAAGCTGGCAATATGGTAAGGTTCTGTTAGATTTAGTGATATCCTCATCAGTGCTATAGAATCGGACTCTTATCAAAGGAAAAAGAAACTCTTTTGTACACTTAACTTTCTGTTTTTATATTTCACAGAACCAAATCTGCACCTTCAAAATGCACTAAGGTATAACAGGGAGAAAGGCAGTCAAGGTGTAGATAATTCAACTGTGTCAGACACGAAAAAGAGTCAAGGAAAGAGTTGGGGAAGCAACATTCGCACTCTTGATCATAGCAATAATGATGATGCCTTCAAACGAGGAAATGCCTTCTGGAATGGCAACTCTACTCAGTATGGAGGAGATGATTCACAAAAATGACACGATCTTCAATAATATTTGTTGCATTATGTTGACAATTGTGTACGTTGGTCTGTACATAGATATGGGTCATCAGTGCATCTATAAATCATGCCACCTCTCTTATTGTGATAAAAAAATGAAAATTTCAATAATTTTTTTCATATCTTTCTAGCCTTAACAAATAATTCACTATCAGCCCTTCACATGGACACCTCAAGATCAAATATAAGAAAAGCCATAGTTGAGGATAAGTTGAATGATTCTAAGTAAACATTGTGGATATATATTATACATCACATATTACTGGCAAGGGCTTGCAGGATGTTGTGTAATGTGTTGAAATACATTTCATTGTAGCTACAAACATTCCATTGTGCAGTCTGTTAAGGATGTTGTAGCTTCTAGTTTTGGTGGGTTTCTTTGTTTCAATCCTCTTGTAGCTCCTATTTGGAGTATGTTATGTGCACCACTAGCACTCCTAGGAATTATAGATTAAATTTCAATGGAATGGAAGAGATGCACACACACACACTCGCACACGCGCGCACACACACACACACACACACACACACACACTTGGCTTGATTAGTTTGTGTGAAGCATGCTATTAATTTACATAATCATTCATGCAAAATAGTCATGTGTGGTAAGTATCAGACATCATCCCATAGTTTTTGGCTTGAGGTCATGATGTGTGCTACATACGTAGCATGTCAATGACAAGTGTTCCATTAAAGATTCACATTTCACTCTTGTGGTGCGACATGGCCACAAACATTTGTGCTTACCTATGTGTTTTTTATGTTTGACACATGCATTAGTGTTTGAGCAAAAATGAAAGGAATTGGATGATAAGGTAGTGATGTATTTTTATTTTACACAGTTTTGGAAGACAAGGCTATAGTTTCTATTATTCATAGGCTAAACATGTTCTAGTTAAGATAATTTTTTTTATGGACTTGGTAGTCTTATGTATCGAGGTGTCATGAGCTGAAAGGATACTCATGACACTTTCTAATTTCTTTTCAATGGTTGACAACCAAATCTAGTTCCTAGGAGGATAACTTCTCAGTTTTTGCATGCTTTAAGTGGGGGCGTAGATTTTTTATCTTGGAGCACAACACACAATACTGAATGTATTACTAGAGAATGTACAGCCCATTAGGGCAATAGGCGTATATACAAGCCAGGGAAAAAAAAACTCCTAAAGAGGGAAAAAAGTGCCCCGTCGGTCCTAGTGTGTTCACACACATCACTACCTAAATATATCAACAAATCCCCCTGGGAGTGATGCGGTGAGCAAGGAGCTGGCACTCATGTATAAGGAAGTGCCAAGCTATGTGGAAATCACTCCACAAAAGGAAGTAAGCCCAAATCTTTGCAAAAAGCTTCAAACTTCTCCCTAGGCAAAGCCTTCGTGAAAAGGTATGCAATGCTCTACTACATGGGCACATATGCCAAGCTGATCTCCCCAGCAAAGAACCTCTCCCCGACATATTGATAATGCACCTCAATGTGCTTAGTGCGAGCATGGAACACAGGGTTCCTCGCAACTGCCAATGCGCTCTGACTGTCAGTGAAGATGGTGGTGGTAGTAGTCTGGCCAAAACCCAAATCAGCCATAAGGCATCTGAGCCACACACACTCAACAGTCGCTGTGAAAGCTGCCCTGTACTTAGCCTCACAACTGGAAGTGGCCACAGTAGGCTGCTTCTTGCTCAACCAAGATATACATGAGCTACCAAGCATGAAGCAAAAGCCACTAGTGGACACACGAGTGTCATAGCAACCAACCCAATCAGAGTCAGAAAAAGCAGGCAAATCTGACGGTAGTGATCCTCCCTTGGGATAAAACAACCCAAGTGGTCGAGTACCACTCAAATAACGAAAGATGCGCTTAACTACCTGCCAATGCTTGACTCCTGGGCAATGCATAAACCTGCTCATTTGTGAGATAGCAAACTGAATATCTGGCCGAGTAATGCATAAGTAAATCAAGCATCCAACAGCCTGCTGATAGAGAATAGCATCAAATGCATCTCCAACATCATGAAGTCTCAATCGTAAACCTGTCTCCATAGGAGTGGCAATAGGCTTACAGTCTTCAAGGCCAAAACGCTTCAATAATGTGTAAATATATTTCATTTGACACAAAGACATTCCACCATCAACTTGCATAAACTGAATGCCCAAATAGTGATGCAAATGCCCCAAATCAGATATCTCAAATGAGGCATGCAAATCAGCCTTAAAATCAGCAATATGCTTCTCAATATTGTTTGAAGCACATGAACACTTCGGACTTTGCCTTCAATGGATATACCCATGCATGCCTAGAAAAATCATCGATGAAAGTCACGACATAAAGATAATTCCCAAAAGAAGGTGTCTGCATAGGACCATAGACATCACTATGTACAAGCTGCAATTTCTGAGTATCCTCAATTGAACCATCTTTTGGAAAGGACGAATGTTGCATTTTGCCCAAAATACAACCTTCACAAACATGTTTTCCAGGTGCCTCAAGTTTGGGCAAAGATGACACCATTTGAGATTTCTACAGGCATAGCAAACTAGCAAAATTCAAATGACCAAAGCGTGCATGCCAAAGCTTTGCATTTGACATAGCCTGAGAATCATTTACTACACATGCCAAATCATTTACAGATCTTTCATAGTCTATGAGCTTATACAACCCACGACATAAAATGCCAGAAGCAATAATCACATCGCCATTTGACAGATCATGAACTGTATACCTGTCATCAACTGCAAAAACTGATAACAGGTTCTTCTTGATCCCTGGCACAAATGAAGGATCTGACAAAGTGAAAGAACTACCATCAGCATTAGTCAAAATGATCTTACCAACTCCCATAACACGATAAGAGGAGGAGTTGGTGCATGTAATAGTATTTCCTAGAGGGACAGGCTCGAGTGGAGAAGAAACTGCGCTGCGAGGTAATATATTTGGTCGCCCCACTGTCAAAATACCAAACATCTGAGTCTATTGCAGACATGCACTGCTCATGAGAAGATGGGTCAAAACTACAGACAGTAGTAAACGCCCATTCTTCTTCCTGCGCAAGATTAGCATACTCTCTTTTTGGTGTAGAGGCCTCTACAACAACCATTCAAGCCTCTTTCTTCTTTGCCTCTTTAGGAGCCAGTTTTGGACAGTTCTTTATGATATAATCTTCCCTTTACAGAACTTACAAAACAATTTCTGCTTTTTTGATTTGTTCTCATCTTTATCTTCCTTCTTCGAATATGCAGAATTAGCAGATTTCTGCTTACTAATTGAAGAGCTCCATTTTCCTTTGCCCTTCTGACTAGCCAAGAAAGCTTGATCTGCAACTTGCATAATGGACCTGTTCTGCCTAGACTGATCTTCCTACAACAGAACATAGACTAACTCCTCAAATAATAAGGCATTTGGATTGCCTTTCATCATCCACCGAAGAGTAGAAGCAAAACTCTGATATGAATCAGGAAGACCATTCAGAACGGTCTGCAGAAGTGAGCTATCTGGTATAACCTTATCAGTAGAAATCAACTATTCCTTCAAGTCTTTGATCTTCGTTAGGAAACTGTCCATAGAATCACCTTCATTCATGTGCTCACTCTCCAACTGTTTTTGGAGGTAAGCAACACGAGCCTCATTCCTAGCTTGGTACAATGTGGTAAGTGTATCCCAAGCATCCTTAATTGTTCTGCAAGAGCGAATGTGAGGAATAATGGCACGTTTGACAGACAAAGCTATCAATGCATGTGCCTTGGCATCTCTGCCATCCCAACGAATCTCCTCTGCAGTAGGTGCAGCAAAAACCGCAGCACGAATAGGAATATGCAGAATATCATCATCTTTGACACCTTCTGCATCAACTTCAGTACCTAGGGTTGTAATAGTTGCAAGTGTGATAGGAAGTTTTTCGACACCCTGCATAATGTTCCACAGTCCTTTTGCAACCAACATATGTCGCATCATATAAGCCCATAACGATTAGTTGGTACCATCCAACTTATCCTCAAAAGCCAACATACGGAATACATCACTGCTTTCAGCCATGGCCGGTGACTAAAATACCTTGATGCAAAAAATTGACTGTATCTCAAAAAGTTGAACAGAACTGCCCAGGCAAATTCCGCTAGACCTGTAGCAGACTTCGAGATGCTTATACTAGCGAACAGAAACTGGTATATACCTTTGGCACAAAAAGACTAAATAGCTTGCACAAGTGCTGCGATAGTGCATTTGGAGGCCGAAACAATCTCAGATCGCGATTTCGGCACCACAGAGCGAAGATGTTTTGATCTCGAAAACACGTTGAGTATTGTTGGTGCAAGGCAATCAACAATTGAAGTTTTGATGAAGAATTGAAGTCAAGGACTGAAGAAAAGATCAAGTTATGAAGCATGAAGGAAGTGCATATCCAGAAGATGAAGATGTGTACACATATGTACATTAATTTAGAGTTAGCTCACTTATACTTTTGAATAGTTATGAGCTTGTAAATATTTGACTATATATACAAGGAAAAATATCGGGGCCAATATGAGAGACTATGTAAGAATAAGATTTGAGAAGAATTAGATGTCATTAGACACTTGTGAAGTGAATAGAATAGCTCTCTCATCTAGATGTAAATTTTTCAGAGATGAAAGAAAAGTTGCGCCCGATCTTTCTGAGTATTCTCCTTCTGTGCTTGATCATTTCAAGAATCCTTTTGTGGGTGCCTAAATCCATAGTTAATGAGTCTATGGTTAAAGTTTGAGAGTCTAATTGTAAACAAGCTGTGAGAATTATGAGTAGGAACATTCATATGTGAGAAAGTGTCAAGTGTCTTCTGAAACAGGTGCAATCCCGATGGTCAAAGAAATGGTCAGTTCTCAGTGCACAGTGTAAAGTTTTGCACAAACGAGCAGTCAAAATCTAAGTTGGAAGGTAAGCCATCAGTAAATAAAATATTTTATTCAAACTTATTTGTTCAACCTATAGATCCAATGCTCAGATCTTCAAAATGAGGGTTTAAAAGAATGAAAATAACAGAGGTGGCAACCACAAGGATATTGCTTTAAATGCGTTTACGAGAAGTTCAATACTTCATGATAGTGTTGGTGCATATGGCAAGCCTAAGTGCTTGTCCATAAGGTTTGGACTTCATTTGACTTTGAGTAAATTCATATGTGTACACATAAAGCTTTTGATTACTTCTAAGGTTTAAAAAGCATGACATTTATCCACTTGTAAAAGGACCATGAAGAGAAAATATCATGAATGTAATGAGAGACAAACCCACGACGTCCATTTGAATTCAAAATTCAAATAAGCTCTTAAAAGTAGGAGAGAATATTAGGTGAGGTCTATCAAACAATTACTTTCAAAAGTATAATTATACACTATCTTTTTGGTCATGCAATATCATCATTTATTTCACTCACATTGGAGTGTGCATTGTAATTACCTTGAAGCTCGTGGATTATCCAACAAATCCATGTGCTATAATTCACATACTAATAAATTTTACATTAAGTTTGATCATCATCACTATCCACTGTTCACTATTGCTATGTACTCCTCTAAGTCTGTCGAATTCTCTGAGCTATTGAAGCCAATATATGGTCTCATTGTCTTGCTTATTAATTGGATCATCAATATAACACTCTTATAAGTGTGCCTACACAATTTTTTTTCATTGGAGTTATGTGCACTGAGGTATGACCATAGTTTTGTGACTATGTCTCTGCATCATCTTGTTCCTAAAAAAATTGGATCACCCCCCTTGACTTCTTAGATATCTAGTTTGTTCTATAGTCACTCTAAGTTCATGAAATAAGTTGTGTTAGCTCACTCATCTATACATTTGAGGCTATGAAAAGTGATTCAGGACAGGCTAAGAGCTTTGAGTATTTTCTAAGCGCCTTCTTCCATTATTAGGAGGTTTTCTCTACTTATTCACATTCCAAAAGATATTTGTTTTGACATAAAACTTTTGAGATAAATGCTCTAAGTTACTATAAGAATATTATTGCATATATTGCAAGCATAATAATTCTATTAGTGTGTCCAAGTGAAAAATAGGCTAGTCTGGAGTATGTTTTTGCAAAGACCCTCTCATCTTTGCAATTTGTTATCACTTCTCATAGTGGTATCAAAGCATTATCATAGTTTAGGTATTATGGGTGATGAATTCCCTTCTTCAATTGATAAATTGGATGGAAGAAACTACTCAAAATGGTCTCTCAAGATGGAGACATACTTGCAAGGGAGGAATCTTGTTGGATACATCTTTGGAGATGAGCAGATGAACCTATACTAAGTATCAAAGGACAACCAACACAAGAAGAGAAGGTTGAACACATGGTGTGCAAAGGATGCTTTGTCAAGTCCATTCAATAAAGGTAAAGATGCCAAAGGAAAAGGAATGAAGTCTGATGATGAAGGAAGTACATCCCAAGACAACTTTGCAGGTAGAGGTACAAGTTCAAGAGAAAGAGGCAAAGGTAGTAGTGAAGGTGGGGGGAGATATCAAAGCTCCTCTCCTTGTGCCATATGTGGATTAACCAACCACATCATACAACATTGTTTCAAGGTCCCAAGGAACCACAGAGAAGAGGATATAATAGAGGGGGATGTGAAGCTTCTAGATGCAGATACAACAATATTATGTGTACAACAATAACAATAACTACAACAAAAACACCTATTAAGGAGGCTAAAAAGGAAGAAGAGAATACAACAACTATACTAATGATCAATCTGAAGAGGATTCACCGTTACTTATGAACGTGACAATGAAAGTAGATAAATCAGATGATCATGTGTTCTATATTGATTCTAGATGTTCAAATCATGTAGGAAGGAATGTAGCTTTTTTTAAAGATTTGAAAGACCCCAAGAATAAACACAAGATTCAATCAAGAGATGTCACAAGGAATCCTATCGAGAAGATTACAAATGTAAAGACATCCAATGGTGATAAGAATCCATTGAGTAGAGTTCTCTATGTACCTAGCATCAACAAAAAACTAATAAGTGTAGGTGGAATTGTGGAGAAAGGATTGTTGGTGAGGCTCAAGCAAATGTACACATAATGTTAGGTCACCAAGCTTATATGATGCTTGGAAGGATTTTCTTCAAGCTCAAAATTAACCTTCAAGGTGTTATTTAGAGGAAAAAAGATCCTTGAGAATCTCTACTATTGTGATCATTTATGGTTTCTCATGAGGCTTCATTTTCCATGTAAAGACTCATAAGTCTTTAACTTCTTTTTCTTGAGATTAAAGAAAGCAAATTAAAAAAAGTCACTAGTTTACTTGGCAGGGGATCAATCAATCAATCAATAAATAAAGCTTAGACTTGATTTCTACATTCCTAGATTGTGGGAGATTGATTCCATTCATCATACCAAACTAGCCCCCTTTGAATTGAATTCAAAAACCACTTGAAATAAATCGTGGAACAGTTCAAGAGTCTATTCAAGACTCTCAAATACTTGTAAATTATATTGAGGCAATATACATAAAACTTTTGGTCATCATTTTGTTCCTCTTTCATTTCTTTTCACCATCATCTTCAAAAATAGTATTCTTGCATAGGTTGGTTCTCTCTCTCTCTCTCTCTCTCTATGGAGCTCCAAATTGTATGAATGAGCATTCATTGGAAAGGTAATAGTGGATACTTTAACTAAAAATATTTTTGTGACATTGGATTCAATAGAGTTTGAGAAATCACCATTTTAAGGTCTCAAGGTCTACCTCTACATAACCCTAATTGAGTGTTAATATTATTTTTGGAGCATATCTTGCTTATTATTTGTACTCTTATGCATTTTAACTACTCAACCCTGTATATAACATTCATACAAAAGGAATTTTTCCAATTTTAAGCATGCTGACTACACTAAGCATTTGAATTTGAATGTTTCATTCCAAAATAACAAGTTTTTTGAGCTAGTCATTGTGCAAACTCATCTCTTTTGGATCAACTATTTCTCATAGGTGTTCTAAAGTACATAGTGAGTTTTATTGCATTAATTGCAAGCCCATAAGGTATAATATACTCCTTAAAAGCTCAAGGGCTGGTCTTCTGCTAGTTGGCTATACCAATATTCATCACTTGAACCTCACTTTTCTACCTCCCTTAAGCTTATCCAAGCTCTCTCAGTGGTATCAGATATAGATCAAGATGGGTGATGGCTTTCCCTCAATGATTGAGAAGCTTGATAGAAACAACTATGTTGCTTGGAAAATTAGAATGGAAGCCTATTTGCATGGTAGAAATCTCTATAGGATTGTAGAAAGTGATGAAGCTAAGCCTATTCCAAGATCCAAAGGAGGACCTACACAAGAGGAGATAGATAGAATTACTATTTTGTGTGCAATGGAAGTTGTCGAGGTCATACATACTAAACTCTATCTCTAATTTTTGGTTGCCACATATTAGAGGACGCAAACATCTTAAAAGACTATGGATGCACTTGAGATCTTCTTTTTTGCTAGTACCAAAGCAATAAAGAACCATCTATGTAATGAGTTCAACCAAATGAAGAAGACACTAAAAAAACTATCACAGAGTTTGTTACCAAGATCAAGGAGGTTACACATCAGTTAGCCTTCATTGGAGAGCTGCTTGAAAAAGAGGCCATCATGAGGCAGATTCTAAAAGGAATTAAAAGTGATAGGCAATGGAAATCCTTTACCATAGTTTATGATCTCATCATGGATGTAAAAACTTTATATTTGAACATATTGCTTGGAAAGTGCTTCAACAAAGAGGCTAACAATAATATGAAGGAAGGTAACTCTTATCAAGGTAATACAAGTGCTCTTTATGAAGATCAATCACATGAAGATTCACTATTTCTAATGAATGTGATTCATAAAGAAGGTAAAGAAGATAATCATTTGTTCCACATAGATTCAGGATGTTCAAAACACGTTGTAGACAACATTGCTGCTCTATCGGACTTGGAAAGTCAAAAGCATAGACATGAAGTATAAACACATGATGATACCAAGCACAATGTGGAGAACATTGGTATTGTCAAAGCTTCCAATGGCAAGAGAAAAATTCTGAGTAAGGTTCTCTATGTACCCACTATCAAAAAGAACCTAATAAGTGTGGGCCAAATGGTTGAAAAAGGCTTATGAGTTAGGTTCACCCAACATGAAGCTTTTGTGGAAGACCGATGTCAAGGCTTCAAGAAGATAACCAGAGGTGATAAGCATGGTAGGCTCTTTACTTTTGAAGTAGGAGAAACCAAGAACATAGCTCTATTCAACTTTGGATCTCAAACCCTAAGTGAGCTTGAAGTGTGGCATAAGATACTTGCTTATGTGAATGAAAGAACCTTAAAGGATATATGCAGGGATCAAAGTGTTCTAGTCACTACCGACCGTATCAAAGCAACACATGATCAATAGATATGATGCTTCCTAGATTGGGAAGGCACAAAGACAACCATTCAACCACAAAGGCTACATCCACAACAATCTTTTGGACTTAATACACACTAGTGTGTGCGTACCAAGTCAAGAACCTTCATTAGCAAGCTCATAGTATTATGTTTCCTTTGTTGATGATCAAAGTAGATGGATCATGCTATACTTTATCAAGAATAAGAATGAAGCGTTTGAATGCTTCAAGAAGTACCTAGCACATGTGGAGACTCATATAGGTAGATCATTGAAGAAACTCATATTTGATGGAGGGGGAGAATATTTCTCCAAAGATTTTGATGCGTTCTCTAGATATTCTCCTCAATTGAATGGTACTGCAAAGAGAAGAAAAAAGACCCTAGTTGGATCAGCTAAAACAATGCTTGAAGAGAAGAAGTTACCATACTATTTATGGGCAAAAGCAATCTCAACAACTATATAAATTGTGAACAGAAATCCATCAAAATCTCTTCAAGGTATGACTCCTTATGAAGCTTGGAATGGTAGAAAACCAAGTCTAGGACATAGTAAGGTATTTGGTTGTTTAGATTTTGTACATGTACCTTCACAAAACAGAGGTAAACTAGATGAAAGGTCAAATAAGGCAGTATTCATTATTTTTTATCCGACCTAGATGGGCCATAAGTTTTATAATCCTTCCACCAAGCAATTTACTACAATGAGGGATGTTATTTTTGGAGAACACACATCTTGGTATGATGAAGACAAACAGAAGGTAAACATACCATATGATCTTGATTTTGATTTCCATCACTTAGGTAGGAAGCATGATACACAAGTCCAGTATCCAAGAAGTGAATATGATGATGGTCAAGATGAGAAGGAAATAGATTATAAGTCTTGGAAGTCAAGAGGAAAGGTCGAAAAGCAAGAATATGGAGAATGCTCCAAGCATACTCTTAGAAGGTCAACAAGGGAGAGAACGCAACCTGAAAGGTATGGATATGACACTACATAAGCTAGAAAGCACTCTATTGATTTGGCCAAAGACTCAATTTTAGAGGAATCTTCAACATATGAAGAAGAAAAGATTAACCCTAGTTGGGGGAAAGCTATGAAAGAGAAGATAGAAGCTTTTAAAGAAATGGACACTTGCGCGTTGGCCCCAATGGCATAGATTATGAGGAGACCTTCTCACCAGATGCAATGATGACTACAATCATGACATTGATAAGTGTAACTACTACAAGAAATTGGACACTACTTCAACTTGATATGAAGAATGCATTTCTTAATGGTTGGATAAGTGAAGAGTTATACATGTCACAATCTCTGGGATTTGAAAACCCTAATTTTACACCTTATGTATGTAGACTCAAAAAGGCATTGTATGAATTGAAGCAAGCTCCTAGAGTTTGGAATTTTTTATTGGTTACCTATCTACAAGATCAAGGTTTTAGGACAAACAATGTAGACCCTTCTTTGTTCATCAAGAATGATCACAATGAAGTTATCTATTTGTGTGTATATGTAGATGATGTAACAAGTGATGACTTGAATGGTATAAAACATATCAAAAGATATATGCAAGAGGAGTTCAAAATTAGTGATTTAGGTGAGCTAAAATTCTTCTTAGGTATGCAGGTCATATATACAAATGAAGGAATGTATTTTACTCAAACGAGATACATTCAGGATCTACTTCTTTCAAGATGGAGAATGCTAAACCTGTAGGTACACCTTTGGAGATGAATCATAAAATTAGTGTTTATGAAGGTGAGAAGCTTGAAGACATTAAAGAGTATCAAAGCTTGGTTGGTAGCTTGATCTATGCTACTCATGCAAGGGAAGATATATCATATTGTGTAGGAGTGCTAAGCAAATTCACACACTCTCCAAGAAGACCACACATGGATGCTGCTAAGAGAGTACTTAAGTACTTCAAGGGAACACTCAATGAAGGTATATTCTATCCTTACTCATCAGATTCGGATCCCAAGATATATTCAAATGTCGATTGAGTAGGAGCTAAGGATGATAGAAGAAGTACCCCTAGTTAGTTAGCATTTGCAGGTTCAAAGCTAGCATCATGGACTTCCAAGAAGCAACCAATAATTGCTTTATCCTCAATTGAAGAAGAGTATAGAGATTGGACAAAAGCAACTCAAGAGGCAATGTGGTTAAGAGAATTGTACTCAGATTTGGAACTTGTGAGTTCCAAACCTCACATATTTGTAGACAATGTAAGCTCTATGCACTTAGTAGCAGACCCTATGTTTCATGGAAGAATAAGACACATAGAGGTTCATTATCACTTCATTAGGGAGAAGTTCATGGAAAAGGAAATTGATAATATAATGAAGTTTTAAGCATTATTTAGCTTGATGGGGAGCTATTAGGTCACCTAGCTTACATCATGCTCGGAAGGACTAGCTTCAAGTTCCAAATCAATCTTCAAGATGTACTTTACAGGAAAACATATCCTTGAGAATCTCTACTATTGTAACGAGCATTTATGGTTTCTAATGAGACTTCATTTTTCATCTAAAGATTCATAAGTCTTTAGATTCTTTTTCTTGAGAGTAAAGAAAGGAAATAAGAATAAATCATGAGTTTTCTTGGTATCAAGCTTAGACTTGATTTCCACTTTTCCTAGATTGTAGGAGAATGATTCCATTCATCATACTAAACCAGCCTACTTTGATTGGAATTAGAAAACTACTTGAAAGAAATCTCAAAACACTCCAAGAGTCTATATAAATACTCTCAAATACTTGTACATTACACTGAAGCAATATACATACACTTTTGGTCATCATCTTCAACAACAATAATAATGTGGAGGCTAGTTCTTTCTCTACAAAGCTCTAGATTGTATGAGTGTGGAATTTAGTTTAGTAGAGTTTGAGAAATCTCCATTTCAAGGTCTCGGGGTCTATCTCTGCATAGCCCTGAAAAATCAGTGGTACATATGTTGAGTGTTAACCTTATACTTGGAGCATATCTTGCTTATTATTTGTAATCTTGTGCATTTTAGCTACTCAGCCCTATATATAACATTCATCTAAAATTATATTTTCCAGTTGTAATCAAGCTGGCTTCTTTGAGCATTTGAAGTTGGATGTTTCATTCCAAAATAACAAGTTTTTTTAGCTAACCATTATGAAAACTCATCTATTTTGGATCAAATATTTCTCATAGATATTCCAAATTACATAGTGAGTCTTATTGCATCACTTGCAAGCCCATAAGGTATATTAGACTATCCAAAAGCTCAAGGGATGTTGTTGTGGTTGCCTAGATCAATCTTCATCACTTGAACCTCATGTTTCTATCTCCCTCAAGCTTATCCAAGCTCTCTTACATACACTTGAAGATTCAAGTGATTCAAGAGATGATTAGAAGACTCCTATGAGGGAGATCAATTCATGGAACTCCAAGGGTAAAGAAAAGATACAAGAGTTGAGGGATGTTTTAGAATCCTCTCAACAAACTATTAGAAGATCTACATGGGGGAATAAGAAGAAGCTAGAAAAGATATGACTATGACACCTCATTGGTAAATAAGCACTCTATTTATATAGCCCATGACTTGAATTATGAAGAGCCCTCATCTTATGAGAAACCAAGAAGAAAGCAGAATGGAAGCATGCCATGGAAGAAGAATTTGAAGCTTTGGAGGAAAAAACACTTGGAAGTTAGTTCCCAAGACACCTACCATGACGTTCATTGGATCGAGGTGGATCTATAAGGTAAATAAAAATTATGATGGAACCATTAACATATACAATTCTAGGGCTGTGGTAAAGGGTATGCTCAGACCGAAGGCATTGATTATGAGGAGACCTTCTCTCCTATAGCAAAGATGCCTAAAATCACAATACCCATGAGTATTGTAGCTTTGAAGAATTGGAAGATATAGCAGATAGATGTGAGGAATTCATTTCTCAATGTGTAGATCTCAGAAAGGGTATGCATGGATCAATCCCCTAGGTTTGAAGAATCATATTATCCTCAACATGTTTGCAGATAAAGGAGAGCCTTATATGGGCTAAAGCAAGCTCCAAGAGCTTGGAATCATAGACTTGTAACCTACTAGCAAGATAAAAGGTTTGTGGTGAGCAAGGAAAATCCTTCCCTATTCATCAAGAGATCACATGGAGAGGTCATATAGCTTAGTGAACATGTGGATAGTATTATACTTACAGGTAATGATGCTAAAGGAATTCAAAGAATTAAGCATCAAATGAAGGAGGAATTCAAAATTAGTGGTCTAGGACAACTAACTCACCTCCTTATAGTGGAGCTAGCATATATAGAAAGTGGTATGTGTCCTACTTAGAAGAAGTATATTAAAGATACATTTGCAAAGCTCAAAATGGAAAATGCTAAGGTTAGAGGGACACATATGGAAGTAAACTCAAAGCTAATTGCTCATGAAGGTGATATCATTGAAGATATAACAAGCTACCAAAGCTAAGTGGGAAGTCTTAATTATGATACTCTAACTAGAGTTGATATTAGTTATATCAGAGTGTCTTCAGCCAATTCATGCATAAAGCTAGGAAGCCACATATGGAGGCAGCCAAAAGGATTCTCAAGTACCTCAAAGGAACAATTAATTAAGGCATGTTCTAGTCATATACCTTTGATGTGGATATTAAAATTTTCTCTGATGCAAGTTGGGTAGGATCAAGAGATGATAAGAGAAGCAACTCTAGATATCTTTCATTTGTAGGTTCAAAGCTCATCTCTTGATCATCAAAGAAGAAACCTACAATTTCTTTCTCATCTACAAAAACTGAATATAGAGGATTGAGCAATGCTACTCAAGAAGCAATGTGGATTAAGAGACTATATTTAGATTTTGGAGTAAAGTCATTCACTCCTCATATATTTGGTGATAGTATGAGTTCTTTGCATCTTGTAGCTACTACTATTTATTATGCTAGGAACAAACATATTGAGGTACATTATCACTATGTTAGGAAAAATATCACAAGAACACAAACTGAGCTATCATATGTATCTACTCAGCAACAATGTATAGACATGATGACTAAAGCATTATATGGAATGAATCTTAGGAGGTTCAAATCTATGAATGGATTTCAAGAGATCAGAAAGGATTGAAGAATCAATCATCTTACGCTTGAGAGGAAACTGTTGGTACATATGGAAAGCCTAAGTGCTTGACCATAAGGCTTGGACTTCATTAGACTTTGAGTAAAGTCATATGTGTACACATAAAGCTTCCGAATACTTCTAGGGTTAAAAAACCATGATCTTTTATCCATTTGTAAAAGGCCCATGAAGAGGCAATCTCATGGATTACATATAGGTATACATATACATATACAAATACATATACCTATATGTTGATGTATATGTACATGCAAATGTATATGTATATGTATATGAATATGTATATGTATATGTATATGTATATGTATATGTATATGTATATGTATATGTATATGTATATGTATATGTATATGTATATGTATATGTATATGTATATGTATATGTATATGTATATGTATATGTATATGTATATGTATATGTATATGTATATGTATATGTATATGTATATGTATATGTATATGTATATGTATATGTATATGTATATGTATATGTATATGTATATGTATATGTATATGTATATGTATATGTATATGTATATGTATATGTATATGTATATGTATATGTATATGTATATGTATATGTATATGTATATGTATATGTATATGTATATGTATATGTATATGTATATGTATATGTATATGTATATGTATATGTATATGTATATGTATATGTATATGTATATGTATATGTATATGTATATGTATATGTATATGTATATGTATATGTATATGTATATGTATATGTATATGTATATGTATATGTATATGTATATGTATATGTATATGTATATGTATATGTATATGTATATGTATATGTATATGTATATGTATATGTATATGTATATGTATATGTATATGTATATGTATCTGTATATGTATATGTATATGTATATGTATATGTATATGTATATGTATATGTATATGTATATGTATATGTATATGTATATGTATATGCATATGTATATGTATATGTATATGTATATGTATATGTATATGTATATGTATATGTATATGTATATGTATATGTATATGTATATGTATATGTATATGTATATGTATATGTATATGTATATGTATATGTATATGTATATGTATATGTATATGTATATGTATATGTATATGTATATGTATATGTATCTGTATATGTATATGTATATGTATGTATATGTATATGTATCTGTGTATGTATCTGTATATGTATCTGTATATGTATATGTATATGTATCTGTATATGTATATGTATCTGTATATGTATTTGTATATGTATATGTATATGTATATGTATATGTATATGTATATGTATATGTATATGTATATGTATATGTATATGTATATGTATATGTATATGTATATGTATATGTATATGTATATGTATATGTATATGTATATGTATATGTATATGTATATGTATATGTATATGTATATGTATATGTATATGTATATGTATATGTATATGTATATGTATATGTATATGTATATGTATATGTATATGTATATGTATATGTATATGTATGTGTATATGTATATGTATGTGAATATGTATGTGTATGTGTATATGTATGTGTATGTGTATATGTATGTGTATATGTATGTGTATATGTATGTGTATGTGTATATGTATGTGTATATGTATGTGTATATGTATATGTATGTGTATGTGTATATGTATATGTATATGTATGTGTATGTGTATGTGTATATGTATATGTATATGTATGTGTATATGTATATGTATGTGTATATGTATATGTATATGTATATGTATATGTATATGTATATGTATATGTATATGTATATGTATATGTATATGTATATGTATATGTATATGTATATGTATATGTATATGTATATGTATATGTATATGTATATGTATATGTATATGTATATGTATATGTATATGTATATGTATATGTATATGTATATGTATATGTATATGTATATGTATATGTATATGTATATGTATATGTATATGTATATGTATATGTATATGTATATGTATATGTATATGTATATGTATATGTACGTCCATGCATTAAAGTTGTTGCTATGCCGCTTAAAAATGGGTTTACCCCACAAACGATATGTATATGTATATGTAAATGTATATGTATATGTATATGTATATGTATATGTATATGTATATGTATATGTATATGTATATGTATATGTATATGTATATGTATATGTATATGTATATGTATATGTATATGTATATGTTATGTATATGTATATGTATATGTATATGTATATGTATATGTATATGTATATGTATATGTATATGTATATGTATATGTATATGTATATGTATATGTATATGTATATGTATATGTATATGTATATGTATATGTATATGTATATGTATATGTATATGTATATGTATATGTATATGTATATGTTTATGTTTATGTTTATGTTTATGTATATGTATGTGTATATGTGTGTACCTAAGCATGAACTTAGGGACTTGTGATAAAAGAGACTATTTATCAATCACCAACAAGTGCACATAGTGGGGATCACACATTTCAATTATCAATCCGAGAAGTATGTTGAACCTAACCGAGTGTATGAAGACACACACTTACACAACGGTCAATGAAGTGTAATAGATTTTATGGAATGCAAATGAGTATTACCATGCACATTCATCACTCTTACAGGTGGAAATGGTGTCTTGATACATGAAATAGCAGTGAGCACAAAAATGTACTTTTCTCTTAGCTTCGAACTCGAAATATGGTCAATAGCGGGTTCGTTTCGAAGCTCTCAATGAGAAGGATCCAATAGTCCTACTCTAATTTTGACAAGTATACTTCAAGATATGGGCAAAAACAAAGTTATGCAACTCACTTAGTTTCACGACACACCTCCTCGCGCATCACACACACATTACACACTTCAAAAAAGCAATGAATTTAGTAGACAACACTTTTATGCACTAATTCCAAGCTACAACCACACATGCAAGCTCAGAAGCAAGGAGATGCAAGAGGAAGAAGAAGCAAATTCGAAAATTAGAGCTCTCTTCCTCACAATGGCAAAAAGTCTTCACAAAGTGTCATCAAATGACTTATATACATGTGCCCTAAAAAATGGTCCTTTCACACAAGAGACCGGCACTTTATGTAGAAACCCTAATTTCCTACTATTTACAAGGATTATGATACATTGCTTGGGATTTATGCATCTAGAGGACTCCTCTAGTGCATTTACATGGGTTTCATGAGATTTCCGTAAGCATTTGAAGAAGAAAAATTGTGCCCATAATTCTGAAAATTTTGGGGCTCCTCTTTAGTGCTCTATTTTCTCTGCAACACTCTTCCCCTCTTTGTCTTTGTCATCCCTTGATAGGATTTGCTTCTTATCTCTAGTTGTGTGCCTGTGATCGATCTGGTTCCATATTAATTGATAGCCTCTTTATAGTTGACCACTGGCAGCTCCTGTGGAAGTCATAATGATATAGTTTTACCAACAGGCAAGGAACTGATCATAACTCGAGACCTATTGCATTGGTTTTAGCCTGTTCATTTCTTCTCACTGCACGCACCCAGTGGCTAAGGTGACTTGATATTATTCACCTTTCACTAGAGTTATTTGGCCTCACGAGATTCCGTTAGCATCCAACTAGGCAGATCTTTTATTTCTTTTTGCTATGCTCAGGTCCTCCCTGTTTCTTGTTGAAGCCTGATACGTGCCCCTCCGGGGCTTTGGGTAGAGGGTGGTTCTTTTTTTTGAGAGACTTTTCTTTTTGAATTTCTTCTTCGTCGTCTTTTGCTTGATTCTCCTGCCTCTCCTCCCACAACCTTGTTGTCCCCGACAGGCTTGGGATGTCGATGGGAGTACGTCATATATACTTTTTGCTCTGTTTCATTTAGCAGATTGGCTTCACGTATCATAAATTTTTTCCATTGTTCAGACTTGACACCGTCATGTGGTGGTTGTCGATGATCAGAAAAAAAACTGAGTTCATAAGCCACTAATATTGCATTCAAATTCGCGAACATATTTAGGAAGATTTCTGAATCAATCTAAAAAAATCCAGTGAAGAAGGCTTCTTCAAAAGTTTGCATGTATGTACTAGCAAAAACATTAGTCACGAATAATAGGCCATAATAGTTAGTCTACTTGGCATAACAGAAAGGTCGAATACTAAAATATCTATGGCTTGATTGATGCCAATAAAACTCAAAAATATGTACTCTGCATGCTTGAATACTTTGAGTATAGTTAGAATCATGCTGAGTATTTTGTTAGTCACTTTGATAGTGAGGTTAGGAACTTTTGTATACCGAGATAACCAAAATTCTATTGTTTTGATCATGTACTCTTGAGTAGGCAAATAATTGTGAGGTGGGCTCGAGAGTAATGGAAAATTGAGCCACTGCTTATTTAGTTTACCCTGATTTTGTAATTCCCAAAATTCTAGCCAGTATTGTCGATGTGGCACATGAAAAAATGTAGGGTTAACTTGTAATAAATATGGTGCCTCCTGCCAGTGCACTCGCAAGGTAGGATTTCTTTCCAAATTTTTTCTCCACCAGATAGGATCGGTCGCTTCAAACTGTTCTTATGTGTATTGAAAAGTGTCTGTTTCAAAATGTAGCTACTCATTTGGATCCTTTCCTGTAGTCTTCTTAATATACTATCGAGTTTGTTCTTTCATAATTCTGTTAAGGAGATTGAAGGGCTTCATGATTGCCTCTAAATATTTGCTTTGTATTTTAGCCTCCTTCATGACTTTTACAACTTCATTTTCAAAATTCTCGATAAGCTGAGACACCAGTAGTGCTTGCTCTTTCTGACTTAACTCTGCAGTATACAACATTGGGTGATCATCATACTCCTTGATACGTGGTTTTGTTATTGATGAATGAACGATTGGGGGAGAAAGAGAGTGTACCTCAGTCTCGTCAGTAGCCTTCGAGGATTGCACTACTAGTGTCCTTGGTCTTGTCTATTTGGGCCCTGAGCTCTGCAATGATTTTATCTTTCTCTTCATTTGCATGTTTACTAACCTTGAGCTCCTCTTCCACTTTTGCCTTTTCTCCACATATAGTTTTAATTTTTTATCAGCATCTTCGTTGCATTGCTCCATGTACTTGTGTACTACCTCATTCCATTTGAGTTCCCAAGATTTAACTTCCACTTTACAAGATGTCTCTATCTCTATCTGTTTGCTTTTCTCTTGGATTAGCCTTTCTTCCAATGCTATCAACTTGGCCTGTAACTCTGGTATGTGTGTGTCAATTGTGCTTTCCAATGGTTGATTTAATAGAATGGAACTCATTAGTTCTTTATTTCTTGTACGCAGATTATCGACCTCGTCCATGTATAGTTTTATCTAATTTTTGAGGAGTTTGTTGTGGTTCAGCATCCTCATTTTCTCAGCTTCATACATTGCATGTTGCCTTTGCAATTTCATCACTTCATCTTGTAGTACCAACACAGATGCGGTTAATTCTTGTATATTGCCTTTTAGCAAGGCATTCTCTTCCTGTACACGATGACACTCTTCTATCATTTCTACAAATGCTGCTGTCTTCTTTAGTTCTTTATTTCTTGTACGCAGATTATCGGCCTCGTCCATGTATAGTTTTATCTAATTTTTGAGGAGTTTGTTGTGGTTCAGCATCCTCATTTTCTTAGCTTCATACATTGCATGTTGCCTTTGCAATTTCATCACTTCATCTTGTAGTACCGACACAGATGTGGTTAATTCTTGTATATTGCCTTTTAGCAAGGCATTCTCTTCCTGTACACGATGACACTCTTCTATCATTTCTGCAAATGCTGCTGTCTTCTGAACAAGTTCTGTTTGCATGGCTACCTTGTTGGCAGAAAGTTCTTCATTTAGATTTTGGAATCGATTTTTTGCCTCACATAGTTCTATTTTTTCCTTTTCCTCATCCATCAATATGCTTTGAGCCGTCATGGAAGTGTCTATCATTGTTCTGGAAGATTAGTTGGAAACTGATAATCAGCAAACCCTAATCTGAATTTAGGCTATGGAAGACCCTAAATTAGATGTGTTTGTGATAGATCACATACTTATAGAATTAGCATAGAATGCTAACATGTTGGTGCCAAAAATCCTCATACTCATGTGAACACACCTTCTCTAACACCTCATCCAAATGTATGTAGCATGCATGTACTGATTCTCCTTTAATATGCCAAATCGGACTCCTCCTGATATGGATGCCACTA
Organism: Ceratopteris richardii; assembly: GCA_020310875.1. Lineage (NCBI taxonomy): Eukaryota > Viridiplantae > Streptophyta > Polypodiopsida > Polypodiales > Pteridaceae > Ceratopteris > Ceratopteris richardii. Next base: position 46,318,580 of record CM035419.1, on the reverse strand, counting down.
CCTCCATAAACTCCAAGTAGTACCTATGTGCATAAAGAGAATATGTACTTGAATTCTTAACATAAAATGCAAATATTATGTTAACCTCCATCCAATGTCTTTGAAGTACACCGAAATCTTCATGTAGAAGACAATCTTCAAATACATTATGTAGATGGCTGATCCACACCACCAAGATGTTGATGGGTATGTCTCTCTCCATAAGCAAGAGTGTGAGCACACTCTTCTCCAAGAAGTACTCCATAGCTACTCCTCAACATGCTCCTAGAGTGCACCATGGCTGCCCCATGTGTGCTAGAGCACCACCTCTATTGAGGGACCAAAGCTGGTGTTGCAATTGGTGTAGGATGAATAACAAATTGACCCAAGTCTCTCTTATATAGGTTTTAAAGCTCCATGCAAAAAACTCACAAAAAAGCGCTTTATTTTAATCACATCGCTTTTCAAATTGCTTTTGCTTTATTTTAAGTGAGTTTGGTTTATTTGTTGCTTTTAGCTAACTTTAAAAATAGCTTCTTGACCTGCTTTTTCACACTTCTGACTACCTGATGAATGATCTGACAACATTTTTATGATCCTCATTCCGAGAGCTATCATGTGAGGTCAAAACCCTAAATCAGTAGAAAATTAGGGTTAGGGTTCTCTTCCAAATCTGATTTTTTATGACAACTCTCTTCAAGCTCTACAAGATAGGCTCATAAAAAATTTACCCATTTTTGTGCCAAAAATGACTAAGTACCAAAATTAGGGTTTCTGCCCTAAAATGATTTTGGACTAATGTGACATTGTTTTCCAACAATATGCAAAGCTAAATGATAAGAGATTCGGTCCTTTCACCATCTCGATTGAGATTAATCTAGTAACCTTCAAGCTCCCATTCTTGATTACCATGAGAATACATCCAATTTTTCATGTATCCATGTTGGAACCATATCAAATTTTACCATTGAGGGGAAAGAGACATATTCCTTCACCACTATCAAGATTGATGATCATGAAGAATTTGAAGTCAAGCTTGTCCTATATTCGAAAATATCATGAGGAAGATTGGAGTACCTTGTTCATTGGAAAGGATATGACATCAGGGATCCTACTTGGGAGCCTACAAAAAACCTCAAGAGAACACCAATCAAGGTTTCTCAATTCATAAGACTGATCCAATGAAGTTGAGACTAGAGAACATGATTGCTCCTCATGGATCTTGATATTTTCTAGGTTTTTTTCCTTCACAAGATCATTTCATGATCTCATGCCTTGACTTTAACTTTGTCTTGGAAACTTGAAAACCTTTTGATGGAACATCCATCCTTCTTTCCTAGGGTAAAAGAAAAAAACCAATTATATTTCCAAGTTCTTAAATTTCTCAAATTCAAGACCTATTGGTTCTACTAAACCAATTTGTAGCAATAAGAGCATTTTACTTCTTGTCTTTAGATGCTTTTGGATTTTTCATTCAAGAAATCCCTTTAAGGATAGGTAAAATTTATGTTTTACCTTTCATACACTTAATCACCATCATCCTAGTTGTAGAATAGATACTTGGAAGAAATAACTCTTTTCACACTTTCCTTTGTTGATAGATTTTGGTAGTGATGTGTGTGAACACACTAGGACCCTCAAGGAACTTTTTTCCCCCTTTAGAAGGTTTTCTTCCTCTGGCTTGTATATATGCCTATAACCCTAATGGGCTACTTATCTTTGTGCATTCACTTGGTAACTCATTCAGTGTTGTGTTGTGCTCCAAGCTTCTTCTTTTTCCTTGTGTTGTTTTTGTGCTTTCATAGACCTCAAACTCCAACAATTCATATCAGAGCATGTCGTTGCTTCATCTAGGTCATCGTCAAGACCCCTTAGGTCACAATCTCAGAATCCCATGAAAATTGGTGAGCATACTCAGGATGAGTAGGATTTCAAAATAGCTTTACTTCGTGGTGCCAAAATTTTGATATGAGCTTTGTTCGACCTCCAAATGCCCATGTAGCTAATTTTTTCCTTTTGTGCCAAACATATATAGAGGTTTTGATTCCCTAGTACCTCGAAATCTACTACAGGTTTAATGGAGCATGGCAGGGTGGTTTTCTTCAACATTTTGAGATATAGTCATTTTTTTGCATCATGGTATTTAGTAAGTGTCCATTGCTAAAATCAATGATGTATTTTATATGTTTGGCTATTGAGGATAGGTTGGGTGCTACTAATTAACCATTGTGGCCATACATGATGCATCATGTTTTGGTAGTAAAAGGGTTGTGGAATAGTGTGAAGGGTGGTGAAAAACATCCTACTACACTTGCAAATACAATTATTGAAGGTGATGCAAGTGGACTTGAATATGATTATATTTAAATTCCTGTTTGTGATGCAATTTCTATTGCACCTACTATAGAGAAGCTCCTTGGGATGATAGAGATGCTCACGAACATGCATTGATTGCTTTGTCTGCCAAACATGCCATTAAACCTCACATTTGCTCTTGCAAAATAGGAAAGGATTCTTAGGATACACGTACCACTTTATACTAGGGAAGAAATGAGGCTTGTGTAGACTATTCTTTCTCGATAATTCACTTGTGTAGAATTTACTTAATATTCTTCCAAATTCATATCAGAGCTTTAATTCTACTCTTTGATTGATGATGAAAGGAAATCCAAATGCCTTAAACTTTAAGGGGTTGGTCTCCATTTTGTTGCCAAAAGATTACTCTAAGTAAATGCACGTTGCAGGTCAAGCTTTCCTAGCTAGTCAAAAGGGCAAAGGTAAATGAAGCTCATCTACTAGTAAGCAAAAATCTTCTAATGCTACACAATCAAAGAAGGAAGACAAAGGTGAGAAGAATCTAGAAAAGTAGAAACAATTTGCAAATACTGTAAGAGAAATGATCATGTCATTAAGATTTTTCCAAAACTAGCTACAAAAGAGGATGGAATGGTAGTTTTAGAGGCATCTACAACTAAAATAAAGTATGCTAATCTTGTTCAGATTGAAGAATGGGCATTTACTACTGTACACAACTATGAAGCATCTTCTCATAAATAGTGTACGTTTGCAATAGACTCAGATGTTTTGTACTTTGATAGTAGGGAAACCAAACATATAACCTCGTAGCACAATTTCTTCAGTTCACTTGAGCCTTCCCCTAGAGAGAATACTATCAGATGTGCTAACAACTTCTTTTATTATGTAATGGGAGTTGGTAAAATCATTTTGACTACCACTGATGGTGGTTCTTTCACATTGTGAGATTCTTTGTGTATAGCAAGGATCAAGAAAAAGTTGTTGTCAGTTTCAACATTAGCCAAGATTGGCTTGGTTGTCAAATTTGTTGGTCACAGATGTATAGTCCATGATCTCTCAAATGGAGATGTTATTATTGCTTTTGGAATTTTATGTCATGGTTTGTATAAGCTCACATGTATTGAAAAATCTATGAATGACTCAGAATGTACATTTCAAGATTATCAAGCTATCTCATATGCAAAACTTTTCAATGCACACTTTGTTCATCTAAATTTTGCTAATTTGCTATGTCTGTAGATATTTGAAATGGTTTCCTTATGCCCAAACTTCAGGCACCTTGTCAACATGTCTATGAAGGATGTATTTTGGGAAAAATTGAATGTTCCTCCTTCCCAAAATATGATTGAGTTTGAGCTACTCATAAATGGTATCTTGTTCATAGTGATGTGTATGGTCTTATGTAGACACCTTCTTTTGGCAACTACCTTTACTTCATGAATTTTATTGATGATTTCTGTATGCATGCATGGGTGTATCTATTGAAAGCTAAGTCCAAAGTGTAGATGTGCTTCAAACAATTTGTAGCTATGGCTGGAAATCTCCCAGCTTGTAAATTGGGCATCCTCTATTCTGATTGAGGGGGGAATATATGTTTTTTTATTTTAATGCATTTTTTTATGAGTGTGGGATAAAACGTCAGTGTAGAATGTCGTATATACACCTCAAAAAAATGGATTTTCTAAAGGAAAGAACATATATCTAATGGAGATGGCAAGATGTATGGTCAAAAGTTAGGCTTACCACATAACTTTTGGCTTGAGGCTGTTATGTGTGCAACATATGTACTTAATAGGTGTCCCACCAAAGCATTACAATCCATCACTCCATATGAGGCTTGGCATTGTCATAACCATTTTTTTTGCTCATTTACATGTCTTTGGTTTTTTGGCATATACATTAGTGCTTGAGCAACAACACATGAAATTGGATGATAAAGCAATGAAATGTATTTTTGTTGGGTAGAGTTCTAAAAGCAATGAGCACCATTTGCATCTGCCACAAACTAAACACATTTTGGTTTGCCATTATGTTTTTTGTGAAAGATGCAATTCCACATTAATTCCATGTACCAAGGAGACTTCAGTTAGCTCTAGAGATGTGTATGGACCTTTGCTTCCTCTTTTATAGATGGACAATCAAGTGTTGGTCCAAACGAGGTAATTTCTTAGCCTTTACAAGTTCCACATGATGATGCACATCATGCCATTTCTAATATAGACTTAAATGATGCACTTGTTGATAAGAGAGCTGATATAGAGGATGTAAAAACTACACCTAAATAGCTGGTGAGGGTTGATATAGAGGAGGCAACAACTATGCCTAAATGGCTAGTGTAGATTGTGAGAGATAGAAAATTAGATGCAATTTGCCTCTAGGCAAGAAGGCCATTGGAACTAAATGGGTATACAAGCTAAAATGTAAGCTTGATGGAATAGTTGACATGAATAAGGTTAGGCTTGTTGCAAAAGTTTTTTCTCAAGAGAGAGGCATTGGTTTTGATGAGACCTTTGCACCCAAATGCCGAATGACCACCATTCATACCATTTGTGCACTTGAAGCTCATCATGGTTGGAATGTCCATTAGTTGGACATTAGAACTGCATTTTTGAATGATCACTTACATGAAGAAGTGTATGTATTTCAGCCCCATGGTTTTGTGCAAAAAGGGCATGAAAACAAAGTGTGTAGGTTGAAAAATGAGTTATATGGGTTGAAGCAAGCACCACATGCTTGGTATGAAAAGATACATGTCTACTTTATTGCACATGGTTTTGGGAACATTCCAACTTAAATCACATTATATTGTAAGCATGTAGATGATGTACTTCTAATAATTGTTATGTATGTTGAGGCCATTCTTCTCATGGGTCCTAATGAGAAGCATATTACCGAATTAAGGCTGATTTTCATGCCTCTTTTGAGGTGTCAGATTTGGGGCATTTTCATCATTATTTGGGTATTTATTTTATGCAAGTTGATGGGGTATAGCTTTGTATCAAAAAAAATATGACACATTATCGTGGTGATTAGGCCTTGAAGATTGTAAACCTATTGCCACTCTTATGGAAACACATTTATGGTTGAGTCTTCATGATGTTGGAAATGCATTTGATGTTGTTCTCTATAAGTAGGTTGTTAGATGTTTGATTTACTTATGCATAACTTGGCCTACTATTCATTTTGCTATCTTTCATATGAGCAGGTTTATGCATTGCCCAAGTGTCACGCATTGACAAGCAGTTAAGAGAACATTTTGCTACTTGAGTGGTAGTCAACTACTTGGATTTTTTTATACCAAGGGGGACCATTATCGCCAGATTTACATGCTTTTTCTAACTTAGATTGGGTTGGTTGCTATGAATCTTGTGTGTTCACTAGTCATGCATATTTTGGTTGAGGAAGAATCAACCTATTGTGGCCACTTCTAGCTGTGAGGTTGATTATAGGGCAGCTTTCACGGTGACTATTGAGTGTGTGTGGCTCAGATGCCTTTAGGATGATTTGGGTGTTGGTCACTTCTACCACCACCATCTTGACTGATATTCAGAGTGCATTAGTAGTTGTAAGAAACACTATGTTCCAGGCTCGCATAAAGCACATTGAGGTGCACTATCATTATGTCAAGGAGAGGTTCTCTGCTCGAGAGATCAATTTGGCATGTGCCCGCATGGGAGAATGTTGGGGACCTCTTCACAAAGGCTCTACCTAACGAGAAGTTTCAAGCTTTCTACGAAGCTTTCGGCTTACTTCCTTTTGGTGGATTGATCTCTTTACACATAACTTGACACTTCCTTATACATGAGTGCCTGTTGTTTGTTCATTGTATCACTCCCAGTGGGATTTTTTTATATTTTTTGGTAGTGATGCGTGTGAAAACACTTGGATTGTTGGGGAAATTTTTACCCTCATTAGGAGGTTTTTTTCCCTGGCTGGTACATACACCTATAACCCTAATTGTTTACTTATCTTTGTACATTCACTTGGTTATTAATTCAACGTTGTGTTGTGCACTAAGATTCTTCTTCTTCCTTGTGTTTTTTGTGTGCCTTATAGACCTCAAACTCCAACATCCTTTTGGATAAGTGGGACTTGGGCATGTTGTATCTATCTTTGTGGTTTACAAACACCTTTAGGGATGCCAAATTTTCTAAAATCCAACATGCCAAAAAAAATATTTTCTAGATAACTTTCTTGACTAAACATATATACCCTAAATATGTTCTTTTTCCTCTACCTTACCTATCAGTTAGGCTTGATGGTTATGTCCTTTCTTTTTCAAAGATATAATTGAAAAGAGATCTGAGCTTTCATCATATGATAACTTCTATCTTGAGCCCAAATATCTTTAAACAATACAACATCATTTAATTTTCCTAACATATTTATGAACTTATACTTGTTTTGGGAAAAGTTTGAGATGAATTAAGATCCATTACTTGGAATTTATTTCCCTCCAAAAATCTCAATTCATCTTCAACATGATAGGAGAATGAAATTATTTTGAAATAGAATACTAGAATATTTCATTTAAGTTCTTATCTTTATGAATTATCTCTTTTCCTAAATATCATTTATCTAGGTTTCATCTTGAGATGCAAAGCTCTAAAAATGAAACGGAAAAGCAACTTCTAATCCTTCTATGAGGATGTCTTTGAAAGTTTCCATGTTTCTTTGGTACTATGCATGTTTACTATAGATGCAATCATGGAAACTACATCCATCTATTGAACTTCAAAGTTCCATTTATGTTTAAGTTCAATCACTTTTCTTTCATTCCCATATCTCCTTTGGAAAGAGTCAAGTGAGAGCACTCATATTAAAGTGCTCATAGAAACTATCTTAAGTTATTATCCTATTTGGATGCATGACAAGTTACAAAATAAACTGTAAGATCTTATTTTTAAACTTTTCTTTATGATTCTCTAATTTTCTCCTATACTTATATTATGGGTTTGCAAGTATTCATGTACTCCTTCTTAACAATATGGCAATAGTTTCTTTGGAATGTAACTTGGTTTTCTACTTTATGCTTGCTTTTCTATGCAAGACATCTTGCATACTAGAAACATACATTCACTTATTTACTTAGAAAACAATCATGCCCCTTTTTTCATGCAAATGTTTGTGTTTTTATGCAAATGCATATGTTTGCATATACATCAATCAAATCCAACTTTTCAACCTTCACTAATTCATTCACTTCTATCTCAAGATGTCTTGACCATGCACACACATCAGCAAGAACCTCTCAGGTCTAACCTTTGTCCACCTCAATAAGACTACTCGTCATCAATGTGATTCAAGACTTTGCAAATCGTTGCACAAACTAAGAGCCCAAGTGCACAACTCTCAAGAAGCTCACAAACAAACAAGATAGCTAATATGATTAGATCTCTCAAGTCAAAGTTTTCTATAGACACGTAGCGAGCTAAATTTCAGCCAAGCTTGAGCTTTGATTTGACATGCTTCATCAGGTGTTCACATCAGGCCATATCCCCACAACACATACACATATTCCCATCCGAGCATCATGCTCTCTCCTCTCTTCTGTCCCCCCTCGAGAGAGGAATTTGTTTTTTCTTTCTTTTTTTTCTTATTTATTTATTTATTTATTTATGCATGATGCACAATGCTAACCCTATGCGAAACCGACGTCAGCTTGTGGCTTTGACCACCCGACCAAAGGGATTCCACCCGCCTATCGACCCACATATGCACATAGCCACATACAGGTCGGGCCCACAATGAAACTAGCGTCAGCTTGTGGCCTCAATCTCCTGATCAAGGTTGTTCCAGCTACCTACTACCCCACTATAGTGCACCGACAACATGCACATATACACAATTATTTTATTATTAGTTATTTTCTTTTTTTCCTTTAATTGATATATTTAGGTAGTGATGTGTGTGAACACACTAGGACCGTTGGGGCACTTTTTTCCCTCTTTAGGAGGTTTTTTTTCCCCCAGCTTGTATATACACCTATTGCCCTAATGGGCTACTTATCTTTGTACATTCTCTAGTAATACATTTAGTATTGTGTGTTGTGCTCCAAGATTCTTCTCCTTCCTTGTGTTGTTCACGTGCTTCCACAGACGTCTATCTCCAACAATTGGTATCAGAGCAGGTCGTTGCTTCATCTAGGGCGCCGTCAAGACTCCTCTGGTTGCACTCTCAGAATTTCTTGGTGAGCATACTCAGCGTGTTTTCGAGATCAAAACTGCTTCGCTCTATGGTGCCGAAATCGCGATCTACGCTCGTTTCGGCCTCCGAATGCACTATCGTAGCACTTGTGTAGGCTATTTTGTCTTTTTGTGCCAAAGGTATGTACCAATTTTTGTTCACCAGTATAAGCATCTCAAAGTCTGCTATAGGTCTAGTGGAATTCATCTCGACAGTTCTATTCAACTTTTTGAGATACAATCAATTTTTTGCATCAAGGCATTTTAGTCACCAGCCATGGCTGAAAGCAGTGATGTATTCCATATGTTGGTTGTTGAGGATAAGTTGGATGGTACAAACTACCCGTTATGGGCTTATATGATGCAACATGTATTGGTTGCAAAAGGACTGTGGAACATTGTGCAGGGTGTTGAAAAACGTCCTATCACACATGCAACTGTTACAACTGCAGGTACATAAGCTAAGGCAAAAGGTGTCGAAGATGATGATATTCTGCATATTCTTGTTTGTGTTGCAGTTTCTGTTGCACCTACTACAGAGCAAATTTGTTGGGATGGCAGAGATGTCGAGGCACATGCATTGATAGCTTTATCTGTCAAACCTGCCATTATTCCTCACATTCGCTCTTGTAGAATAGCTAAGGATGCTTGGGATACACTTACCCCATTGTACCAAGCTAGGAATGAGGCTCGTGTTTCTTACCTTCGAAAACAATTGGAGAGTGAGCACATGAATGAAGGTGATTCTATGGACAATTTTCTAACAAAGATCAAAGACTTGAAGGAACGATTGGTTTCTACTGATGAGGTTATACCAGATAACTCACTTGTGTGGACCATTCTCAATGGTCTTCCTAATTCATATTAGAGTTTTGCTTCTACTCTTCAGTTAATGATGAAAGGCAATCCAAATGCCTTATCATTTGAGGAGTTAGTCTCTGTTCTGTTGCAAGAAGATTAGTCCAGGTAGAACAGGTCCATTATGCATGTTGCAAATCAAGCTTTCCTGGCTAGTCAAAAGGGCAAAGGAAAATGGAGCTCTTCAACTAGTAAGTAGAAATTTGCAAATGTTGCACATTCGAAGAAGGAAGATAAAGATGAGAAGAAATCAGAAAAGCAGAAATTGTTTTGCAAGTACTATAAAGTGAATGATCATATCATAAAGAACTGTCCAAAACTAGCTGCTAAAGAGGTAAAGAAGAAAGAGGTTGGAATGGTTGTTGCAAAGGCCTCTACACCAAAAAGAGAGTCTGCTAATCTTCTGCAGGAAGAAGAATGGGTGTTAACTACTGTCTGCAGTTTTGACACATCTTCTCATGAGCAGTGCATGTCTACGATAGACTCAGATGTTTGGTATTTTGATAGTGGGGCGACCAAACATATTACCTCGCAGCGCAGTTTTTTCTCTTCACTCGAGCCTGCCCCTACAGGGAATACTGTCACATGCGCCAACAACTCCTCTTATCCTGTCATGGGAGTTGGTAAGATCATTTTGACTACTGTTGATGGTAGTTCTTTCACCTTGTCAGATGCTTTATTTGTGCCAGGGATCAAGAAGAACCTGTTATCAGTTTCTGCATTAGCCAAGATTGGCTTGGTTGTGAAATTTATTGATGATAGGTGTACAGTTCATGATATGTCAAATGGTGATGTGATTATTTCTTCTGGCATTTTATGTCGTGGGCTGTATAAGCTCATAGACTATGAAAGATCTCTGAATGATTCAGAATATGCAATACATGATTCTCAAGCTATGTCAGATGCAAAGCTTTGGCATGCACGCTTTGGTCAACTGAATTTTGCTAGTTTGCTACGCCTGCAGAAATCTGAAATGGTGTCCTCTTTGCCCAAACTTGAGGCACCTAGAAACCATGTTTGTGAAGGCTGTATTTTGGGCAAAATGCAGCGTTCCTCATTTCCAAAAGATGGTTTAGTTCGGGCTACTCAGAAGTTGTAGCTTGTACATAGTGATGTATGTGGTCCTATGCAGACACCTTCTTTTAGAAATTATCTTTACTTTGTGACTTTCATTGATGATTTTTCCAGGCATGCATGGGTATATCCATTGAAGGCAAAGTCTGAAGTGTTCATGTGCTTCAAACAGTTTTTGGTTTTGGCTGAAAATCTGTCAGCATGTAAAGTGGGTACCCTCCATTCAGATCAAGGGGGGGAATATATGTCTTCTGATTTTAATGCATTCTGGTTGAACGTGCGATAAAACACCAATGCATAGTGTCGTATACACCTCAACATAATGGAGTTGCTGAACGAAAGAATAGATCACTCATGAAGATGGCAAGGGGTATGGTCAAAAGTCACGCTTTACCACATAGTTTCTGGCTTGAGGCTGTCATGTGTGCAACATATGTACTTAACAGGTGTCCCACTAAAGCACTGCAGTCTATCACTCCATATGAGGCTTGGCATGATCACAAGCCATTTGTTGCTCATCTATGTGTTTTTGGTTGTTTGGCATATGCATTAGTGCCTGAACAACATCGCAAAAAATTGGATGATAAAGTAGTAAAATGCATTTTTGTTGGGTACAGTTCTGAAAGTAAAGGCTATCGTCTGTATCATCCACAGACTAAACGCATTCTAGTTAGCCGTGATGTTTTTTTTTGTGGAAGATTCTATTTAGCCATTGCTTTCATATACTAAGGAGACATTTGTTAGCTCCAAAGACATGTATGATACTTTGCTGCCTCTTTTTACAGGTGGACAGTCTAGTGCTGGTCCCAATGAGGCAACTTCTCAGCCTTTGTAGGTTTCATGTGATGATGCAGATCATTCCATTTCTGATGCGAATTTACATGATGCACTAGTTGATGAGAGAGCTGATATTGAGCAGGCAAAAACTATGCCAAAATGGTTGGTGCAGACATTGCGTGACAGTAAATTAGATGCATCTCTATCATATTGTACTCATTCAGGCTCTCATAGTGCCTCTTTTGCATCAGATTGCTATGCTATGGCTGCATCTAGTCTTTGTGATGAGAATGAGCTTGTTTCATTTGAAGAAGCACAAAATTTAGAAAATTAGATGGTTGTTATGCAATCTGAATATGATGCTATAATGAAGAATGGTACTTGGTCTTTATGTGACTTGCCTCTTGGCAAGAAGGCCATTGGGACTAAGTGGGTATACAAGCTGAAGCATAAGCTTGATGGTACAGTTGATAGGTATAAGGCTAGACTTGTTGCCAAGGGCTATGCATAGGAAAGAGGCATTGATTTTAATGAAACCTTTGCACCTACTTGCCGAATGACTACAATTCGTAGCATCTGTGCACTTGCAGCTCATCATGGTTGGAATGTACATCAATTAGACATTAAAACAACATTTCTTAATGGTGACTTGCATGAAGAAGTGTATGCTTTTCAGCCCCGTGGCTTTGTGCAAAAAGGGCATGAAAACCAGGTATGTAGGTTAAAGAAGGCATTATATGGTTTAAAGCAAGCACCGCGTGCTTGGTATGAAAAGATACATGCCTATCTGATTGCACATGGCTTTGAGAACAGCCCAACTGAAAGCACCTTATATGTTAAGCGTGCTAATGATGTGCTTCTGATCATTGTTGTCTATGTTGATGACATGCTCCTCACTGGTCCTATTGAGATGCATATTGCTGATTTTAAGGCTGATTTGCATGCCTCATTTGAGATGTCTAATTTGGGGCATTTGCATCACTATTTGGGCATTCAGTTTATGCAAGTTGATGGTGGAATGGATTTGTGTCAAACGAAATATATTGACACATTATTGTAGCATTTTGGCCTTGAATATCGTAAGCCTATTGTCACTCCTATGGAGATAGGTTTACGATTGAGTCTTCATGATGCTGGAGATGCATTTGATGCTATTCTCTATCAGCAGGTTGTTGGATGCTTGATTTACTTATGCATTACTCGGCCAAATATTCAGTTTTTTGTCTCACAGATGAGCAGGTTTATGCATTGCCCAAGATGGACTCCTGTTCATCTGAGTAATGAAACAGAATAAAGAGGTTCATTCAGCTGGTTCATCCGAAGCTTTGACCATTCTGGTCTTGTCTTGTGCTAAAGTTTCCGTTTCCCGTTAAGGTAGGTACTTGGCTACTTGGGCTGTTTTATCCCAAGGGGGGATCACTACCACCAAATTTGCATGCTTTTTATGACTGTGATTGGGTTGGTTGCTATGACACTCGTGTGTCCAATAGTGGCTTTTGCTTCATGCTTGATAGCTCATGTATATCTTGGTTGAGCAAGAAGCAGCCTACTATGGCCACTTCTAGCTGTGAGGCTGAGTATAGGGCACCTTTCACAGCGACTGTTGAGTGTGTGTGGCTCAAATGCCTTATGGCTGATTTGGGTGTTGTTCAGTCTTCTACCACCACCATCTTCACTGACAGTCAGAGCGCATTGGCAATTACGAGGAACCCTATGTTCCATGCTTGCACTAAGCACATTGAGGTGCATTATCACTATGTCAGGGAGAGGTTCTCTATTGGGGAGATCAGCTTGGCATATGTGCCCACACAGGAGAACATTGCAGACCTTTTCATGAAGGCTCTGCCTAGGGAGAAGTTTGAAGCTTTCCGCAAAGCTTTGGGCTTACTTCCTTTTGTGGAGTGATTTCCACATAGCTTGGCACTTCCTTATACACGAGTGCCAGCTCCTTGTTCACCGCATCACTCCCAGGGGGGATTTGTTGATATATTTAGGTAGTGATGTGTGTGAACACACTAGGACCGTCGAGGCACTTTTTTCCCTCTTTAGGAGGTTCTTTTCCCCTAACTTGTATATACACCTATTGCCCTAATGGGCTACTTATCTTTGTACATTCTCTAATAATACTTTCAATATTGTGTGTTGTGCTCCAAGCTTCTTCTCCTTCCTTGTGTTGTTCGCGTGCTTCCGTAGACGTCTATCTCCATCACCTTTTTCTTTTTCAATTCCAAACTCTTGAGAATTAGGAGACAAAACAAAGGTTTGTGTTTGCCAACCATACCAACACATCACATACATACATACATATAACCCCCCATGTGGACATCCCGATGAAACATATCATCTCTTTGTCACTACTCGGGCTAAAATTTAGCCATTACACTCTATAGTCAACTCTTTCTCTTAAGACCCACACATACTAACCATCTCATCAATTTGCAACCTCAGAAAGTGTCACTTGATCTCCTATGTTTGCAACAAAACTTGATCTGTCTATCCTCACATCTCAAACATGCAGTCCTAATGAATCAAACCCTAATCAGACCTAAGCTATCCTTGCCAATGTCATACCTATTTGTAAACATCTCAAATAACACCCATACAGTGGAGCACATGCTCTTGATGAAGTCAATCATTATCCACCTCTTGACTTGGTGTCAATGAAGATCCAAAACGTGAACCATTCTTTTTACCTCAATTCTAATCATCATTTATCTTTCACTATCTTTTCGCATCATTCAGACACACTGCAATGAATCCTTTGTTTGTTCTTTCTCTACCTCTTTCCTTGTTTTCACTCAACCTATCATGTTCTCAAGATTTTCACTCCCTCAACTAAATCTCCCCTCCACTTGTATGCATTCCCGATTTTCCCATTTCTCACTCTTCATCTACTTTTTTCACCTACTTTCATCTCTTCGACTCACATTTGACCTCCTCACTCATCACCTCATGATCTTCTCTTGACTATCACCTCCACTTGATATGCTCTTCTCTAATTAGCCTTACCACTCTTTCATGCAAATCCATGTTCTTTTCTAGTTTCCCTTATTTGTCCCTACTCTTTCTCTTTTCATCTCTTCTTGCTTTTCTCTTCCATACTCGAAAATATCCTATCCACTTCCCAAACATCACTTCACTTGAACCACAAATTCTTATCACAACCCTTATCTTGCCTCTTGGCCACTTCTTATTTCTATTGCATCTCTTCATCTAGCTCCATCACCTCATCATCATTGCTTCTTCCCTTTGTACTCCCTTGTTTTCTGTCCACTACCACACTCAATTCTCCCAACAAGGCATTGGCTTGCAAACACTAGATAGGATCCCACCCCTTTTCAGGCTTCATCTCTCCCTTCTTCAAAAACCACCCCTTGTCTTAACTTCTCCTCAAATCCACCCCATTCCAAACCTCTCCAAAACAATCCCCTTACAAACTCAATCCATCCTACTCTAGTGTTCCAACACCAACATGCCATTGAAGAAAAGGTGAACTCATCAACTTCTCCTCAACATCCTTCATCCTCTTTTTATTTGCACTCAACATTCTAACATCCATATCATTTCACCTTCCCCCAACTCATAACTTCCTACAAATGCTCATCTTCTTCAGAATGCTCCTCTTCTTCAAAACAAGGGTTCATACGATACAACCACATATATTCGGATGTCTTCTTCTTTAATTCATTAACAACATCATGTAAATCAAGCCATTTTTGCTCACACTTTGCTACACCCTTATGTTCTCTCTCTCTCTCTCTCTCTCTCTCTCTCTCTCTCTCTCTCTCTCTCTCTCTCTCTCTCTCTCTCTCTCTCTCTCTCTCTCTCTCTCTCTCTCTCTCTATCTATCTATCTATCTATCTATCTATCTATCTATCTATCTATCTTATCGTACAAAGCATTATTTGAAAACTTGTGTTTCCTTGCAACCCCTTGATCCATTGTTAGAGCATCTCCTTCACTTATCTCTTTGTCACCTTTCCTTACACTTTCCTGCTCATTATTGATCCATTTCTTTACCATGGATCCTTGAGTTTCCTTTTCTTTTTTCTTTGCAATCATCTATTGTGCCCGGAGATCCTTTCCCAAAGTCTCTAATTTCGCTTTTCTCAAGGGCCCTCTTCATTGTCGATGTTGTCTTGCTGACTTTACTAGTCTCTGATTTTTTGGTAATTTTCTTTCTCATCTCAATTCCATTTCCCTTTCCTTTTTGACTCATCTCCACTAGATCTCCACTAACTTTTTCTCTAGTCTCTAGTTCCTCATTAGTCGTACCACCTTCAAACTCAAAATGTCAAGAAGTCAATCTCTCTTCTTTTCCTTTCGATGCTACTTTGCCTATTTTTGTCTTCTCCAAAGTTTGTATCCTTCCCATCAACACTTCGACTTTTCTTTCTAATTCTTCATGTTTCTCCATTTCACTCACTATTTTCTCTCTTTGGATTTTTCTATCAATTTCTCACCTCTTGATCAACTCTTGAAATCCCTAATTCTCCTTCACTAGTTGATCTATCCTTTTATTTTCCCTATCCTTTGCGTCTTCTGCTTCTTTGAACCACTCATATGTCGCTCTCTCTATCTCCTTCAAATTTTCTTCATGTTTTGTCCTATGTTCCTTTTCTTGTGCCAACTCACCCTCTAGGTGGGAAACTACACCTTTTAGTTTCTCGAGCTCACATTCTAATTTTCGTACTTTGCATTGCAATCCAACATCTTCTAGGGATTCACATGCGACTGCATCAACAACTTTAGACATTATGATCACATTATTCTTGTGTCCATCTTTCTCCCTTGCAAGTGTGGCTTCTTGCTTCTTGGGCCTCTCATCTCCACATGGTCTTCCTTCATATCTAATTGTTTGAACTTGAGGTGCCACTCCTACCTCTGGAACACTTTGATTAATAATAATCTTTCTTTGTGGCTTTGATTGCATTTTGGATCTACACTCCTTAGGAAATTCAACTCTCACAAATTTTGGATTAAGATAAGGGCTTGTGGATATATCGCCTCTAGTGGATCCTGACACATTTTTAGTGTTCTCATCCTTTAAATGATCCCTTATCCTATCATATCTATTCATAGGAGCATCACTCCTTGATCCTTGTAAACTGGAGCATTCTCTAGCCATATGTCCCCTTTGATTTCAAGTCCAACAAACTAATCCCCTTGAGTCAAATTGCACTTTTTGTATATGTGGTCGTGGATTCTAGTTCATTCTTTTTAATATTCCATCTTCTTGATGGGCTTGAAGTACACCACCATTCCCATCATTTGCACCACACATCCTCTTTCTTTGCCATTCACCATTTGGTTGTCGTGTACTCGATTCTTGAGAACACTCAAGTGCTCTCACATACATAGGAGAGCAAGTGGGTTTGGCTCTTGTAAATGTATCAGCTTTTAGCTTTTCTAAGAGCCCCACTTCCTTCTTCTCATTGATATCAACAAACATAGTGCTCTCTTGGTTTTCTTCTATGCTTCTTGAATGTGAACTCAATCTATCTCTATGCAATTGAAATACACATTGGACCTCTTCCCAGATCCCCGCATCATGTTTTACCTCTTCAAAACTAGTCAGTCTCTTCAACCTAATATATTCCTCAACTTTTTCATCATGAAGGCCTACTAAGAACCACCTTTTTAAGGTCTCTCTATCAGGTTCACTATTTCCAAACTTCCTAACAAGGATATCCATTCGATCAATATATTTATCAATACTCTAGCTGGCCCCTTCTCGTAAGTGGTCCAATTGCTATGCTAGTTTCTCTTCAAATCTGGGACCTCTAAACTTTCTCAAGAAATTGGTTTTCATGTCACTGTAAGTTGTTCTCTCTTGCATGGCTAAGTTAGCATACCACTCAATTGCATCCCCTCTCATAGTTGTTGGAAAGATCCGCAATTTTCTACCATCATCCACTATTTCATGGGCACCACAAATTACCTCAAATAATTGGATGTAGCAATCGGGATCTTCATCAAAGCAGCCCAAAAATAGTGGAAAGTCGCTAAGAGGCACCCAAGGTCTTCCAACCATTTTATCTGGGTTGTGAAGGTTGTGCTGCACTAAGGAGCACTAGGAGAGCCCAAGGCAGTCTCCTTGAGATATGCCTAACCTTCCCTAGTAGGATCGCCAAAATGAATAGTCCTGAACCCAAGGAAAGAAGGTGGAGAATACCCTTATATTTCGCCCAAAATCTCTAGAATTGATCAACTTATATTGCTTGGAAGCTGAAAATGTATCTCTAATTGGTGATTTTGTGCTCTCACCCTTCCAAGCTCTCTTTCACTCATATACACCCTACTCTTTTCACTCTTTCACCCAAATACTTACACACACACTCATACACTTAACCTGCACACACAGAGTTACTCATGCAATCATTCATTACACACACTCTCTCTCTCACTCATACACATACATATGCTTTCACACACTCTCACACATTCACACATGCTTATTCACTCTCTTACTTCCATGAATCACTGTGCACATCTGCAAAAGCCAATCAAGATATTTTCTAGAACTTAATGCATGTAGAGTCTTAGGTCATATCAAATGTGACTCATTCACTTTCTTGGCCTATAAAACAATCATCTCACATGCACGTATATGTAATATGTCACATGAGCAAGAACACAAAACCCACACAATTTACCTATTATGCCTGCATACACCTACACACACACACACACACCCACATGATAACCTTCTTAAATACATTCAAGAGCCATGTTGACACATCATCATGCAAGGTTAAATACACGCAAGGAGGGCCAAGCGTGCACACATATTCCCTCCTGCACCTCTGGTAGTCACAACCATGTAAGCACATATATTCATACATCATAATTCTCCATCCATATGTGCCATACATTCAATAGCATGGAGCTTAGTTTCAGGGATAGGTTGCATGAGGAAATCATAAAAGAAACAATATGTCAATAGTGAAATACCTGAAGCTTTAGGAGTATTCATTTCTTTGAGGCTTCGAGCCTATGAATAAGATTGCACTGAAGGATACAGAAAATACATTACCATATTCCGAGTTCCGAGCTGAGAGAAAAGTCTATTTTTGTGCTCACTGATGTTTCATGTATCACGACACCATTTCCACCTATAAGAGTGATGAATGTGCATGGTAATAC
This sequence comes from Ceratopteris richardii, assembly GCA_020310875.1. Lineage (NCBI taxonomy): Eukaryota > Viridiplantae > Streptophyta > Polypodiopsida > Polypodiales > Pteridaceae > Ceratopteris > Ceratopteris richardii. The sequence continues at coordinate 46,300,245 of CM035419.1, read as the reverse complement.
TCATTTGCATTCCATAAAAGCTATTACACTTCATTGAACATTGTGTCACTGCGTGTCTTCATACACTCAGTTAGGTTCAAGATACTTCTCGGATTGATAATTGAAATGTGTGATCCCCACTATATGCACTTGTTGGTGATTGAGGAATAGTCTCTTTTATCACGTCCCTAAGTTCATGCTTAGGTACACACGTTTTTTGGCACCGTTTTCGGGGAAGTAGGAGTCCAATCGAGGTGCTCGCATGATGGTAAGAGCTCTTAGAAGAAGGTACAAATTGTGAAGAGGTGAATACTCTGCTTTGGTAAGTCAAATCTTTTTGCACATATTACATCGCACTTGGAGAGTGTGTGTAGTAAGTTAGTAGACTTAGGAGAGAGAGTGAGTAGGAGTAGAGAGTAGGAAGAGGAGAGGAGAACTAGTGTAGGTAGGTAGATTTCCCAAATTCACAAAAAATTTCTTTTTTTTCTGTACCTCTCAATCTTGGGTGAGCCTAGGGTATAAAAGTCAAGAAGTTCATTTGCAAAAATCACTTGTCTAGGCAAGTATCCTTGAGAGCAAACGACTTGTATCATGGTTGAGCGATCGCGTGCGTTTGTTGCTTTAGAGGGAAGCTACGCAAGGAAGGAATCAAGATAGAGCATCAAGGAGGTGAGAACACCTAGAATCTACTCAAAAAATCCAGTTAAAACCTTTGAAAACGTGATTGCAGACAAGATCGTTATCATGGGGTGGATATTGTGGGGTAGAGGGAGTTTTTATTTTCCATAGGCAGATAGGGGGAAAGAGGAGAGCATAAGGATCACATAGATATAAAAATTTCAAAAAAAAATCCTTTAATTTGAGTGAGTTAAGCCCAAGTATCATGAGCAGTCGAGTTCAAGTATCACGATACTTGATTTCCTGTGTTTCGTGATACCTGGCAGGTATCGTGTATCACCGATACCTCTTACTCCCCGTGTATCGTGATACCTTGGTATCGTGTATTGCCAAGTTGAGTATCACGACACTAAGGTATCGTGTATCATGAGACTTGGTGTATCGTGTATTGGGGATCACTTGGTATCATGTATTGCGAGACTTGGTGTATCATGTATCGCCAATCACTATGTATCATGTATCACCGGGTTGAGTATCGCAACACTGAGGTATTGTGTATCACAAGACTTGGTGTATTGTGTATCGCTGATCCCTAAGATCGTGTATCATTACTGACTCGTATCGTGATACTAAGGCATCATGTATTGTTTTAGGCATGTATCGCGATACATACGTATCGTGTATCATGCCCTCCTATATCATGACCTCATGTATCGTGTATCGTGTTGGTCGATATTGAGGTATCGTGTATCATGCCCCTATCATGTATTGTGTATCATCTTTTCTGGTATCTTGTATCGTGTTGATTGTGTATCACGATACATAAGTTTCATGGGGTCCCTGAGTATCGTGAGTATCATGTATCATTTGTCAACCTGTGTATCATGTATCATATGTCCTTCAAGTATTGTGTATCATCCCAATCCTGTATCGTGACCCGAGAGATATCGTGTATCGCCTGAGATCAAATATCGTGTATCGTGGACATTCTAGGAAGAAGAACTCAAGCTAGGCAAGCCAATTCTTAGGATAAACATAAGCTTGACAGACCTACAAAATTGATTGAGGTATTTAGTGAATGAACCTTTGCTGAGGATGTGTACTAGGAAGCCGACGTGGCGTCATATCTTCAACCGAGAGTGTAAAGTTACCTAGTGCCAATTCGTAATATTCTAACACTTCTAGTGAATCAGATGAAGAAGCTAGGATGGCTTCAGAAGACATGCATAGTCCAGTTCCTTTGACATGATTTATGTCCGTCATTGAAGGAGAATATAGAACCTCGTTGGAGTATGTGAACACTAATCCGCATGACATACCAATTTATCTTGATGGACTAAATAGAACCGTAGCACGAATGAAGAAAGAAAATGAATCGGAGATAGTCCCTTGACCTATAGTGAAATATGAGGGAGGTTTCTATATGGACAAAAGAGGCATGATTTATGCAATGACCGATTGTCCGAAGACCATAAGTGAACCACGAGAAAGCAAGAATGTGGACCATATTAGTGGGCAAAGAATTGAAGGACAGGTTTCTACACCCCGAGGCAAGTCTAAAGTAACTAGAGCTTGGAGAGGTGAAAAAATCCCTCAGGATGACGTGTTGATTGATGTGTACATGGTAGCCAAGATGGCGCAATTGCTACAAGCCCCTACATCTTTGTGGAGAGAAAGTAGTAACCCAATCACCATTTATGAGCTACAAGACCCGGAGGATCTTTCTAGAATCAGTTATTTGGGTATGAATATGAGGACTTACTAGCCCATCTCAAATCTAGAAAGAGCCCGCTTAAAGTATCAAGGTATTCCTGTGTTTCCCCCCAGAGGCCAAGGAACTACCTCCCAGAATCCTCATGGAACATACCAAAGTTCTACTCATCAGAAATCGGGGCAGGGCCAACAACAAAATATCCCTACAAGGACCAATGTTCAGTCCTCCACACCAGGAGAAAATCCTAATTATCAAGCCCCGACCAATGGAGAGCCTAGGATTTTAATAAAAATATAGTGCCTATAAGACCACCCTTAGGTAGGGGAATTGGAGTTCAAGTAAGACATCCAACAGTTCTTGTTATGTCCAGACCACCCAAACCAGGAAGAAGGTTATGACCAATTCAAGTGGCCAAAGCCATTATGATGGGTTCGATGAACCTTATAATCACATAGTTGAATTCAAGCAAGTGATTCGTGCCAAAAAAGTGGAAGATTTTATGATCCAATATGAGTCATTTGGGCTGACACTTACGGACACCACCTTGGCTTGGTTCCAACCTCTTGAGCCCAATCAATTCCTAAATATGGAACAAGTATTTCAGGAAATGATTGAAGAATTCACTAAAATGGGCATTACGAATAATTCTTCATCACTGATCCATAGTTTCAAACAATCTCCTACGGAGTCAATACGATTGGCAGCTCAGAGATTTAAGAAATATGTAGACAGATGCCCCACAGAAGAGAGACCCACCTAACAGAAAATGGTTTCATTGTTCTTAGAAGTCCTAATCAATGGATCCCTGAGAGCACTAGTCTATGTAAAGAGGTTCCAATCACTAAGTGTTGGTGCAAAGTCCAAGCCCTCACATTTGGTTTGAGGTTCATAAAGATATGAAGTTCCGTGAAAACCATTGCTAGTGGAGATTTACTACTTTATCCTTTGTAAAGTCATTTCTTATGACTTGAGAATATTTGTAATCACATACCAAAAAGTCGTGGACTTGATTAGTTGGAAAGTAACAACTACATTGAGAGAATATCTCCTAGAATGAAGGTTCACTCTTAAAGAGAGCCAAAATTTGAATTCAAATTCAAATTTAAGTAGAACATTTATATAAACTCTCTTGAAAAAGTCGCAGATAGAGTGATCATTTCTCGAGCTCTCCATTGTCATATTTATTAATCACTTAAATTTAAACTTTTCATGTTCAAATAAAGGAGACAAGATATAAGAAACTGGATATTATATACATTGTTTACATCGGTTGGAAGTATCATAAAAAATTCTACTTTTTGGGTATTTACAAGTTTTTTCAATTCCATGTTAGAAATCAAAGGAGTACTTGGCACATCATGCTCTCCTTGAATTAGATAATGGATTCCATTTCTCTCAAATTCCAAAGTATTTAGCTAATAGCTTCTTTTAACTATTTTTCCTAAGCCCCAAAGCCACTCCCTACCCAAAACCACATCAATTCTTTCCATCTGAATGAATGATCTGGAAGTCTATATTATCTTTATAACATTGAAATTCTATTTCCAGGTTACAAATTGTAGTATCCCAGACCTTCTTGTCTTGACCCTGCATCATGGATACAACATACTGATGAGGTGACTTTTGTTGGGGTAACTTCAATCTCTTCACTAGTGATTAATTTAGGAAATTATGGGTGGTCGAGTTGTCTATCATGACTCCAGCCTTTTCCCCACTTATGCAAGCATGAAGTTTGACCAAGTCATGAGGTCCAAACTAGTTTTGGACCCACATTGAGTCAGACAAACAACACTAATGTGTGTAGTCTTCATGGACTTCCACTTTTTTCTAAACTTTACTATTTTCGAGATTTAATGTTTGGACTAATGTATTTTTGTCTTTTCTTTCCCTTTTATCTCATGGGTGGCTTTCTGTTGTCCCCTAGCAATGCAATTCTTACTAAGATGTCCTGGGTTAAGGCACTTAAAACAAAGGTTTTCCTTTTTTGCTTTTTCCCAAACCTCAGGGTCAATTCTAGGTCATGAAGGTCTAGGAGTTTTAAAATCATCTTTTTTTTATGTGCCTAGCTTTCTTTTACCTGGTTTAAAAATTTTTTTTTCTCCGACAAGATGAAGTGGTTGTGTTCCAGTTTTAACATGATCTTCATAGATTTGTGCTAACTTAATATCATCTTCTAGACTTTTTGGAGCACTTCTCTTCACTTCATGTTCAATCTGCTTGTCGAGACCACAGATAAAACCTCTTACCTTATGAAAATCATCTAGGTTCTGAAGTTTAAACACTATTTAATATTTACTTCCTGCCTTTCCTGTTGGCGCATCTCTAGAAGACCCGGAGTGTAATCTAACTATCTACCCCCTTCCTGTGTGCATAATCCTCTTCCTACCTAGGTATGTCTAATAACATGTTACTAGCATAAGAATCCCCCATAATTAAGTGAATACTTTGGAATCAATTAGAAATAAGAAAATGTTGTTTCTAATACTGAAGGAAAATAGATGAAAATTAAATCGAGTACTTCCCCGATTATTTCTTCGATATGTGCTTCTAGTTGTAGGTCGGCTTGGGCTGCCTTGGAGGATTCAATGCTTTTCCGCCTTGGATGAGTTTCCTCTTACCCGATTATTTCTTCGATATTTGCTTCTAGTTGTAGGTCGGCTTGGGCTGCCTTGGAGGAATCAATGCTTTTCCGCCTTGGATGAGTTTCCTCTTACGCTTCAGACTTCAAATCTCCTTCGTATTTCATGCTTTGAATTGATTGTTATAACTTATGGAATATGTTGAACAATGCATTGTTGGAGTGTAACATGGAATATGTTGGCCAATGCATTGTTGGATTGTAACATGGAATATGTTGAACAATGCATTGTTGGAGTGTTAAATTATTATTGAATAATGCCTTGTTAAAGTGTTATATTATTAATGTATTAATGTGTTTATGATGTTTTTGATATAGCAGCTGAAGGTTCGTGAGGAGCGTGCAAGGCGTGAAAGGGCGGATATGAATAATCCGCATTATTATTATTTAGCTTTGTAAATAAACCTCGTAGAAGGTTCTATTGTTAGAAACAGTTAGAAAAGTAATGGTTAGAACAAGGGTTGTTGTAGGCCGCAGTTTCTATTATTGAAAGCAATGGCTTTCTGTAAAATTTATCAACTTTTAGTTTCACGCTTGCTTTTTGAAGCCGCTCTCATGTAACCACTCTTTTGGACGTAATCAAAAAGTCCTATAAATACATGCACTCTGTGGACTGTCGAAACAGAGTGCATGGGGGGAGATTGCACCCAATCTTGTGTTCTGTCTCGTCTCTTGTTGCATCTATTCTTCTGTGTGTTTTCTGCATTCGTAACCTCTGTTTACGCGTGAACAAGATCCTGACAACAGTGGTATCAGAGCTCTGCACGCATCAATACGGAGGGTTCTCTGTTCTCGATTCTGGTTTTGGTTCCGGTTTCTGTTTCTGTTTCTGTTCCAATTCCAGAACCAGAACCTACGTTTTCACCTACGGCTTACTCTAAGGCGTCGACTAAGGCAAAGAACTTAGGCAATAACTTAGGCAATACATTGGCAACATTGGCACCCAAGGCTCCCTTGGTGACCGTTGGCTATGCGCGAGGCAATTTTAATTTTGAGTGGCAATAGAGAGGTTTAGATTCCCTAAGGTAGGAGGATTTGAACCCACAACCTCCTTCTTTCAAGGGAAGTACTTTTACCACTACACTCTTTCTTGGAGTTGTCACTCAAGTTCTTTCCTCTTATATTTAACATAACTTGCATTTTTTCTCACTTTTCAAGGCGGCATGGTGCGACGCAACGCGGCGCGTCTCAGGGTACATCTTGTCAGGGTACACTTCTCAGGGTACACTTCTCAGGGTACACCAGGGTACATCCAGACAGGGTACATCCTATCAGGGTACACCAAGGTACATCCAGACAAGGTACATTCTGCTAGGGTACATTTTCTGAGGGTACATCCTGAGAGCAAAGCACTAGCTTAAGGTGCCAAGAGCACCATGGAGGATTACAGTAATTCACCTCTACTTGAGGCAACACTCGAACAACAACTAGAGCTTTTGAGGCATGATCTTCGAGGAGCTCAAAATGAGATCCCACAACGTGATGAATTCCTCCAAAAGATACAAACTGAGGCAGACAACCTTACGATGGTAGTTGGTTTGGAGGTGGGAATCCAAGCTAAGCTTCACACCCTACGACCTATAATCCTCAATGAAGCTATATCCTAAGCCTATGATGTAGAAAAAGAATTCTAGTCCATAACCAAGTCCCTCCGTCTACAACAACCACGCCAACGACCACTTTATGTTAAACGTACATTTCCTATGAAGCATACTTTTAATGTTCCATCCTACCCTAGTATTCCACGTCCTCCACAATCCAATTATTCAACTCCACCTGTTGCTTCATCTCTCCAACCAACCAAACCACCTACCCTTCAAACTTCAGTGGTGGATGCCCAACAGAAGTGACCATGACTCACTTGCTGGAATTGTGGTAAACCTGGACATACAAAAATAAGGTGCAAATTGCGACCCCTTCACATGAAACCGGCTGCAGCTCAATTGCATAACATGGAGGTCCATAATGAAGAAATTCCTCTTATTTGGACAGAGGAATCATTGGAGAAAGACTTAAGAACCTTGGGTAACGATATCTCTCTTCACTCTCTACTTTGCATGCAGGGTACAATAAATAACAAACTAGTTAAAATTCTACATGACGATGGTAGTTCACATGAATTCATTTCACATTTACTAGTATAAGAACTTAAATTACAAACATTTCCTTCCTTATATAAAGTGAAAGCTGCATTTCAGGGTAGTCGTTATAATGTAACACGAGAAGTGCAAGATGTTACGATTAGCATAGGCCGATATGTTGATTCACGAACATTTTTAATTGCACCTTTGCAATCTTACGATGTTATATTAGGTATGCCTTTTCGTCACCATTATAACCCAGATATTGACTACCATACGCATACCTTTAACTTTGAATTTAAAGGTCAAGTCATTAGTTTGTCTGCACAACATGATTTTCAGCCATTTCCATTGATTAGTCATACTCAAGTAAAGTGTGCATTTAGGAAAGGATTCAACTCATGCATTGTTTTTGTCAATGTCATCAATGATTATACTCATACACTTCTTGATGCATATAAACCTTTCATGAGTACTTATAAGGATTGTTTTATGTCTGAGCATCCCTCTAAACTACCACCCTCTCGAGGATCCTTTGACCATAGCATAGACTTAGTCCCTGGTAGTTCTCCTCCTCATAAAGCACCTTATAGACATGGCCCACTACACCAAAAGGAAATAGAAAACCAAGTAAAAGACCTACTACAGAAAGGACTTATAAGGCCTAGTTCTTCCCCATTTGGAGCACCAGTTCTCTTAGTAGAGAAGAAGAATAAAACTTATCGAATGTGCATTGATTATAGAGCCCTTAACAAGATCACAATAAAGAATAGATATCATATTCCTCGAATAGATGATCTCTTAGATAAGTTACGAGGAGCTCGTGTTTTTAGTAAAATTGATCTAAAATCAGGTTACCATCAGATTTGTATGACACAAAGTGATATTTTTAAGACTACATTTAGAACTCAAACTGGCCATTATGAATTTATGGTAATGCCCTTTGGACTTACTAATGCCCCTGCTACATTTGCACGAATGATGAACAATATTTTTCTTGATTATCAAGCTTTTGTTCTTGTATTTTTTGATGATATACTTGTTTACAGTAAGAATGATAGTGAACATGAAAAGCATCTTGAAACAGTTTTTCATTTGTTACGAAAGAACACACTTTATGCTAATCCTGAAAAAAAAAGTTACTTCTTTCAACGTAAGCTAGAATATTTAGGACATATTATTTCAAGTGAAGGTGTGCATGTGGATCCAAAAAAAGATTAGCGTTATAGTAGAATGGCCTATACCCCAATCAGTCAATGATGTTCGTTCTTTTCTTGGGTTGGCTAGTTTCTATAGGAAGTTTGTTCGAAATTTTTTCTTGCCTCTTACCTTGTTGTTGAAAAAGAAAATAAAATTTGCATGGGGACTTACCCACCAACAGTCCTTTGACAAATTGAAACAAGCACTTTCACATGCACCTGTTTTACAATTACCTGATTTTTTTCACAACCCTTTCATGTCGTTACTGATGGTAGTGGTTCAGGAATAGGTGCTGTTTTAATGCAAAATGACCATCCCATTGCATTTGAGAGTAGGAAGCTTAAGTCCTCAGAACAAAATTATAGTATGTATGATAAAGAATTGTTAGCAGTTGTGCATGCTTTGCGACTTTGGAAACACTATCTCATGGGCTCTGAGGTCTTAATCAAAACCGACCAACAGGCTATTAAGTATTTATTAACTCAGCCCTTAATCTCTGATAGGCATCTTAAATGGGCATCATTCATTCAAAATTTCCAACCCATGATACAATATCAGCCTGGTAAACCTAATGTTGTAGCTGATGCTCTTAGCCGTTTTCCTTCGCATTCTGTTGTTTTGAATAATATTTCTTCCATCCAAATTCATTCTTTTCAAGAAATGGTTTCCACTTATGCATCTGATTTGTATTTTTCACGTGCATGGCATGACTTCAACAATGGTGCATCTTTATCTGATGAACATTATACATTTCATAATGGTTTTCTCTATTTTCAACATAGATTGTGCATAACCCAAGCTTTTAAAGATTTTGTCATTAAAGAAATGCATGAACCATCTTACATGGGTCATAGAGGCATACAGAGCACCATTTCTGCTTGCAAAGATTTCTTCTTTTGGCCACACATGGAAAAAGATATTGCACATTATGTTTCTCAATGCATTGTATGTCAGCATGTCAAACGTCATCATGGTAAACCATTTGGATTATTAATGCCACTTTCCATTTCGAATGAACCATGGGAACAAATTTCTATGGATTTTATCACAGGTCTTCCTATCACTTCATCACATAATGATATGATTTGAACAATAGTTGATAGGTTATTAAATATGCATATTTCATTCTGTGTAGAAAAACTTTGACTGCACCTCAAGCTGCAAAATTATTCATTAAATGCATTTTTCCACATCATAGATTTCCTAAAGTAATGTTATCTGATCGTGATGTTAGATTTTGTAATCATTTTTGGGTTGCCTTATTTCAACATTTTGGTTCTAAAATAGATTTTAGTTTTGTATTTCATCCTGAAAGTAATGGATAAAGTGAGGCTACAAACAGTACTATTCTTGATTTATTGTGTTGTTATTCATTAGATAATCATAATAAATGGGATGAAAAGTTTCCATTGCGTCAATTTGCTTACAATAACACTGCACACACCACTATTGGTCGTGCACCTTTTGAAATTGTTTTTCGCAAAAAGTAGCAACTCCATGAACATTTCCATGCATGTGTTTTTACATGGCACATGCCTTTTTTTTTTTTATTCAGTGATGAAACATGTGACTGGCCATCCATGTTTATTATTTTATCAACTGAGGTGAGTTGCTTTTTCAACTGAGGGGCATGTTATAACTTATGGAATATGTTGAACAATGCATTGTTGGAGTGTAACATGGAATATGTTGGCCAATGCATTGTTGGATTGTAACATGGAATATGTTGAACAATGCATTGTTGGAGTGTTAAATTATTATTGAACAATGCATTGTTAAAGTGTTATATTATTAATGTATTAATGTGTTTCTGATGTTTTTGATATAGCAGCTGAAGGTTCATGAGGAGCATGCAAGGCGTGAAAGGGAGGATATGAATAATCCGCATTATTATTATTTAGCTTTGTAAATAAACCTCGTAGAAGGTTCTATTGTTAGAAACGGTTAGAAAAGTAATGGTTAGAATAAGGGTCGTTGTAGGCCGCATTTTCTGTTATTGGAAGCAATGGCTTTCTGTAAAAGCTATCAACTTTTAGTTTCACGCTTGCTTTTCGAAGCCGCTCTCATGTAACCACTCTTTTCGACATAATCAAAAGGTCCTATAAATACATGCACTCCTAACCTAATGGCTAGGCTCAAAAAGATCATCTATTATCATCAATAGTTACACATAGACCTCATCTAACTTGGAAGTTAGGGTTCCACAAATGTCTGGGCTCTCACAATGGCTTCTCCTCATAATGGGGACCTTACAACTTAGAGCACCATGGATCATTTGTGGTCACTTGAGGGTGGATTATTGGGTATATCTAACACCCCCCTCAATGTCTACCCTATGATGAACTACTTCCTTAGTCCCATGCCAAGCTTTGGAAAGTGTCGATGAAGTTGCTCTCTCCCAAGAGCCTTGGTGAAGATGTCTACTCCATTTTATTTAGTTGGACAACATCTTATTTCCACACTCGTGTCCTCAATCAACTCACACACATAGTGATATTGAATTTCTATGTGCTTGGTACATGCATGGAAAATAAGTTCTTGGTGATGGCCATGCAACTTTGGTTGTCACACTTCAACCTTGTAGCCTCATATCCTTGTATTTCTATGTGCCATATGATCCTTCTCAACCATCTGCTTCACATGTTGCAACAGATGCTACTTTGTACTCATCTTTAGTAGAAGATAATGCTACAGTCGGTTGCTTCTTATTGATCCAAGAGAAAATCCCTGATCCTAAAGAAAATTAATATCCCGAAATTGATTTTCTAGTATCAATATCTTCTACCCAATCTGACTCACAATATTCAACCAGAGATGATCCTTCTTCATACAGAATACCATAATGAGTGGTTCCTTTCATATACATGAGTATCTGCATGCATGCCTTCCAATGAGTTTGGCAAGGCTTATTCGAGAACCTGCTTACTACTCCAACAACATAAGAGATATCTGGTATGCTATTGCACAAGTAAATGAGACTTCCAACTAATGTCATGTATCTTCCAATATCCACTAGAGGTGAAATGTCTTCAATAGATAATTTTGTGTTGAGCTCCATAGGTGTAGACACTTCCTTGCAATCCTCCATGTCAAATGCCTTCAATATCTATCTTGCATGCTTTTGTTGAGAGATTAAAATCTTACCTAGTTCGTGTTGAACTTCAAGGCCTAAGAAATAATGCATTAAGCCCAAGTGAGTCATTTTGGTCATCTTTCCTTTGTTGAAGAAAAGCATCATCATTTTCTGTTAACACAAGGTCATCTACATAGATTACATGCACAATTATCTTCCCTCCTCTCTTTAGAACATACAATGTAGCATCATAAGCACATCTTTTGAAACCTAGATCCAAGAGATACGTATCTATCTACTGGTACCATTCTCTAGGGGCTTGTTTCATCCTATATACTACCTTCTTCAGCTTACATACCTTGTTATCTAAATGGGATTCCTCAAACCATGGTGGTTGAGACACATATACCTCTTGCTTGAGGTCTCCATTCAAGAACACTCATTTGACATCCAAGTGATAGACTAGCCATTGCTTATGTACAACCACAACTAGTACTACTCACATAGTAGTTATCCTTGCAGTCAAGGAAAATCATTCACAAAACTCAATGCCTTCAACTTGTGAGTAACCATGTGCAACAACTCTTGGTTTGTAATTTTCTAGAGCACCATCAGCCTTGTACTTTAGCTTCCACACCCACTTGGTGCCTATGACTTTATGCTTAGGGGATCGATCCACCAGCTCCCAAGTTCCATTCTTCATAATATTGTTGTATTTTGTTTGCATGGTAACCCTCCAATTTGGATCATGGAGTGTCTCTTCCACATTTATTGGTTCCTTTGCTTGTTATTGAATGAGCTCAACCATCAAGGCTATGTTCACAATATGGGTGCTTTCCCATCTATGTTCCTCTATTCTCTGTGATCGGTTCAATTCATCTACAACCTGTTCTAGTGACTGTGGGATGGGGTCTATAGAATCATAAAGCTACCTCAACCAATGTGGAAATGGCCTTTCCCCTTGGGTGATGATAGGTTGGTGACTTTCAGACTCATCATCTCAAGATGATGTTTCCTTCTCTTGTGTAGAAGGGATAGCTCTTGGGCCAGGTTCATAGTGGATTGCCCCTTTGCATGATGATAAAGTGGAAGCTCTCTTTTCCTCCTCCATTACATGTGGCCACTCCTCCTTAAACACCACATCACGACTAGCCATGATCTTCTTGTCCTCATGATCATAAAGCTTATAATCCTTATTATCTTACAATATGGGTGCTTTCCCATCTATGTTCCTCTATTCTCTGTGATCTGTTCAATTCATCTACAACCTGTTCTAGTGACTGTGGGATGGGGTCTATAGAATCATAAAGCTACCTCAACCAATGTGGCAATGGCCTTTCCCCTTGGGTGATGATAGGTTGGTGACTTTCAGACTCATCATCTCAAGATGATGTTTCCTTCTCTTGTGTAGAAGGGATAGCTCTTGGGCCAGGTTCATAGTGGATTGCCCCTTTGCATGATGATAAAGTGGAAGCTCTCTTTTCCTCCTCCATTACATGTGGCCGCTCCTCCTTAAACACCACATCACGACTAGCCATGATCTTCTTGTCCTCATGGCCATAAAGCTTATAAGCCTTCTTATCTTTGTTGTACCCTAAGAAGATACAATTTAATGTATTTTGGTTGAATCTTGTTTCTACCCCTATCTAGAACATGTACATAACATTCACTTCGAAATACTTTGAAATAGGAAACATATGCATTTTTACCAATGTAGTCCTCTTGTGGAGTCTTTTTATCAAGTGCCTTAGTGTAGCTTTGATTCAAGATGTAGATAGTAGTGTTGACAACCTCCCCAAAATTGATTAGGCAAACCCTTTCCCTATAACATGCACCTTTTTCCATCTCCATGACGGCTCAATTTTGACATTATTCGACACTATTCTGTTGAGGGCTATGTGCCACTGTGAGTTGATTCTTGATTTCTTTACTCTTTTAGAAATCTTCAAACTTTGTTGATGTGAACTCATCATCGTCCTTTGTCTTGAGTTTCTTCATCTTCTTCCCTATTTAGGTTTCAACAAGTTGAAGCCATTCTTTAAACCGACCAAAAGCTTGAGCCTTTGTATAAAGGAAGTACACCCACATTTCCTTGCTATCGTCGTCAATAAGTAACATGAAGTAGGAAGATCCACCCAAGGCTTGTGTAGGTATTTTTCCGCATAAGTCAGCATGCACCAACTCTAGAGGATAGCTTGCTCTATTCTTGCTTTTTTGTGGAAATTCCTTCATCTATTCTTGTCCATCATGAAATCTTCACATAGTTCCTTAATTTATGCAATCGATGGTAGGTGTGCAACCATACCCCTAGATGCATGTCCTTTTGTATAGGGTATTCAATGTGGTTGAATGTCTCATGCCATAGCTTTCTTGTGCCCACATTTGTAGTGGCTGTAAGAACAGACAACTCATACATGTTTTTCATCCTTATGTGAATCCCAACAACATTGTTATTACTATCCATAATCTTAGCTCCTATCTTACTAAAAGATACCTGATGACCTTGATTAGCTATAGCAAGCTATTTAAAGTAGATTTTGTTTTGTTTGTGGAACATACAACACATTTGAAAGCTTTCTGACATCCCCATTAGAGTTATTTAAAGAAACCATATCTTAGCCCTTTGAAAGACATCTTGCATTGTTGCCTACCTTTAGTGTAATGGGACGTTCCTTTAGAGGCTGTAAGCAACTGTAAAGCTCTTTTTTGCTCATCATGTGATGAGAGATACCACTGTCCAATACCCATGAGTCATTTGTTCCTAAATCTTCAATTGAGGAGCATACCTCCTTTATTATAAAAAATAACTCAAGTTTTGTTTCTGCTATGTTGGTAGACTCCTTGCCCTTGCCACCTTTTGAAGAGCCATTCTTCTCTTCTTCCTCCTTGATGCGAGAGTCTTGGATTCTGTGTCCTTTCTTCTTGCAGTGGAAACACTTTCCCTTCAGCTTCTTTTTGTCATTCTTCTTTTTGTCTCCATGTTTTGAAGAGTGTGCTTTGCCTCCTTTGGAATTTGCTCTGAATGCATCATCTCCTTTGCTGTTGCCACTCCTTGCCTTCAGTTGCAACTCCTCCTCCACGAGTAAGGCACTGAATTCTTCAAATGTTAGTGGTTGAGGTCTGATTTGAGTATTAATGTCAGTTACCAAACCTTCAACCTTTGGTGGAAAAATTCATAGACAACACCGAACTAGCTCCTCACTTGACTTTTGTACACCTGCTCCCGCCATTATCTCATAGATTCTTTATGCAAGTGATAAACATCTCTACAGTCTCGCCCATCAACAAACCTTTATGCTTCTAGCTGATTCTCCAAGTTATGAATCCGTGTCTGATTATGAGTTTCATATTGATTTATCAATATGTTCCATGCTTCACATGCCTTGGTAGTACGCTGAATGAGAGTTAGAACACTATTAGCAATACTTGTACCTAGAACACAAAGTGCATTTGCACTTCTACATTTCCAAGCACGTAGAAGATCAGCATCAGGAGGAATCATTCGACCAGGATTATTTGGATCTAGTGTTTCTTGGGGCTCTTGATCAGTCCCAAGAAGAGTCTCCAGAAGCTTACATGAACCAAGGATAGAAGTGATTTTAAACTTCCACAAGATGTAGTTCATACCCTCAAGTTTACCTTTCGTGAAGGCTAGTGGTCATATCTGCAACGTTGGGATGTCTGACATCCTTGTTGCTCGTGTCTGTGCTCCACCTGCTCCTGTTGATGAACCACCTTGATTCCTAGTTATAGATGATGATGTACTGCTTGATATCTTCTCTCTTTTGTCGTTGAAACCTATGCAACCTTTGCGTTTTTGCTTCTACACCACTTAGAGCCTCCTAAGCTCTAATTCCATGTAAGAAAATAATAGCAGAATGATAGATCAATAGACAGAGCTGAGAGAAAAACGTAGGCAAAGATAGATGAAGACTAAGAGATAGAGAACTCAAATTCTTAGATTGCCAAAAGTAATGCAGTTACAACGATGGTGTTGTCCACCCATGTGCTCCCAATGTGAGCTTAGATGGCAATCTAGACAGATTCTAGATGAAGGGCTTACTAGTGTTCAATGCTCTATAAAGCTCAACATGGGCCATGCTTATATAGCTTTTAAAAGGGGAGTCGTTATAAATAAATGTAGTCTGGAGATATGAAATAGTCGACAAAACATATAATTTGAAAATATCTCCACGACCAGAAGTCCTACCATCTCGGTCCTATGTGTCAAGGGGATAGACCCTGTGCACCCCACAAAAGGGGACAATCCCCCCTCTACACTCCCCCCATTAAGCTTTTATGGGGAAACCGTGTCATGCCACAAGGCCTTTATTTTCACCTTGAATGACAACCCAATGGCCGAGAAGTTTATGACTTACCTAACCTAATGGTTGGGCTCACAAAGATCATCTATTACCATCAATGGTCACACATAGACCTCATTTAACTTGGAAGTTAAGGTTCCAGAAATGTTTGGGCTCTCACAATGGCTTCTCCTCATAATGGGGGCCTTACAACTTAGAGCATCATGGATAATTTGTGGTCACTTGAGGGTGGAGTATTGAGTATATCTAACACTTCCTAAATTTGGAATCTAGCTTCTTACAAAGTTGTTTAGGCACATGTACAAAGGCTTTGAAAACCTTCAAGTGATCATATTTTGGAGAATTACATATCCATATAGATTTAGGGTGATCTTGAACCACTTGGTTGTGTTCGATGAGAGGTTGATCGTGTGTGCTACTATTAGTAGTGCATCTGCCCAAAACTATGTTGCCAGTTCTACATGGTGAAACATTGACATAAAGCATTCATGGATGGTCTTATCCATCCATCTTGCTACATCATTTTGTGTTGGAGTGTACAAATCTGTTAGCTCTCGACATATGCACTTCCATTGGTAGTACTTGTTGAACTTCTACAATATGTATTTTCCACTGTTGTATGATGGGAGTGCTTTCATATTTCTCTCGACCTAAGTTTTGTCGATAGCTAATCATCTCTAAAAGACGAACAATGCTTCATCCTTTGATATTTGAGAGGATATGCCCATACCTTCCTTATTGAGTCATCCACAAAAGTGATGAAGTACAGTGAACCGTTGAGTAATCTCATGGGAATTGTTCCACAAACATCTATGTGAACCAAATCTAAGGGTTCCCTAGAAATTCCCACTGAAGAGTTACACTTGATTCTTGTCTGTATCCCAATTTGGAAATGTTCACATACTACAAAATCCACAAAGGGCATTGTTGTTATATATATGTTTTTTAGGGAAAAACATCTGGCCCATTGCATGATATGTGACACATCCATGCCATAACTTTGAGATAGGAATCCCAAAAACTATGAGTAGAAGACCATCTTGGTGGGCGAGTAAAGGGTATAGATTACCTACCTTGTTGCCTATTGCAACAATCATTTCACCTTTGGTAATTCAAAATAATTGAACATAGAAGGTTACCTTGTAGCCTATATCATGTAGTTGGCTGCATAACATTTCTGACATTCTTCAAAGTGAAGAACATGCAATCTACAATCTACGCATAACATCCATGTATATAAGTTTGTCTTCTAGTTGTGTAGAATGTATCCCATGACCTGGGTAACATTCATAATAACAAGACAATCTCTGTCTCCTCATTGATGTTTAGCTTATCTGCCTTGAGTTGCACGAGTAGAGTATCTAATTCATTGGTGTGGCTTGTGACATCATCTTTGTCTGACATTTGAAGCTCATACAATCTCCTTTTGAGATATACCTTGTTGGATGTCAGGTCCTTCTAGTATGTATTACACAACTTCTTCCACACACTCTCAATAGTCTTACATTCAAGTACTGAGAAGCTAACATTATTAGCTAAATATGGCCTTATAATAAGCCTAGCCATCTACTCAAGTTCTTCCCAATCATAATTGTCAATATTCACCGGTATCTTTGCCATGTCTTCTACTAGTCTTCATTTCCTCCACCAAACTATACACACACACACATACATATATATATATATATATATATATATATATATATATATATATATATATATATATATATATATATATATATAATCAATTTGTGGCGTACATAACTATGTAAAACACACATACACACATACATGCATGCATTCACACAAACATACATATATGCGCGCGCGCCATATATATATATATATATATATATATATATATATATATATATATATATATATATATATATATATATATATATATATGTGTGTGTGTCATATGTATATATATGTGTGTCCATACATACATGTGTATAATTCACACGCACACATTCACATGTTTCTTAATACGTATTAGTTCATTTGATCTTTGATATTTGTTTATCTGCATTTTACGCTTCGATCAAATGCATTTTAAAAAATTTGTGGGATAAAATGAATTAATACATACATAAATCTATATAGATGTGAGTGCATATATAGGTGCGTTTAAAAAGATAAATACACACACACACACACATATATATATATATATATATATATATATATATATATATATATATATATATATATATATATATATATATATATATATATATATATATATATAATGAAACTTAATCCATGAATTACATATTAACAAATTGTGTCATCACTTCAATTAAATCGTTTTCTTCTCCTCTCCCATGTAACTATGAATCCATCCTATCCCATTGCAATAAACATATAAACGTGTCCGAGCCCTCGTAGCTTAGTGGCTGACGCCTTGAAGTTGTAGGAAGATGTCCTGAGTTTAAGTCCTGGTTGGACATGTCCAAGAGTATTTCATGAGGGGTGTCTCTATCTTAAGAGGTTGGGTGTGTGAGTGTGTATTTCCAATTCATTGTACTCTCTTTAAAAAAAAAACATATAAACATATGAGTGTACAAATACATAGAATACATGAATAAATCAACAAATGTGTACTCGTCGATT
Source organism: Ceratopteris richardii (assembly GCA_020310875.1). NCBI lineage: Eukaryota > Viridiplantae > Streptophyta > Polypodiopsida > Polypodiales > Pteridaceae > Ceratopteris > Ceratopteris richardii. Next base: position 46,282,001 of record CM035419.1, on the reverse strand, counting down.
TTCTGTTAAATATACATGTATGAAATCATGAACATTAATTAATCCCTGAAATGCATATCAAAATTCATAGCATCAAATTGAAGCTGGTTTGGAGCCAGATATTTTTGACAATCTATGGGTAAACAACATCCGCCTTGCCTTCCCATCCATCCAAAAATGTTTCCCATCTACTACTCTAACAGATATTCACTTAGGAATAAGCCTCATACATTACTAGGAGACTAAGTCGGTTAATTTTTGATATGAAACTGGAGTCGGATCGCAGTGTTGAGGAGTTTTTTAAGTTAAGAAGCATTCTATTACCAACCTGAGACACTTCAAGTATTTCTGCAAATACATAGCTAGTAGCGTTTCCTGCTGGCAGTTCTGGGAACTGAGAGGTGTTCTATACCTTAGCTCTATGGCTTCCAAGAGGATTCTAAAGGAGCTGAAGGACTTGCAGAAGGATCCTCCAACTTCATGCAGTGCAGGTCTCTCTTCGCCGCTGTTCCTCCTTTTTTGAAAATTATATTTATTGTTTGCTTCATCGTTATTGTTTGCTTCCGTCGTTTGTGTATGCAACTTGGTGAAGTTTTTGTGTGCATGCCATCAACAATTTCTCTCTCTTGTCTCTCTCTCTCTCTCTCTCTCTCTCTCTTCGCATCCTTTATTACACGCATGCATTTTCGCACTTGGAATACGTATTATATATGAGCGCTGGAGTATTTGTAGGTTGAAACGTATACATTTTGTTTGTTTTAACAGTTTGTGTGTGCGTGAACATTGGTGGAGCTCCCGATGCTTCAAAGTAAGGCATTGTCTATATTGACGCTTGCTGCTGGAGAATATTGTGTTATGAATTTTTTTTTGGTTTTAGATTGTATTCACTTTCCTTGCATTATATGACCTTTTGAAAATGTATAAAGCTCTATATTTCTGAGATTTCATGCTAAACATTTTATCTGCATGCGTGAGTAGCCTTTTCATCTCAAAATGTTTGCATGTTACGTGAGATCAAATAGTTATACGGTTTCGTATTTTAATTACTGTATGGAAGTTTTCTTTTACACAACTTATTGTGTTGTAGCTGATGCTCTGAGGTTTAATATTGGCTGTTCACAAAACCAATGAGGAATTTTAGTAGAATCACATGTGCACTGTACAAACTGAATTGAAATGATTGTGTCCTTACTAGCTGTAACTCTTGTATATTTGACAGGTCCAGTGGGAGAGGACATGTTTCACTGGCAGGCTACAATTATGGGGCCTGGTGATAGTCCATATGCGGGAGGTGTTTTCCTGGTTACTATTCATTTTCCTCCAGATTATCCGTTCAAGCCCCCAAAGGTTCTGGCATAAATCTTGTTTAATCGAGTTTCATGAAGTTCTACTTTTGAGTCTGTTAGAAGCATCTGACGATTCTGTGGAGCGTTTTATGCATGAAATATGAATTGTGGTTGTTTCTATAGTTCATGAAGTGTTTTCAGTATATTTTTGCAAGTTTGAGCTTGAAAGATTTGAAGCTTATTTTGTTTGTACTTGTATAACCTGCACTCACTCTCTAGTTCACAAAGTGTTTTTGATTGATTGGTTTATAGGTCATTTCCATGTGTTAATTGCACACCTCATCACCCTTTTTCAAGGCTGTAATCAGTTTGCAGTCCTTAAGCTGTTCATGTGTGTTTGATTACAAATGATTGAGCCTTTACAGACTGACACAAATACAGACCTGTAATGACATGTTTGCACCATGGAGAAATAGGTTCAAGTTTTTCGACATGTTTTCCTTCTGGACTTCTTCAGCTCATTCATGGATTCGAGTAGTTATTTGAGGTAGAAAAGTACTTGAATAGAAAGATTGACTATACAGTGTGTGTATGTACATAAGAATTTAAGACTCAAGAGGCTGGAACTTGACTGATTCTCGTTACAAAATATGAGAGAAAAGTGTGCCTAAATTTTGATTAAAGATGTGTGTGTAAGAAAAGTGATGAATAATAGGCTTATTATGGAAAATACAGCCTATGTGCCTTGTGTGTACCAGCAAGACCTTACTGTAATAACTCCCTTCTTAGATGTAGATAGCTGCAAACACTTCTCTTCTTTATGTAGAAGGTTAGGATAACCTATATACAGCAGGAAAATAGTGTTGAACAGAAAATCAGCAGCTTACCGACATCAAAAACACTCTAGGATTGTGTGAAAGAGATGTAAGAGCACCAAATGAGCTACACACAACAGCACAATAGAAGATATAGAAGATGATTATTATGAGCACCCATCATGATACAGCAAGAAAATAGTGTTGAACAGAAAATCAGCAGCTTATCAACAGCAAAAACACACTAGGATTGTGTGAAAGAGGTGTATGAGCAACAGATCAGCTAGGTACAGCAGCACAACAGCACAATTCAAGATGTAGAAGATGATTATTTTGAGCTCCCATTCTCTATGCTGCCCATGCGTGAGAATTAACAAAAAGCCTAATTTGTGTTTATTTTTGGTTTTCTTAGCTGATATAGCAGCAACTTTAATGTGCTTAAATCTGGGGCATGAATTATAGACCATTAGATCTCCTACTTTATTGAGATTGCCTGGTCACATAATAGTTTTAAAGATTGTTGGCTTTTTAAAAAGTTTGATCAGAATTAGGGTTTGACTTTTGAGGGATCTAGAGTTGTCAGATGGTCAATTATTATATATGATTAGATAGCTCTCAATGAGTAGTCTAAGAATGTACAATTAAACATTTTGACCAATTTCGATCCTTTGATCATGGTTGACCAAATTAATGTATGCTAGAATTCAGGGTTTTTTGTCCAAAATATGACACTGTTTCCAGCAATCCCCTCCCCTCCCCATGTCATATTGGGGTGAGATTCAGTAATCTATATAACTTGTGAT